>SJYX01018896.1:87893-101788 GCA_006410675.1 Oreotragus oreotragus
TTTTAGATTCCTAACAGGTTTCTTTTAGGCTGACTCCAAAATCTATATCTAGAGAGCTTTATATTCATGTATATTCCTCAAAACTTAATTTGATAATTAGAAGGAACAAAGAAGAGCAAATACTAATAAAACTCATAAGAAGTCATTGTCTTTTGGGTGTTTAGGTTCATCCTGAAATCAAGACAAAAAAGATCTATCCTGACTTTGTGTGGTCAGGACCCCCATGCCTGCAGACGGACAATGAAGATACACGTCATTCTGCATTTTTATTCTGTTCCACAGCCTGCACAGGGATTCACATAAAATTGACATTTATACCAAGCTCCTGGTGTGCCGAGTCTACAACAAAAAGTGCTAGGCCCACATCCATTCCATTCATTTCTGAGATGGTTCTATTGATCCATCCCACTGCAAGCTTCACTGAGCTTTATAGCTTTTTAATGCATGTCTGGGTGTAATGGATCTCATTTTAATAAAAACAAACAGACTTTGTAGTGACGTCAAAATCTAAGAACAATTTGTCAATGTTTCTTATCTTCCTTTAATATAAATTCAAAAGAAAACCCATTCCTACCATTGAGAGAAAAAAGTTCTTATTAAAATTTGTCACAAATAGCAGAAGCTGGCATTACAAAGAAGACCATTAACAGCTTACATTAGAATCACAGTCAATTATTCTGGGTCAAGTTATTAGAATCAAAGAATTAGATAATTAGTCTTCATGCTAGTTACACTACCAAGAAGACTGAATTCTCAGGATTCTTTATGAAAGCCAGTCACGAACTATCAGCCAACTATCACAGTGTTACACCAGACAGTATAAATGCTTTCCAACTAGTATACCCAAATAGCATGAAGTTTACTGAACTGTCTAAAGACTGTTAGGATGGTGTCTTAGTCCTTCTGGGCTGCTATAACAAAAGATCACAGACTTATAAACAATGGAAACAGATTTCCTGTCACACACTTCTCATTGTATCTTCACATGGCGGGAGGGCTAGGGAACTCTGTGTGTCTCTTACATATAAAAGCAGTCATCTCATTCAGGAAGCTCCATCCTTGTAAGTCTATCACTCCCCAAACGCCCCACCTACAGATACCATAACCACAGGAATCAGGATTTCATCATGTGAAATTTCTGGGGGACACAAAGGCTGAGACCATTGCAGATACAAACATGAACTGGCTCATCCCCCTCCAGGGGCTGCCTTCAGCCACACTCCACTGCATCCTCATCTCCCACTTCACCTTGCAACCATTCCATACGTTCTGGGTTTAACAAGGCCCACTCAGTAAGGTATCAACCCCATCTCATATTCAGCCTAATATTTCCCTCTCCCCTACTGAGCCCCAGGGAACCTACCAGGAAGTGCAGATGTGTCCATTTCTTCAAGGTTCTTTCCACCTCCCTCTCTGGATCTTCATTCCTCTGGCCATGTTGGAAGCAGGATAGAGGGTGAAAAGATGGAAAAGTTGTGACCTCACTGACTTACATGGTGCTGCTGTAGCCTTTTCATGACCAAGAGGGACTTATCTGGAATTCCCCCTGATGGACAAGTGGGGTACCCTTGGATTTCCCAGGGATATTCACAAGTTGGGGAGAGTTGACTTCATAGTTTCTTTTTACACCAGGGGAAATGTTCTAGCTCCCACAACTCCACACCTACAGTATTCTCCACAGCCTCTCTGTTTCCCTTACTCCACAAGCACCTTACTGGAGAAAATTAATTAGCCTGAAGTCAGTTGCCCACTAGCTGACCCACAGGAAACCCACGTATCAAAAACACTCCAAACAATTGAATGGCAAACATACTGGTGTGCATCTGCCCCTATTCTGGGTTCTCTGGACAATTCTCTGTCTGTTCACATAGACACAGAGTAGATCAGAAAGTTGGATTCATAAACATTTATCTGAGGAGTGCGATACTATTCTCTCCTATTAGGTCTTCTTCACAACAATTATTTGGCTTTACAAACAACCTCTTCTAGGTCCCTAAATTACAAAACCCTCCAACAGACTTAGTCTCTGTTGTACTGGAGAGAAGTGACTGGATTAAGGTTGTTCAGCTTGATCAACTGCCTGCAGACAATCTCTTGCCTGGCTCTCCTGAGAAAGCAGTGAAGCTGCTGGGTGGTTTTGCAGCATCTTTAGGGCTTCAGCAGGAATTCCTAGAAAACAGACAATGGGAAATAAAAACGTAGACGGGAAAGGGGGTTGTAGGGGAAGGAAAGAACATAAAAATGGAAGGAAACAAAAATATAAGAGGGAAAGTGAATTAAAGACTTGGGTTCTGAAGAATTAAATGCTATTAGAACACTGTACTTGGTGAAGACCCAAACATAACCTAAGAGCAAATACCACCTCATATTCTCCTTTTACTTCCAATTTCTCTTCTCTCCTCTTTTCCTGAAATTGTCCTTCATGTTAGTATTTTTGGTTGCTATTAATTGAGTTGACATAGTTCTAGAGATGAACAAAACTTGGCACCTCTTCAGCTCAGAATCCAGGGTAATTTTCTTCTGTCATGCAAAGAAACCTTTCACACTCATAGAGGAACACTGTCCAGCAAAACAATCCTCTTCCTTCATAAAGTGAAAGTAAAGTCCAACTCTTTGCGACCCCATGGACTGTAGCCTACCAAGCTCCTCCATCCATGGGATTTTCCAGGCAAGAGTACTGGAGTGGGTTACCATTTCCTTCTCCAAGAGATCTTCCCAGGGTTATTTTTGCCTGAGTCCTGCTCCTGCCCCTAGCTGTGATGACGCAAACCTTTCAGAACATGACAGAATACTCTGCCCCAAACCAATCTATCAATCTCCCCTTTGGCTCCTGCATGCATGCAAAATGTCAGCTTTCTCCTATTTTTCACTTTCTTCTTTTAAAAGGCAGAAGACCATGGGAAAACCTGCATGCACTTTCTTTCCAAATCATTTACTGTTGAAAACATCTAATTCTACTCTGTTACCTGCTTAACTTTCTTTCCTTCAGTGTCTAGATATTTCCAGCAGAGAGGATGGTATTTATTAGAGAGGAAATTAGGCAAAAAGAGGGACAATGCAATTGTAGGAAACATACACTCACCATTAGCCCACACTCATCTTCATGTATTTGTCTGTTATAAAGTTTGTTCCAAGCACAAACTTAAAGCTTTAGATCAAGGACAGAGGTAGTGATATTGAAAGACCTCTCTGTGCTTGACCATGACATATAAACAGAATACTAGAGATTTCTGAAAATATTGAGCTGAGTCACAGGTGTTCTGTAGATTCAGCAAGGAATAGCTGAAAAGAAGATATTCATGGAACTTTTAACAATCACTCCCTTGCCATCCAGAGTGCATTATTTTATCCTCTTCCTCAGATTTTCATAAGATTACATTTGAAGAAATGGCTCTGCTACAGCAAGAATAGTAACAGTGGTTACCGAATGGAAACAAACAAATGAAAAACCCTTGAAGTTCACTGACCTCATAGATTAGTAAATCATGTTTCAGAGAAACAACAACTTACATTTGAGGTTTAAATACATCTCTATTTTCCAGAAGTTGGTTCTCAATTTTTGGAGAAAGAGAGGATGACTTAAACACACAAATTACTATATTATAAGGTAGAGCAAAGTAAGGATTAAGCTGGTGCTGCTAAGTCACTTCAGTTGTGTCCGACTCTGTGTGACCCCATAGACGGCAGCCCACCAGACTCCCCCGTCCCTGGGATTCTCCAGGCAAGAACAATGGAGTGGGTTGCCACTTCCCTCTCCAATGCATGAAAGTGAAAAGTGAAAGTGAAGTCGCTCAGTCATGTCCGACTCTTCGCGACCCCATGGACCGCAGCCTACCAGGCTCCTCCATCCATGGGATCCTCCAGGCAAGAGTACTGGAGTGGGGTGCCATCGATTAAGAGGTGAAACCAAAGAAGGTGCTACAGTGCATTGAAGTACAGTTAGGAGCGATCTGGATGTAAGAACAAGGATTTTTTTGGAATTACACAACTGCATTGGCTCATTGATGGAGTTTTGAAAGGCTGATAGGATATTATTATGCAAAAGGAGGAAGACAGCATATCTGTCAATTCATTTAGGATCATCTTATGATGTACGTATCGCCTACGTCCGAGATCAAGGGAACTGAGATATTAATACATATAGCATTATAAAATATCAGTGAATATTCAAGTTTGACTAAAACACAAGAAATGTTCATTTTTCTAATAAACATGTAATATCTCTCATGATTATACTCCCATGATGTGCTATATATATTACTGCAGGGTTAAAATGGAGAAAATCTTGTACAGATTACTCATGTATTACATTAGGGGGGATAATTTATGCTAATTAGGAGAGTTTACATTTATTCTAAAGGCAACAGGGAACCAGGAAATTTTAGTGCAAGACAGCAGTGTGTCCAGAATTAGATAAGAGAAACCTTAACCTGGATTGAGGGGTTGTGGGTGTTGGGGCTGGTAAGAAAAAGAAGCAGCCTAGAAACAGCTGGGAATATTATGACACTAAAAGAAAATTTTAAAAGGGCTCTGCCAAGCTGAAAGAAGCAAAGGATGTGAGAGATACAGGAAAAGAATTAGGCCTTGACCACACAGAAGGAATGAGGCAGACATGAGTCAAAAAGGCATCTGAGAACATGGCCTAGATGAGTGAACAAACGACTGCAAAGTCAGAGAAAAGGGAGGGGATAATCAAGGTTCTGTCCAAAAGCATATCAACTTTATTTTCCTGTATTTCATTGACTTTGTACCAGAAATCATCAAAAAATGTTAAGTCACTGCAGCAAATCACAGAAATGAGTACACTCAAGTCTCTGCTAGACTCTGTCAAATACCAGAACCAAAGCAAGACTACCCAGTGATAACAAGCAGTAAGTCACTGGTCCCTTTCAACACTTAAATAAGACATACATTGTAAAGCATACAGGATGAATGGGAATAAAATGAAAACAACCCATTCCTTTACGGAGCCAGCCTGACCGCCAAACCTAAACAAAACATAAGTAATGCTTTCCTTAAACATGTGTCCACTTCTTCCAAGAGTTTCTCATTCCTTTTGCTGCAATCCACCCTTGTTTACTATCCCTTCATTGTCTTATTCTCAGCAGGTCAGCTAATCACTAATCAAATAAATAATTAAAAAGTGTTCAGTCCTTAGATAATTTTCATACTGATGGACTCTTGAAACCGAAAAGCTTTCTAATCCCCTAAAAGTAAAACTCCAGTATTGAAAGATCTCCTCCCGAGCCTCTTTCCAAAATGCCCAGTAGGCAGCAGATGCGACTCTAGCTACCTAGACATCTGCCGTAACTATAACCTATTTGGTAGTGAAGACAGGAAAGACAAATGAGGCAATGAATGATGTTGAGGAAGGAACGCATGGACAAGTGGGGGGGGGAAATGAATGTTTTAAACACAGATCTCTGCCTGCGCACCAGACCAAGTGTGATGGCAGCCAGGTGGAACTAGTCGGGAGTGAATTTTCAAGAAGCTCTATACAAACTGGCACTGAGAAGTCTTATTCAGCTTTATAGTTTAAACATGATTCTTTGGTTCTAAGATTCAGAGCCACTTGTCCCATTTAACTGCACTAAGTCAAAAAAGGAAAATGCTTATCGCCCATTTGAAAGTTGCTAAGAATCTTAAAAGTTCTCATCAGAAGAAAAAAAAGATTGCAAATGTATAGTGACGGATGGTAACCAGACTTACTCTGGTGATCGTTTTGCAATATATACATATATGTAATCATTATGCCGTACACCTGTTCTATGTAACATGTTATATGTCAGTGTTATCACCATTATGTTCTAAACATATAATTTATAATGTGAAAGTGAAAGTGAAGCCACTAAGTTGGGACCCCGTGGACTGTAGCCTACCAGGCTCCTCTGTCCATGGGATTCTCTAGGCAAGAGTACTGGAGTGGGTTGCCATTTCCTTCTCCAGGGGATCTTCCCAACCTGGGGATCAAACCCGGGTCTCCTGCATTGCAGGCAGACGCTTTAACCTCTGAGCCATCAGGGTTATATATACATACATACACATATATACATACACATATATATGGAAAGGTTTTTTTTTAAGGAATATACTAATATACTAATATTCTGGATAAAGAAAGCAAATCAACTAAAAGTTACAGGCTTTATTTTCAAAGGTACATTCTACTTAGCATATTGGGTCTAAATGCATCTTCATGTTTATCTTTACCTCCAAATGTACTTTATGTTTATGCTGATATAAAAATGGAAAAGCATCCTAACCTTGTAATATTAACTGCAGAACAGTTTAGTTACAATAGCTAATAAAACCCACTAAATTCTGAAACCTATATGTCAACAAGGTACTCCGCTATTGTTGGTCATTTAACAAATATTCACTTAATTCCTCCTTGACTCAGGAACTCTTACAGGTCCTTGGTTTACATTAGTAAACAAAGCAGGCAGACACTTGTCCTCATGGAACTTATATTCTAGGTGGGGGAAGACAGATAATCCACAATAAACATAAATCAAATTATATGGTATGTTAACATTATATGGTATGTTAACAGGTGATCTGTATTATGGGGAAAGAAATGGTAAAGCAGAGGAAGGAGTTTAGGGAGTAAAGGTGAAGAAAAGGAGGTGATTTAAAGATCACCTAACATGTTAGAGCCTCCTGAGGGTAGCAAACGTGCTTTCTTGCATTCCAAATCCAAGTTTTCCCCTATCCAGTCAGATCTCTTGCTCTTCTGCCCAACTTCAAAAATGTTTCCATCTCTCAAGCTCTATGAAAACTCATACAAACATGAAGATTCTGAACATTCTGCCTCCCTTCAGTTGAATCGATTTCACAAATGATTTGGGATAAATTCCCTCAAATTGTCTAAATGCATCTTCATGTTTATCTTTACCTCCAAATGTACTTTATGTTTATGCTGATATAAAAATGGAAAAGCATCCTAACCTTGTAATATTAACTGCAGAACAGTTTAGTTACAATAGCTAATAAAACCCACTAAATTCTGAAACCTATATGTCAACAAGGTACTCTGCTATTGTTGGTCATTTAACAAATATTCACTTAATTCCTCCTTGACTCAGGAACTCTTACAGGTCCTTGGTTTACATTAGTAAACAAAGCAGGCAGACACTTGTCCTCATGGAACTTATATTCTAGGTGGGGGAAGACAGATAATCCACAATAAACATAAATCAAATTATATGGTATGTTAACATTATATGGTATGTTAACAGGTGATCTGTATTATGGGGAAAGAAATGGTAAAGCAGAGGAAGGAGTTTAGGGAGTAAAGGTGAAGAAAAGGAGGTGATTTAAAGATCACCTAACATGTTAGAGCCTCCTGAGGGTAGCAAACGTGCTTTCTTGCATTCCAAATCCAAGTTTTCCCCTATCCAGTCAGATCTCTTGCTCTTCTGCCCAACTTCAAAAATGTTTCCATCTCTCAAGCTCTATGAAAACTCATACAAAAATGAAGATTCTGAACATTCTGCCTCCCTTCAGTTGAATCGATTTCACAAATGATTTGGGATAAATTCCCTCAAATTAAGTAACATTTAATGTAGCAAATTTTGATAATTTTCTGTTTACTGAAGAACTAATCTCTACATTATTTTCATTTTACAACACACCATCAGTGCCCCAAATTATAATATGTAGAAATATTATATATGCATTACTCTTCTAATATATTGACATTTAAAAATATACATAAAATATAAGTTAATGACAGTGAGCTAAAAATAAATAGAAATGCTAAAATTTCCTTCCCAAAAGGATAAGGACACTCATTTTTAAGGCCACTGGACTAATGGATTCTGAATGTACAGACATAGTTATACCACAGTAGCTTATCATAATAAAATAATTTTACATATCATTTACTTCAAAGCTCTCAGAATACCACAAGGGGCCAGGAATGAAATTATCTGTGAATATTTCTCTTCATGTTAGAGTTTGTTGCTCATCTGTGTCCAACTTAAAGAAGACTCACAGTTTGCTGAAACAGAAAGTGTACTCAGAATTGAATGTACATATCACCTAGAGTAAATACTTTCTGAGTTTCCTGTGACTTCCAAAGAAAAGGGCGACATGACTTTCATCTCCTGCCTACTGTGGACTCTTTTCCACATTCCTCCACAACTTCCCTCACTGAAATCTCTTCCCTGGGTTATAAATCAGACCTTGTGTTTCTGGTTCAGACCAGATGGACTTGATCTCTTTGTGCCCACTCCTCTGTTTGTTCCAGAAATAACAAGAGGCCACTAAAGGAGACCTTTGATAGTTAGTAAGAAGAGGGTAAACTAGTTTATTAGGGCCTGAAGACTGGAAGAGCAACACAGCAGCACCCAACAGAAGAAAGCAACCTGGGCCCTGCATTCCTGACCTCCAACCTAGAATCAGAAGGCAGTCTGAGAAGGGCCCTTCCTCCCCAGGAATGAACATGAAGGAACACCAGATGAGCTGGGCCAAGTCATCAGAAGGATGGATAGGGAGTAGTGTCCTGGGGGAGCCTTCCATGCTAGGCTGCCGTGCAGCACAGCAAGAGACACGATACAAGCAACCAGGTTTTGGAAGCCTTTTTGCCCCCATTGCCTGTGTGCCCCTTCCAGAGAGCACCTGTAATGTGAGCCCATCACAACCACAGGTCAGCCTCAGAAGCACCTGTGGTCCCCCAGAGCAGGGGCGATTCTGTTAGAACATGTACTTGGCCAGGGAAGTCTCCACGAGATTGAAACTCCCTTTTGCACTGGGAATACAAGAAGAGGTGGGTAGAACCAGCAGGAGGGACTCAACCACACAGGCAGAGTGCCTGGAAGATCTTTGCATTCAAGAGCCTAAAAGTTCCTGCCTCTGTCCAGAAACACTGAGCAGCTAGGAGACACTAGAAGGGGAGATCCTGCACCAACAAGTCTGGCCCAAGAAGCCCCTTTTTCCCTAAAGACCCTGAACTGCCTTGTTTCATCTAGAGACACCCAGTGGCCTAGACTGGGGAAACCCATTTTGCTTCCTCAGACACATCCAAGCAGCATTAGATTAGTTAAATGAATCAAAAGAACATGGCAAAGGCTTTAAAAAAAAAAAAAAACTGTTAATAGAAACAGACCCCACAAACAGCCTGGAAAGCCACAATAAACCTAAACAGGATGACTTTCTGGTAAAACAAGATTACAATAGGATCCCAGAGTCTGCTCACTTAGGACAAAATATCAAAGCAAAAACTGAAAATGACTTGTCATATCAAGAATCAAGAAACTGAAAACTGGACTGAGAAAAGACAACCAACCACCATCAACACTGAAATTAATCAGATATAATTATCTGATAAAAGTCTTAAAGCAGTTATTAATACACACAAGATAAATGACAAATTCTCTTCAAATAATGAGAAAAAATCTTATCAAAGAAACAGAAGTTATAGAAAAGAATCAAATGAAAATTACATACGTAAAAGTTACAATAAAAAAATAATTTGCAGAATGGGGATGACAAAAGGTAAGAATCACTGAATTTCAGGATAGATTAATAGATTTAATATAATCTGAATAATAAATAGAATACAGATTGAAAAAAAGAAAGAATAGAACCCTAATGACCTGTCAGTTCAGTCATTCAGTCGTGTCCGACTCTGTGAGCCCATGGACTGCAGCATGCCAGGCCTCCCTGTTCATCACCAACTCCTGGAGTTTACTCAAACTCATATCCATTGAGTTGGTGATGCCATCCAACCATCTCATCCTCTGTCATCTCCTTCTCCTCCTGCCCTCAATCTTTCCCAACATCAGGGTCTTCTCAAATGAGGCAGCAATGAGGCAGCTCTTTGCATCAGGTGGCCAAAGTACTGGAGTTGCATTTCAACATCAGTCCTTCCAATAAATATTCAGGACTCATTTCCTTTAGGATGGACTGGTTGGATCTCCTTGCAGTCCAAGGACTCTCAAGAGTCTTCTCCAATACCACAGATCAAAAGCATCAATTCTTCAGTGCTCAGCTTTCTTTATAGTCCAACTCTCACATCCATACATGACTACCAGAAAAACCACAGCTTGAATAGACGGACTTTGGTTGGCAAAGAAATGTCTCTGCTTTTTAATATGCTGACTGGGTTGGTCATAACTTTCCTTCCAAGTAGTAAGCATCTTTTAAATAGTGATTTGTCAGATAACGATAAAAAATCCAAAACTCATCTCATCACATTCCCAGAATAAAAAAGAAAGAAAGAAAGAAAGAAAACAGGTCTGAAGATTACACAAAGAAATAATGGCTGAAAACTTTTTAATGTGAAAAAGATACAAACATGCAGATTTAGAAAGCACAGCAACTCAAAATAGGATAAACCTAAAGGAACCCACACCAAGACACATCCTAATTATATTTCAAAAAATGAAAGACAAAGGAAAAATCTTGAAAGCAGCCAGGGAGAAATGATGTATTACCTGTAGGGGAACATCAACTCCTATATCAGTGAATGTCTCTTATGTACTCTGGATGCCTTATGAAAGTCATAAGTCCTTAAAGAAAAGAACTGTCTATTACAAGTTCTTTACATGGCTAAATTATCCATTAGGAATGAAGGAGAAATAAAAGCATTCTCAAATAAAGAAAAAAACTAAAAGAATTTGTCACTAGCATCTCTACCCTTAAAAGTGGCTAAAGAAAGTCTTCACAGAGAAAGGGAAAAGCAAAAGAAAGACTCTCAGAACACTGGGAGCAGAGAACAATGGAAAGAACTGAGTATATACAATAGACTGTCCTTTTCCTCATATTTGTTAATCATACTTAATGATTGCAGCAAAAATTATATCATCTGTAACTCACAAGAATGGTATTTAAAAGTAAGGAAGGCCTTAAATGGAAGGAAGTCTCCACTCCTCATCCAGGAATGTAAAATACTGACACCAACAGGCTATGATAAATCATAGATATGACTGAAAGATTGACAGACAAATAGACCCATAGAACAGAGAGACACTCAAAAGCACAGAAATAAATTAAAATCTTAAAAAGGATTCAAGTAACACAAAAACTGAATAAAATATAAACAGAGAAACAAGAACCAGAAGAACAAACAAAACCAAATAATAAAATGTCAGACTTAAGCAATAACATATCATTAATCACCTAACATATAAATGGTCTAAACATACTGATCAAAAGACAGAGTTGGCAGAGTGAATAAAAGAAGAACATGAGGCCCGGCATACTGTTTCAAAGAAACTCACTAATGACATGGATATGCTGAAAATAAAAGGATAAAAAGGATAGATTAATATCAGATAGAGTAGACTTCAAAGCAAAGACAATTCCTGGAGACAAAGAGGAACACAAGGGAATTACATAAGGATAAAAGACTCAATCCAACAGGCATACATAATAATCCTATGTATGCATCAAACAACACAGTCTTAAAATAAATGAAGCAAATATGGATAGAACTCAAAAGAGAAATAAGTAAATCTGTAATTATAATTCAGAACATCAACATTCCTCTCAGAAACTAAGAGAATAGAGAACTACTAAACAGAAAATCAGCATTCTGTTGATTTGGATATTGAAGGATATTGAAGATCTGAAGCTCACAAGGAAACAGGACCTAAATGACACATACACACATATATAAACATGCACACACACATATATATAATGCTCCTCCAACATTGGCAAAATACATGCTTTTACCCAAGAAACATTCACCAAGATAGACCATATTCTGAGCCACAAAACAAAGCTCAAAAGATTTAAAAGTGTTGAAATAAAACAATGTATTCTAAGTATGATATGGGAAAAAAATCAATAACATAAGGACAATAGGAAAATCTCTAAACGTGTAAATTAAACAACAGATTTCTAAAAATCCACTGGTCAAAAATAAAATATCAATAGAATTCAGGAATACACAGAGCTTTAATGAAAACAAAAACACAACATATCAACATATGTGAAATGTAGCTAAAGCAGCACTGAGAAATTTTTTAGCACTAAATGGTTACACCATAAGAAACTGGGGTTTGAAATTAATAAAATTTCACACCTCAAGAAACTAAAAAAGAAGAGTTAAATAAACCCAACACAATCACAAAGAAGGAAATAACAAAAAGTAGAAATTAATGAAACTGAAAATAGGAAAACAACACAAAAAATCAATAAAACAGAAAGCTGCTTCTTTGAAAACATGAAATTAATAAAATTCTAGCACAACTGACAAAAAGAAAGACTACACAAACAGCTAATATTAGGAATGAAATAGGGGATATCATACAGATCTTACAAATATTAAGAATTTTAGCAAGAGAATATTATAAATAATTTTATATTAATGGGGTGACAACTTAGAAGAAATGAACTGTTCCTCAAAATTCATAAATTATCACAACCCATCCAAGTAGATCATCTGAATAGTCCTATAACCTTTAATGACATTGAAACTGTAATATAAAAAATTTCAAAAAAGAAATCTTTAATCCAAGATGTTTTTATGGAGAATTCTAACAAGGATTTAAAAAATTAAGACCAAGTTGACATAATCTGTTAGAGAAAACAAAAGGGAGCAAATCCTTCTAAAATAATTCTGTGGGGCCAGTATTGCCCTGCACCAAAACAAGACAAACGCAGCACAAAAACGGAAAATTACAGATCAGTAACTCATAAATTTGGACTTAAAAGTCCTCACTCTCACACATATAAGTTAGCCAAATGAATCCAACAATGTATAAAAACACATCTTGATAGCTTCTAGTCCCTTCCTAAGTCAGGTTACACTACCTATTTTTTCAAAGGGTTTAAGTAAATCAGCAATACAGTCAGTTAGGGTCCCAGTATCAGCGTTATGTTAACAGCACTACAGTGGCAAATGTACAAATCTAGGTCAGATCAGAAACTGACTGTTAAAGTTAACAGTTAAGTTAACCCTTAAAGTTAAGGGTTATTAACCCTTAAGTTAATAATGCCAAGAGCCATTCTAAATGTCTATGAAGAACAACTACAGCTACATTTATAGGATAAAGAAAATATTTATACCATGTAGAAATGATGGGTGCATTGGATACTCCTTATATGCCCCTCTAGAACCACCCGTGATCCTTTTCATTCATGTTATGAACCTTTGGAGATTGACCAGACCAGACTGCATCCCTCTGGCTTTCCTGGGCTCTCACTTCTCCTTGAGTTTGGCCAATGCGAGACACTAGCAAGAGATTGGAGAATCAGTGGAGAAACAGATTAGTTATTTGATTGTTTCCTCTGACTCCTTTTCTGCTGGGAGTTGACCAAGTTTCTTCACCGAAGCCCAGAGCTCTGTCAGAGGCTCTCGCCTTCAGCTGCCGCTTTCTACAAGTCTCTCTAGAGATTACAAGGTCTACTCTCTTACTTTGCCCTGTGGGCATAAATGTGTTCATTGCTCCCTGTTCTTGCGAGTTTTTGCTATTCCTTTTCAGTTATCCTTAACTCTGATACAACTTCCAATAACCGCTTACGTTCACTAAGCTCTCTTTATTTTCCTTACCTGTGTAAATCATCTTGTTTTCAGACAATGATACAAGTGATTATGGAGTTGCTAGATAAAGATGGTTCCTTAGGACCTATCACTAAAGTGTTTATAACAGGAAGGGGATATCTTTTTTCCTGAATTCAAAACCATAAACACAAGAATATGTCTCAGATCACATAAAAATAAATGCTAAAAAACCAATGAGAAAGGAAAGAATTTAGTAAAAGAGTACAAACTTTTTTTTTTTGTATTTATTTATTTTTTTACACGAACTCCCAAACATGAACCCCCCTCCCACCTCCCACCACACATCATCCCTCAGATCATCCCCATACACCAGCCCTAAGCGTCCTGCATCCTGCATTGAACATAGACTGGCAATTCATTTCTTACATGATAGTATACA
>SJYX01018896.1:102343-150496 GCA_006410675.1 Oreotragus oreotragus
AGAAATGAAAATGGAGAGATCACAACAGACAACACAGAAATACAAAGAATCATAAGAGACTACTATCAGCAATTATATGCCAATAAATTGGACAACGTGGAAGAAATGGACAAATTCTTAGAAAAATACAACTTTCCAAAACTGAACCAGGAAGAAATAGAAAATCTTAACAGACCCATCACAAGCACGGAAATTGAAACTGTAATCAGAAATCTTCCAGCAAACAAAAGCCCAGGTCCAGACGGCTTCACAGCTGAATTCTACCAAAAATTTCAAGAAGAGCTAACACCTATCCTACTCAAACTCTTCCAGAAAATTGCAGGGGAAGGTAAACTTCCAAACTCATTCTATGAGGCCACCATCACCCTAATACCAAAACCTGACAAAGATGCCACAAAAAAAGTAAAAGAGTACAAACTGTAACCTCTAAGATGAATAAGGTCTGAGGATCTAGTGTATAACATAGTGACTATGGTTTGCAATGTATTATTGACATTTGTTAAGAGAGTAAAGGGCTTTCCAAGTTGTGCTATGGGTAAAGAACGCATCTGCCAGTGCAGGAGACATAAAAGAAATGTGTTTGATCCATGAGTTTGGAAGATCCCCTGGAGGAGGGCATGGCAACCCACTCCAGTACTCTTGCCTGGAGAATTTCCATAGACAGAGGTGACTGACAGGCAGTCCATGGGGTCATAAAGAGCCAGACAACACTGAAGTGACTTAGCAGGCATGCAAGAAAGTAAAACTTTAATGTTCTCACCAAGAAAGATCTCAAAAAGGTAAATATGTGAGGTGATATTAATAGATGTATAATTAACCTGATGGGGGAATTCTTTAATAATATATATATGCTTAAATCATCATGTATGCTTTAAATATCTTGCAAGTTTGTTCATTATATTTCAATAAAACTGAAAAAAGAAAAAAAACAATGATTTCAATACTTTTTTATATAATTTCTTTTTTTAGCTACATCAGTCATTACTCTTGGCAGGTAAAAAGGGCTTTTATTCCAGATAATTGCCCAGTGGGATTAACTGGATATTCAGAAAATGAAAAACCTCAGAAATCAACTAGACAATCCTCCCATTTTAGAGATGTATAAATAAATCCAAGAATGATTAAGCCACTTTTCTAAACTCATAAAACTCAATGGCAAAAGCAGAAACCAAGTTGCCTAAGTTTAATTGAATCTCTACCAAATTCCCAGACAAATGGAATATCTCCTATGCTCTGAAAAATTTCATTCTTATCTCTTTCACAGCACTGACCATATTCCACCTTGTATTCATTATCTAGTTATCATAAGTTTTACCAAGCAGACTAAATTCCTTGAAGGTTCAATTCTCATGTGTCTTTTCTTCTCACTCTATATTTTCACATATGGCTAAAGCTCTTTATAAATGTCCTTTCCTCTACTTGGAAGACCCTCTGTCTTTGACCTGACTACTTCCTCGACATCTTTCAGATCTCAGTAAAAACCACTTCTACAAAGCAGCCTTTCCTTTCCTGACTCCGAGACAGCTCAGGTCTCCTTGTTATGTGAACATATGGCATTCTGTGTTTCTCCCAATTGTGGTGCAACATTTAACTTTGAAATTTATCTCATGCCTGCTTTTCTATTAAAATTTAAGCCCTGAGTTGCAGTGTCCTCATGGGTACTCTCCACTGCTGACCATTCTTCGCATTCAGCAGACCTTCATTAGACGCTTGTTGAATGAATCCATTTTATTCCTTCGGAGAAAAATTTCCATGAATTTTTAGATGCTGCCTCCCACACTTTACAGTGAACCAAAATCTTTTTTTTTTCCACCCAAACCATTATGCCTGATCATTTGGACATAATTACAGAACTGTGGATGCACTTGTTTTTTTAATTGTCACCTTATTAGATGGAAACCATTGGATTTGCAGTCCCTTATTCCACATACCTGGGGGCTCTGATGGTAAAGGATTTGCCTGCATGAAGGAGACCTGGGATCAAATCCCTGGGACAGGAAGATTCCCTGGAAAAGGGAATGGCTACTCACTCTGATATTCTTACCTGGAGAATCCCATGGACAGAGGAACCTGGCGGACTAAAGTCCATGGGGTCGCAAAGAGTCAGACATGACTGGGCAACTAACACTTTCACTTTCACATTTCACATACACTAGATTTCCCACTTTCACATCCTAAGTAATGTGATAATCAAGTCACTGTCAAAAAGGCTGAATAGGACAGAATAGAGACAGTGCTCTGAACCTGCCACTTGAATCTACTTTTTACCATAGGATTCTTATACTTTACCACAGGAGTTTCTTAGCTGTACTCTCAGATCATGACTGATAAAAATACTTTAATGAGAGCCTACAAATCAAGTATTCCTACACTGCACACAAACACCTAACCTCTCTTCCACGGTCCAAAAGAAACTCACCTCCTTGATGAACTGGTATCTACTTTTCCTAGATGAAAGTATCATCCCTCCTTATGGCTTCCTAATTTCATTCTCAACATTTTTATCTCACTGACCACATTCTGGCTTATATCACAGTTAATGATCTGAACAACACCTATTCCCACTACTTTAGTTCAGTTCCCTTAGGGCTACAAAGGCCACACTAGCTGTACTGAAACTACTATTTACTGAGTATTTCAACCATGCCAGAAACTGGTATTTTTCACAGACCAGCTTATTTAGTTCTTTCTGAAGTAAATATTATAACTAAAAGCATTTCAGAGATGAGGAATTTGAATCTCAAAGAAGTCATAATTCTTTATATTCCTCTGTACCATGAGTATTTCAATCGAGCATGTATCAGATGAATGACTGCCAAACTGATGTTAGGGACAATTTATGTGGGAATTTCACCTTCCTAGGGATGATGGTCCCACAGTGAGATTTATATTTTGGATTAGATGACAAATGGAAAAAATCTTAACTACTATTCCAGATAAAAGTTCCTTTTTTTGTCAATTTTCCCTTTCAAAGAGAGGATGTATTCTATATAACTTCAGGCAAATAAGAAAAGGACAGATATGTTATTTGGGGAAAAAACACAGTTGCAAGAAACAAAACTATGCAAATCATACCTCTTCTGTATACACCAAGACCCATTTTTAAACTAGTAAACTTCTTCAAGTTGACATGCTGACATTTTCAACTAATTTCTCTCACTGCTGCTGCTGCTGCTGCTGCTGCTGGTCACTTCAGCTGTGTCCGACTCTGTGTGACCCCAGAGATGGCAGCCCACCAGGCTCCCCCATCCCTGGTATTCTCCAGGCAAGAACACTGGAGTAGGTTGCCATTTCCTCCTCCAATGCATGAAAGTGAAAGTTGTGTCCAACCCTCAGCCGACTCCATGGACTGCAGCCTACCAGGCTCCCCCGTCCCTGGGATTCTCCAGGCAAGAACACTGGAGTGGGTGCCATTTCTCTCACTAGAGTGCATTAACTACAACTCATGCTTTTCAGCGGAAGACCAAAGAGATTAAAATAGTATTCCATAACAATCAAGTTATTATTTCTATCAAGGAAATTTTCTTAAAGCTAAGCTAGAGAAATACACTATGAGATAGAGCACATAATAAGGAGTGTAAGAGTTCTTAACAGGGAAGCTGCACTAGAAATAATTTTCTTTTCAAGAGAGGCACAAATATATCTTCAGCTTGGGATCATGTTTTATACAGATATTTGCATAATCTTTGGAAATGTAAAGGATTTTCTAATCTAATTTCCTGTGTAGCTGAGAAAACTTAGGCCTAGAGAAGTAAAAATAAGTTTTTAAAATCAAGAGCAGTTATGTTAGGACTTAGATGAGAGCCCAGTGACAGGCCTTAGTGTCTAGTTGCTCCATCTCTGTGGACTAGGCTGGAGATTTGGGTACCAGTTAATGGTACACTCTCGAGGCTGAGTTGCTTTTATTTTGGGAAACCTCAATCTTTGTTCTTAAGGCCTGCAACTGATTGCATAAAGCCCATCCATATTATAGAAGGTGATTTGTTTTATTCACAATCTTTTGGTTTAAATGTCAATTACATCTAAGAAAATGCCTTCCCAGGTGAGCATGTCACAGGACTACAAAAGGAAATTTACAGTTCTATGGAGTATGTTATCATGTGCCACTTTATCTAGAATTGAATATCTATGCTAGCTCTTCCACTTTCACGACTATGGAAAAGAAAACAAGTTTGACAATTTTTTTTCCCCCCCATTTAATCATGTCTAGTGTCTTAGTCCATTTTGGCTGCTTTTACAAAATACCAAAGGCTGGGGGGAGTTATAAACAATGCTATTTATCACAGTTCTGGAGGCTAGAAGTCCAAGATCAGGGTGCCAGCATGGTTAAGTGAGAGCCTCTTCCAGGACACAGACATTTCTTCCACCCCTGGACAGAAGGAATGAGCAAGTATTTCAGGCCTTTTTCAAAAGAAACCTAATCTCATTCATGGGGGCTCTGTCCATATGTGGGCTCTGCCCTCATAACCTAGTCACTTTCCAACGATTCCACCTCCTAAAACCATCACCTTGGGCATTAGGTTTTCAACATAAGAATTTTCAGAGCACACAAGAACTTAACCATAGCACCCAATGAGGAAACTAATTCATCTAAGGTAACCCAAAGCCTCATCCATACTGAATGCTGTCTAATTACAACCTAAATAATAATTGTGAGTCTAGTCATGACTTTTCTTGTCTCCTGCCCAAGAATTGTGGATCTTCTGTTTCGAATGATGGTAGGAAGCAATAGAGTTGCCCCATATGTAGTAGCATGAAAATCACTCATTTCTATATCATCGGGAAGTATGCTGAGAAAACCTGTCTACAGTGGCTGTCATAAACATAATGATAAGTGAATAACTTCATTGTTCTAGTAGTTATCTATCCGTTTCATGATCAATTCACACATCTGCTTTGTTCTGTCTCTTCATTGTCAGATTTCTACAAAGTGCATATTTGCTTCAAAAACAAAAGGTTGTCTATTACAGGGAGCACTCATGTGACTATCTCTATGAGTAAAATCATTTGGTCCACCAAACAAATTAAGAATACTAAAAATGCCACTGCAGTAGAAACACAGTGGGAGTTTGTTCCAGGTAACTGGAATTCACAACTTAGAATTTTTACCTTTTCCCCCAATACACAATATATATATATATATATTTCACATTTTTGAGAACTGATTTGTGAAACATACTGAAAGTCTTTGTAAAGAGTATCCAATCCAACATCTTTACTTATTTGAAAATAAACTAACTCTTCACTGCTTAGTGAAACAGCCACTTCCAGTGGGTTTTTCCCTCTGAAGAATATTCCTCCTAGATCTAAAACTGCAAAAGACATGAATTAATGAAAGAAATTACAGAATCTCAGCAAGTACCACAAAGGTTTAAAATTCCATTGCTGATACTCAAAACCAAGTTCATCTTTCAAGTGAACTACAACAGAAAATGTTCTTCTACATTCGTGAGTCATTTGAAACATTGCAGCATTTCTCAAATGTCTAGTTCTGCAGTCTTTACCTAAGAAATTCTTTCTTAATAGTTAGTGAGAGATTGAAGAAAGCTCTAAGCTCACTCATGGTTACAAATGCCATCATAACTGGTCAGTTTTATGAGCAAAGAGCAGTAGCACTGGGATGAATTTTTTCACTATCAAAAATCAAACAATGCAAAGACTGTCACTGCTACTGTCGCACAATAAACACCACAAATTCTACATCGAGGATGATGAAATTAATTTGGAAATCATACAATGTCCAAAGGAAAGTTACAAAATGTATGCAGCTAACAGGAAAAAAACAATTCCACTAATATTCCAGTTGTATTCGAAAGAAGATCTCCACAGCTACTGTCTTTCAAACTTTCACTGATGAGAAAGCTAGGTTCATGGGATTTCAAAAAGCCACTCTGTCCCCAACCTCCCTCCAGAGCAGAACTGGCACCGAACAGAAGCAGGTAAGTGCCAGGCAGCACATATCAAAAACAATGACTCCTGAAAATTTAAAGCAAACAAATACCTACTCTCCCACCATGAGCCAGCCATAGATGTTTGCTTCTATGTCTTCAGGAAATTCTCATCTTATTAGAGATGCCTGAAAAAATAAAGTCTGGAGGAGAAATGAAGGGATGTGTGCACATCCCTCACATTTTTCGGTTTCAAGAAATCTGTAATCTGTAAATTGCTAACGGCTTGATCTTCCCTCATAGCTCAGTTGGTAAAGAATCTGCCTGCAGTGCAGGAGACCCCAATTTGATTCCTGGGTGGGAAAGATCCGCTGGAGAAGGGATAGGCCACCCACTCCAGTATTCTGGCCTGGAGAATTCCATGGACTATATAGTCCTTGGGGTCACAAAGAGTCGGACACAACCGAGAGACTTTCACTTTCACAGAGGTATTTATAAATATCAGCAGAGCCAAGGTTTGCACTGCTATTACTCACCATTGTTTGGACTTGGAATTAATAAGTTTCACAGGTTAACCACTCAAATCAGGAACCAGACTCACCTGCCACATGCCAAAGGCTTGTCAACAAATGAATTTCTCCCCTCATCAACAAAAACTAATAGCAGCAATTTACCTCTCTCCACTTGGTATTCCACATGCAAAAGGAAATACCCAAGTAATATTGTGATTTATAAGCAATCTTTCAGGAAAAACTGTACTTAAGAAAGATTGTACTGTGCTGTGTTGAGTCACTCAGTCATGTCAGGATACAGGCAAGAATACTGGAGTGGGTTGCCATGCCCTCCTCCAGGAGATCTTCCCAACCCAGGTCTCAGGTCTCCTTCACTGCAGGTGGATTCTTTCACATCTGAGCCACCAAGGAAGCCCTGAGAAGATGATTAAGAAAAAAAAAAAACTTACTTAAAAATTTAACATAAAATTCAAGATGAAAATTAAAAGTAGTTAATGATAGATATCACAAGAAGGTTTTAGATTATATAACTTTCTAAAACATGTAGAAATATCACTAAGCAGGCATCTATAATTTTCAAAATACTATTTTAAAGGATACATTCTATTACCACAAAGATCTTAGAACCTATATAAAATTGGATCCAAAATACTGTTCCAAGGGCATAAAACAGGAAACAGTATAAATGAACCTTTCCAGTCACACCAGCCCTTCCATGAGGTAGCAGTCAAACTGAGGAAAGCTGGACTCTCTTAATAAACACACAAGGGTTCTAATCCAGGTGAGGCCAGATGTATAACTTGTATGACTCAGGGCAGGAGATTCAACCTCTCCAGTTTTCTGTTTTCTTAAAAAACTTCTATGTATTTGACAACTGTTTACTGAATGCTTCCCCAGCACTAGATTCTACATTACAGAAAGAAAATATTTGATAAATGGGACAGGTGAGATCACTGATTTCATTAAGATTATATTCTAGTGGAAAAGACAGGCATTTGAACAAGTAATGCAAACTTGAAGAGATGGGGAAACAGGAAGGATTCACACTGTGAGAGCAGAGAGCAAAGGAACTTGGCTTCTAGTCAAAAGGGTTAGGAGTCACTGTCCAAGGAACTGATGCAGAAGCTAAAAATCTAAAAGATACATAGGAGGAAGCTGAACAAACTATAGGAAAAAAATGTTCTCGGCAGAGCAAATTAAGGCAAGGAAGATAGTGCAGGACCATGGTTTGTTCAGGGAACTGGGCAGATCTGGTGTAGCTGGACTGGAGAGAGGAGAGGACGGGGCAGGAGTGGAGCTGAAGCCCAGGCAAGGGCCAGATCTAGGAGAGACCCAGGAACAGTGGGAAGAAAAGTAGGGCTCTGTTCTAGGGAAAAGGGTGGCCATCCAAGGGTTTAGGAAGCAGAGGCACAATTATCCTTCTATGTTTAAAATGAAGTCCCACTGAAGAACAGAGCCAGTATTAGAGGGAGCAGAAGGGGATTCCAGGGATATTAATTCAGGGACTGGGGATCACCCAGGAGATTGGTAGAGCAGTTTGTGGTAGAAGGTCTGGAAAGAAAAGGAAGAAATCTTTAAAAGATTTAAGGAAAAAAATGCTTAGAACTTACAACAAAGTCTAATATATAGGAGAGATAAGGAAAGCAAGAGAGAAAGAATTTCTCTAGCCATAAAATAAATAGAGAATCATCCCTGCCATGTATGCTCATGTGAATAAAAATATAAATGTGACAATGTAGACTACATTTAGCATCTCTTAGACTGCCTAGTGCATAGCAGAAACTCAAAAAAATGAAAACGGCTACCTTTAGTGTGAAATAACAATTCACACTTCTTACAAGTGATGTGAGGTTAAATCTTTTTTCTGGGTCAAATCCCTTATCTTTGCACTCTACCATTGGGTGCAAAGACTGCAGTTCACCAATGCAAATGGGAAGGAATGTGGCAGGAAGCTGTGTATGTGGAAAGAGTCTACACTGTGATCTCCAGATTATGAATGCTCCACCTTTACATGCTGGCAGCCAATAAAAAATGTTATTTGAGAATATATATCAATCAGTTTGGTGAGATTTTTCTCTTAAATTTATGAAGACGTTCAAGACCATGATCTTGATCATGGTTTGTATTCTTTTCCAGGGAGTCTGTTTTTACTCCTATGGAGTATACCGTTCTGATGAAACCCTTTGGGATGGAATAAAATTTTGAGACTCTGCAGTTTGCACCTCCAGTGGCCAAAACAAAGTTCTTGGCAGGGGTGCTATAGAACTGTTGTTGACCAACACACAAGGTACACATAGATGGAGATGGCCACACACAGACCTCTCTGGTGGGCAGGGCACAGGAGAACCATCCCACAACAGAAGAAGCCTGTTGTACTTCCCTAACTATAGACACAGACCATCATTATCACCGAGGAGGAGGGTGGTGTTTCTGTATTATAGGTTAACATGCATACATTTAGACTTCGTATCTACAAGGATGCAGTTCTAACAAAAGAACAGGAGTTGAACGGGCTTTTTTCTAAATTTGTAAGACCTCCATATCTTTATACAGAATTATTCTCTCTGAATATTCTGAAAGACAGGGGAGTCTACGTGCTACAGTCTGTAGAGTCGCAAATACTTGGACACAATTTAGGATCGAACAACAACTCTAAATATTCTGTTGTGCCATTACAATGGAGCTCTATGTTATTCATGAATTAAATAAGTGGGGAAAATCTGTATGGAGACAAACTTACTCTTGAACATTCTTTAAATCACCCACAAAGAATGGTATATGTGGTTTTGTACGTCCTTTGTGGTCTTGCAATAAGCCTAACATGGTCAGGCTTTCTCAAGCATTTAGACAAATTCCTACCTCTTTAGTGGAGACACCAGATGAAACACTAGGCCTCTATTTAGTGGTGATTTTTTAAAAATAAATTTTTGTCTGTCTTCTGCTTAAAAAAAAAAAAAATATATATATACAATGTTTAAAGGTTGCTATTTATATTTACTACAAAATGTTGGCTACATTACCCATGTTGTACAAAACATCCCTGAGCCTTATATCCAGTAGTTTGTAACCCCCCATCCCTAAAAACCCCCGACCTACTACTAACCACTAGTTTGTTCTCCACATCTGTGAGTCTACTTTTTCTGATTTTTTTTCAAGCACATGTTAAAGATATGCAACTCTACTACATACAAAAGAAAAGTACTATTCTAAATCTATTTTCAAAATCAACAAAGTCCTATTGTAATTTTAAAAATCAACTTTCAAGAATAATTTGAATTAATTACTAATTTAACTAAAAAATTACCTAGCTCTTTTGCCATGTCATTGAAACAGTAAAACATCATTGGCCTAATTAGTCATGCTTTTAATGAACTGGAATAATGAATGTGCAGAAAAAAAGGGGAGGTGTAAGATTTCCCTCCTCTTTTCTCACTCATATGTGTATATTAATTCAAACGAATCCCAATCTCATGTCCTTCTAGACTTTTATTCATTCTCATTTAATTTTAGAACTGAAAGACAAGTCCAAGATTATCTGCCATGCCAGATACCTTCTCTTTGCCCTTCTGGATATACTTTCTTCCTTCTCCACCATGTTTATGGCCTCTGTGGGATGGCCTAGCGACCACATCAACAGGCCCCCTTACTTTCTGTCTTGCCGTTGGGATCAACAAATGAGAAGCCCTGGCAGGAGATGGATGGAAGGAAACAGAATGAGATCCATGAACTCATTCCCCTGGCTCCCTCCTCTTAAATTTTCCCAGATACAATCACAGTTTCTTCAAGGCGACCTCCTCTGCAGGACTCTGCTTAAGTTCCACAGATGCCCCCTTCTCCCATTTATTTGGATCTAGGCTGATAACAACTCATTTAATAGCACCCAACTCCCATAACTTGATAACACTCTCAAATATTATCATTTCAGTATACTGTTTAATTTGTTTGATTTCTAAATGCTACAATTTAATTTTACACATGAAAACACTGAACCTGAGAAAACATGGCTGTCAAGTTCAAGGTAATACAACCAGTAGCCAGCCAGTGAATGATGGTGGGAAGAAACCACAACATTCCATTGACAGGAACAGAAGCTTCTCTGAAGCAAATTAAACAGACAAAGAGATGGAGATGTTCTTTGGACCACAGAGCAGGGAAGTTCAGTGGGACTGACTTGGAGAATGGGAGGAGGCAGAGTCCAAACTTTATTATCAGGAATGTGTCTCTTTTCTCCATCCTTCTCCTTAGCCCCTGGTACAACTACTAGAAGCTGTATCTTTACTCATTCCAAAAGTTCTGGCAAAGTCCCAGAGGCAAGTATAGTTAAGTTAGCACTACTCACAAGCCCACCATGAACAAATTAAGTGAATCTTGAGTGGTCAGATCAAGACAGCTGGCCATCCCTGGAGTGAGGAAATAGGGTCAACCCCACCCCCAAAATATAGGCTCAGATGGGGAATAGATGATTTCTAAGAGAAAGAGACAGAAAGAAAGCAGAGGAAAGAAACATTCCCCAGAAATAGGGGCAGAAGGAGTGTAGAACCAACAGACAACTGGTATACCAAAGCAAGAACAGAATCAGTTATCTGAACCTAATTCAACTTATGTTTCACTATGACACACACAGAAACCAAATAATCTGACCTAACCTAAATCTTATTCCATGGAACCTAAAGAAAATAATCAAACTGTACATACCAATGATCAACATCAGTCTGGTAGTTACAAGTCACAGAGAATTATCACATACATTATCTCATTTAATTCAGTTATTCTGGATTCTGAATTCTATATAATTTGCCTGTGGCCTTTTTCAAGGTCAGACAAATGTTTGTGAACTTTGAGAATCCAAAGATTATTTATAAATGCTTCAATGGTGTTCACATGTGGTTAAGAAACTACAGTATAAACATTTCAGGAAAACTCATGGTTGCCAGTTTTATTGTGCTAAGAATCACTGTGGAAATTCAGCCAGAAACTCATTAGGATATATTTCTGGGTCAAAGGCCAAAGTTCGTGGAATGGTCATGTCTTCTTTTCTGAAATCTGCATTTTACCCAGGCCCCAGGGGTCACTCTAATACTAAAAATAGAGCTTCCCCACTCCCTGTGAAAACCACTGACCACGGCTTTTACCATAATATTGCAGAAAAGCATGGATATATGTGTCTACTTACCCAGAAATGCGTGGTTAGTATAAAAATCTCAAACAAATGATCAAGAGGCCAAGGCTGGCAGACTCTCATGATGGTTTTGAGGCAAACTATGGGTTTGCTCTGGTGAAATTTAGAGGTCAGAAAATACATGAAGATGACCCCATGACGAAGTATTTAATAAGCTGGGGGAGAAAACAAATTTCGTGTGGATTCCACTCAATTTAGAGCGAAAACTAGAACTTGATTCAGAAGGTTAAGAGGAAAGACCAAACACAATAACATCAAAGACTGAATTTGTTTTGCCCTTTTTTGATAAAGGTAAAAAGTATTTAATACAAATAACCTTTGCAATTTATATACATATAAGCATCAGTTCAGTTCAGATGCTCAGTTGTGTCTGACTCTTTGCAACCCCATGGACTGCAGCATGCCAGGCCTCCCAGTCCCTCACCAATTCCTGGAGTTTATCCAGATGCATATCCATTGAGTCAGTGATGCCATCCAACTATCTCATCCTGTGTTATCATCCCCTTCTCCTCCTGCCTTCAATCTTTCCCAGAATCAGGGTCTTTTCAAATGAATCAGTTCTTCACATCAGGTGGCCAAAGTATTGGAGTTTCAGCTTCAACANGAGTTTATCCAGACGCATATCCATTGAGTCAGTGATGCCATCCAACTATCTCATCCTGTGTTATCATCCCCTTCTCCTCCTGCCTTCAATCTTTCCCAGAATCAGGGTCTTTTCAAATGAATCAGTTCTTCACATCAGGTGGCCAAAGTATTGGAGTTTCAGCTTCAACATCAGTCCTCTCAATGAACACTCAGGACTGATCTTTAGGATGGACTGGTTGGGTCTCCTTGCAGTCCAAGGAACCTTCAAGAATCTTCTCCAACACCACAGTTCAAAAGCATCAATTCTTCAGCATTCAGGTTTCTTTATAGTCCAACTCTCACATCCATATATGTTTAAGTTTATATTTATAAATTACACCTATATGTAAAACAGTACATAAGATTGCATATATACAGTTTGAAACATTTTCTAAATTTCTCAGTTATGACAACAGATGGATTCTGAAGACTCCCAAAACTTTGCAATTGAAACTCACATCATGTGATATATTCAAATATACTTTTCTAAATGGTGATGGCAACCATGGATCAACCCCAGTTGTCAAACATGAGGTTAGTAATCTCCAGGTCAGAATGTATTTGGTGCCGCTAGTTAGAAAAACTGAAGTTGATATGTCTGACAAAGCTCAAAACTATTTTCAGTGCATTTCGCATCAGAGGCAGGTGGAAACTCCCACTCTCTGGAGAAACTGTCTGAGAAAACTGGTGACAGATACGTTATGAGGACAGGAAAGGAGAAGTGAGTAAGCAAAAGGTGACTCTAAAATCTTGAGCCTCTAGCTGTGTATTCACTCAACTATGCTTACAGAGTCCTTTGCATTTCTACTGACTACAAAACAGTAGGAAAGAAAACAGCCCAAGTCAGCCTGCTTTCTTACACCAATCAGTCACTGACCAATACAAGGAGGAACCATTTAAGGGAATGCAATTGCATTCTGCAAAGTGTTGGGTGGTTCCCCTTAGTCTATAAACTGTATCTAAGGGGATTAACTAAAAGTAAGTTCAAAAGAACCTGATCAAAATCTCCGAAACACTTTTGGAGTTTAAGTAGAAATGAAATGCAGGTCTGGTAACCAAGAGTCAGTCACAGATGAGTCAGCTCCAGAACCAGTTTAGACAAATATCTGTGTATCGTATCTGCTCAACCTGGAGTCTCCCCATTTTCCAAACAAATGACTGTGTAGTATCATTTAAGATCCACAATTCAGTTTTCATCTCAGTCTACATATGAACTCTGNATCCTTTTGCTTAAGTGATATTTAAGCATCGGAAAAGTCTCCATTTTGCCTTTCTCAGCAGATACTGCAAATTTTTTTTTCCTATGTAGACACCGACATATATAAGTCAAATGTCATGAATAATGACTACCAAGCAGAGTATTTTTTGAGACAGAATTGGCAAATAAAACTGTAAGATATTTAAAGTATATAACATGATCATTTTATATATGTATATATTATTTTTTAAATTTACTTTTTATTGGAGTATACTTTCTTTAAAATGTGTTGGTTTCTGCTGTACAACGATGTGAATCAGCCATAAGTACACATGCATCCCCTCCCTCTTGAATCCCCCCACTGCGCACCCCATCCCACTTCTCCAGGTTGTCATAGAGCACTGGGTAAGCTTCCTGTGTCACATAGCCACTTCCCACTAGCTATCTATTAATATTTTACACATGGTAATGTACTATGTGTCAACGCTACTCTCTCAATTCAACTCACCCTCTTCTTCCCCATTGTATCCACAAATCTGTTCTCTGTCTGTGTCTTTCTTCCTGCTCTGAAAATAGGTTAACCAGTGCCAAATTCCTTTAATAAAGTGTAACTAATTTGCATTCCAAAAGTGTGAGGTGGATCAAAGCTTGTCACCCTTGTAATCTAAGTGTACAAGATTATCACAGGTACAGGCAATTAATAAGCAGATTGCCCTACACCCAGAGTCCTTCGGGACTTGTCACTAGCAGTAAAGGGATAGTTGAGATTTCATCTCAGTTACAAATAGAATTAGGCACAGAAAACTTATACACCCTGTTCTCATTTTCTCCATCTTCTTTTGAAATTGAGAACACACTTGAGTCACTTTGAAGTGATATTATTGACTTGAATAACATTTTTTTTTTTTGGCCCTGTCTCTTATACACATCTTTGCCAAGGTTGATGAGGTTTCAGAGTTCATGTAGTGTGAGGAGAGAAGGGAATTTTATCTTCAACTATGCAGGTCTGCCTATCTGGAAGGACCAGACAAAAGGAAAAGAGACTTCCTAGTAAATAGACAGTATGTGTGTGTTAGTCACTCCATCATGTCTGACTCTTTGTGACCCCACAGACTGTAGCCCACCAGGCTTCTCTGTCCATGGAATTCTCAAGGCAAGACTACTGGAGTGGATTGCCATTCTCTTCTCCAGAGGAANATTTCTATATAAGGGTTTGCTATCCTGAGGGGAAGACTGCTCCAGCTTGGAAGAGACTGGAAATATCCCATCTGAAAGCTCTTTTCAGTCCTCCTCAACCTAAACACTTTACTGAGAGGGGTCAAAGGTCATCAACTGCCAAAACAAAACCCCAATTACGCAGTGCTCCCACAAGGAAGCTAAGCTAAGAGGAAACTCAGAGTTCACCAACTGGACTCCTTTAATGCAGCAAGGGACAAACAGTAAAAATGCCCTTAAAAAGCAACAGGTACATTCTCCTAAATCCTACTGATTTTTACAAGTTGTCCAATAAGTTTAAAAGACTAGCTTCTTAGGTATCAATGTGGAAATGAAATTGAACTATTCAAGGAGGAGGGAGTGGTAACAATAGTGGAGTGGTCAGTCCAAACTTTGAACTCTCAAAGCAACCAGCCTGCAAACTACAAAGCACCAGATGGTTTTATAAACCCGAAGGTCCATAAATCTTTCCTTACAGTTTCCAATTTCAAAAAAAAGGTTTGCTTTCTTTGTGGGATTGGGGTAAATTTTTGCCATTGGGTATCTGACCCTCCCAAACCCTAATAGCTTTTTAAGTTTTCTGGCTGTGCATGCAGGAGACGAGCAGAACAGAGGCCAAGAGAACAAGCTCAGAGCACAGCGTCATCTGGCAGCTGTCTTGCTGGAGAGAAGGCTGAGGTTCTATTTCTCAACCTTGACTGTCTCACTGTAGTCATCACAACTTAATGAAGTTCTAAGATTTTAAACATTCATGGACTGAGTTAACAGATTCCTCCTTCAATTGGAAAAGTGAAAGTGAAGTCACTCAGTCGTGTCCGACTCTTTGCGACCCTGTGGACTGTAGCCTTCCAGGCTCCTCCGTCCATGGGATTCCCCAGGCAAGAATACTGCAGTGGGTTGCCATTTCCTTCTTCAGGGGATCTTCCCTGATCTTCCCTGATCCAAGGATCGAACCCAGGTCTCCCGCATTGCGGGCAGATGCTTTAACCTCTCAGCCACCAGGGAAGCGCAATTGGAAAATTAATATATATTTCTGATTTTCAATTACAACTCCAAATCTCCAGTTTTTAAATCATATTCAGCAGTGATCACAAAGAGGAAATGATGGGGAAAAGACTTCCCTGATTTTGTTATTTAGTCACTAATTTGTGTCTGATTCTTTCGCAACCCCATAGACCATAACCAATCAGGCTCCTCCGTCCATGGGATTTCCCTGGCATGAATACTGGAGTAGGTTGCCATTTCCTTCTCCAGGGGATCTTCACTACTTAGGAAATTGAACCCAGTCCCCTGCATTGGCAGGTGGGTTCTTTACTGCTGAACCAGCACTATAACTTTAATTTGTAATGGAGTCAACTTTATCCCTACAACTTTTAATATGTGTGTTGGAGCTACCCATTTCCTACATCCCACCCGGTAGAACATGCAGGAAGAGTACAGAAAATTGAAGGGAAAGAGGGGCAGACCAAAGAGCGATTGGTAGCCACAATGCAAATCGGCTCATTTCACTTGTCAAGGTCTGTGTACACACCTGTGTGCGGAGGTATATGCCAGCTTTGTCAGGATGGGATTCAATCAGGCAAGTGTCTGCAAAAAAATATGAGGCTTTGATTTTGCTACAAAAATTAGTGAATCAGAAAAGGGCAACTGTTTTTGACAGACCCATCTATCTTACATAGTTTGGCCACTGAAATACGAAAGTATCCCATTATTTCATGTTCTTACATCCATTTCCTGATCTACTCAACCCTTCATTACACATCACCTTAACTTCCTTCCATGCTTCCCAAGTTTCTTTCTTCCTTAAGTGCATGAAACCCTTGTCTCCTTGTTTATCACAATGAGACTAAGACCAGCATGGATATAAAAATTGTTTTGTAAATTAAGAAGCTTTGAAATAATTTCAATCATGATTATTTATTCATATGCTGAAATATACAAAAGACAGAGTGGAAAGGAAGACATGAGAAATGCTAAATGCTTAAGATTGCCTACCTTTAAAAAAGTATGTTCAATTTCATTTAATAATCACATTAAAGTGTATTAGGAATTATTAGACTCAAGAGGTTTCAAATTCCACGGATAATGGAAAAAAAAAAAACATGGAATGACTTCAAGCTTTAAGGTATATATAATAAGAAATTTCAACAATCTGGGTTGTTGAGTCCTGGGGTGGATCATTAAAGGAGACTGTGGACTTACTTCCCAGGAATTGTATGAGGAGCAGAATGGTCACCATCTGATGTGGTTCCCACTCTGTAACCAAGCAAAAGGACAGAGAAATCAGATCACCCCGATCCTATTTTCCAGTTACAAAATTTGATCAAAGCATTAATTTTTTAAAACTCTTATGCAAAGTCCCTATAACTTTAATACAAACACTGACATTTTAAAATGTAAAACTTCCTACAGAAAGGAAAATAGTTGAAAATGACAGCTATTATGGTAACAAATAATAAAAGTATCTTTTCAAATGCAACACATGGACATTTTAACAAAAGCAGCCATTTCAGATGAGACTTCTGTTATAAGACGCCCCCAGAGGTTCAAAAATCAAAGGTGGGGGATAGCAAAACAAGAGCAGGTTTCTCGGTTTTTGCTGTAGCCCCACAAAGGCTTTATGATCTGCAGTGTCCAGAAGAAAAACCATATTCAGCCCCATGAAAAATGTCAAACCTTTCAGTGACTGGTAATCATAACACTGTCACAGACCTTCCACACCAAAGTTAATGACATCCTGGTTAGAAGATCCTTCAGCTACCCTGTATGTATATCTGTATGAATATAGTGATGTCTACGTATTTATATTTGTTGAATATTTTTAAGAAAATGAAGGAGGAAAGTTAAAATTCTCTTCTGATTTAAAGATTTCATGTGGGATTTTCACTTTTTTCATTCACATTTTACTCTGAAAAGAAGACAATTAGGGCAACAAGATAAGTCTAAATTTTTTATCTTCAGTCACTGGAAAATGGGAACCTAACTTTCCTCTGCATGCCAGTCATTTATTATGTGGGGTGTGTTGTGTGTGTGGTGTGTTTGTGTGTGTGTGTGTGTGTGTGTGAGTGTGATGGGCATATGTGTGCAAGCATAAGATAGCTACTGCTGCTCAAGCAGCCTGAAAAATTTCACACACCCCCGATCTAGTCCTGACAAGAGGATCCAGCTTGGAAAACAAAACCTCCCCCTCAGTGCTACCCTCAGCCTCTTGGATCTCCTTAAAAACACAAATGATACAGGAGGGGCTTTTATTTCACACAGGCAGGTTCAAGTGATAAGGGACTTTGTCACCTCTGGGGACTAAGCACCCAGTTATAACATTTGTATGGAAGCTGACTTGTTAAATTTGCCCGCAAAGATAAGGAACCTACTAAAGCACTAGAAAGAGGAGAAGAGGGTCCAGTTGAAAGTGAGGCCAGAGGCTGAGGGGGTATTCGTCCACTGATAACTACTTAATTATTAATCCTTTTGCTTAAGTGATATTTAAGCATCGGAAAAGTCTCCATTTTGCCTTTCTCAGCAGATACTGCACATTTTTTTTCCTATGTAGACACCGACATATATAAATCAAATGTCATGAATAGTGACTACCAAGCAGAGTATTTTTTGAGACAGAAATGGCAAATAAAACGGTAAGATATTTAAAGTATATAACATGATCATTTGATATATGTATATATTATTTTTTAAATTTACTTTTTATTGGAGTATACTTTCTTTACAATGTGTTGGTTTCTGCTGTACAACGATGTGAATCAGCCATAAGTACACATGTATCCCCTCCCTCTTGAATCCCCCCACTGCGCACCCCATCCCACTTCTCTAGGTTGTCACACAGCACCGGGTAAGCTTCCTGTGTCACTCAGCCACTTCCCACTAGCTATCTATTAATATTTTACACATGGTAATGTACTTTGTGTCAATGCTACTCTCTCAATTCAACTCACCCTCTTCTTCCCCACTGTATTCACAAATCTGTTCTCTGTCTGTGTCTTTCTTCCTGCTCTGAAAATAGGTTAACCAGTGCCATTTTTCTAGATTCCATATATACATTAATATACAATATTTGATTTTCTCTTTCTGACTTATTTCATTCTGTATAACAGGCTGTAGGTTCATCCACCTCAGCTCAAGTGACCCAAATTCGCTCCTTTTTAACATTAAAATTCCCTTGTATAGATGTACCACACCTTCTTTATCCATTCCTCTCTCAATGCACATCTAGATTGCTTCATGTCCTGGCTATTGTAAACACTGTTGCAGTGAACTTTGGGGTACATGTGTCTTTATGAATTATGGTTTTCTCAGGGCATATGCCCAATAGTAGAATTTCTAGGTAATATGGTAGTTTTGTTAGGACTTCCCTGATGGCTCAGCAGCTGAAGAATCTGCCTGCAATGCGGGAAACACAGGAGATGGTTCAATCCCTAGGTTGGGAAGCTCCTTGGAGAAGGAAATGGCAACCCACTCCAGTACTCTTGCCTGGAAAATCCCATGGATGGAGAAGCGTGGTGGGCTACAGTCCATGGGGTCGCAAAGAGTCGGACACAACTGAGCAACTTCACTTGTCACTTGTCATTAACTTAAGTAACATAGCTATCATTTGACATGTTTACCTTTTATTTTTTGAAGAGAATACAGGTAAGTTCCACTCTCTTAGCATCAATTATACAACACAATTTTATCAGTTATAGTCATCATGCTATACATTAGATCCTCAGACGTTATAATTTTCATATGTTAAAATGTATAACCTTTTACAAACCTCTCCCTATTTTCCCCACCCTCCAGGCCTTGGCAATCACTTTGCTATCTGTTTCTGAGTACCACATTTTTTTTTTAATTCCTTACAGTTGAGATCATACAGTATATTTCTCTTATTTCACTTAGCATAAGGTCCTCCAGTTTCATCCATGCTGCCACAAATGGAAGAATTTGTTTCTGTTTGTAATGGCTAGATAAAATTCACACGTATTGTTTTAATCTCTTCACCTGTTCCTATAACAGGTTGTTCCTAGGCTACTGTGAATCTTGCGACAATGAACATGGGAGAACAAATTTCCTTTGAGATGATTATTTCATTTCCTTTGAATACATATTCAGAAGTGAATATATATCCAGAAGTGGGAATTAACGGCCACATAACAGCTTTTTTTTAAATTTCATGAGAAACTTCCAGAAGGTATTCCAAGGGAGTTGCACCAATATACATTCCTACTAATAATCCATTAAGACCTCCACTTTCTATGCATCCTCAACAACCCTTATTTCTTACTTTTTGGTAAAAGCCATTTAAACAGGAATGAAGTGATATTTGTTGTACTTTTGATTTGCACTTCTCTGATAGTGATGTTGAGCATTTTGTCATATGCTTCTTGAGCATTCTGTATGTCTTATTGGGGGTGAAATTGTCTATTCTATAAAAAATAGCATGCATTTTGTATACTGTATTTGAATATATAAAACTCAGTTACCTATTCATACTCCAACAATAAATTACAGAAATAGGAATAATCCCATTTACAATTGCATCAAAAAAATAAAATACTTAGAAATAAGTTTAAGCAAAGTGTTGAAATATCTATGTATGAAAACATTCAAGACACTCATGAAAGAAATTTTTAAAAGACACAAAAGGAAACATATTTTATATTTACTGACTGGAAGAATGAATATTGTTAATACATCCATACTACCCAAAGCTATCTTACATATTCACTGCAGTCTCTTACCCAAAGCTATCTTACATATTCACTGCAGTCTCTTTCAAAATTCCAAGGTGTTTTTCACAAAACAGAAAAAAAAAAATTCTACAACTTGTATAAAACTGTTGTTTTGTTCAGTTGACAAGTCGTGTCCGACTCTGTGATCCCATGACTGCAGCACTCTAGCTTTCCCTGTCCCTTACCATCTCCTAGAATTTGCCCAAGTTCATGCCCATTGAATTGGTGATGCCATCCAACCATCTCATCCTCTGTCACCCTCTTTTTCTTCTGCCTTCAATCTTTCCAAGCATCAGGGTCTTTTTCAATGAGTCAGCTCTTCACATTAGGTGGCCAAAGTACTGGAGATTCAGCTTCAGCATCAGTCCTTCCGAAGAATATTTGGGGTTGATTTCCTTTAAGGTTGACTGGTTTGATCTCCTTGGTGCCCAGGGACTCTCAAGAGTCTTCTACAGCACCACAGTTCGAAAACATCAGTTCTTCAGCACTCTGCCTTCTTTATTGTCTGTCCAGCTCTTACACGCGTACATGACTACTGGAAAGAGCTTAGCCTTGACTATACAGACCTCTGTTAGCAAAGCGATGTTTTTGCTTTTAACACACTGTCTAGGTTTGTCATAGCTTTCCTGCGAAGAAGCAATCGTCTTCTCATATCATGGCTGCAGTCACCATCCACAGTGATTTTAGAGCCCAAGAAGAGGAAGTCTGTCACTGCTTCCACCTTTTCCCCTTCTATTTGCATGTCCGTGATGGCAGCAGATGCCATGATCTTAGCTTTTTTGATATTGAGTTTTAAGCCAACTTTTTCACTCTCCTCTTTCACCCTCATCAAGAGATTTAAGTTCCTTTTCGCTTTCTGCCATTAGAGTGTTATCATTCACATATCTGAGGTTGTTGATATTTCTCCCAGCAGTCTTGATTTCAGCTTTTAGGACTCATCTAGTCCAGCATTTCGCATGACATGCTCTGCATATAAGTTAAATCAGCAGGGTGACAATATTCAGCATTGACGGACTCCTTCACTAATTTTGAACCAGTTTATTGTCCCTTGTCTTTCTAACTGTTGTTCTCTGAACTGTGTACTGGTTTCTCAGAAGACAGGTAAGGTTGGTTTGGTATGCCCATCTCCTTAAGAATTTTCCACTTTGTTGTGATCCACACAGTTTTGTGAGATCAATGAAGCAGATGCTTTTCTGGAATTCCCTAGCTTTCTCTATGTTCCAGCAAATGTTGGGAATTTAATCTTTAGTTCCTCTGCCTTTTCTAAACCCAGCTTGAACATCTGGAAGTTCTGGGTTCACATAATGCTAAAGTGTAGCCTGGAGGATTTTGAGCATAACCTTACTAGCACTGGAGATGACTGCAACTGTTCAGTGGCTTGAACATTCTTTAGTACTGTCCTTCCTGGGAACTGGGACGAGGATTGAGCTCTTCCTATCCTCTGGCCACTGCTGACTTTTCCAAATTTTCTGACACAATGAATGGAGCACTTTAAATGCATCATCTTTTAGGATTTTAAATAGCTCTGCTGGAATTCCATCACCTCCACTAGCTTTATTGGCAGCAGGGCTTCCTAAGGCCCACTTGACTTCACATTCTAGAATGTCTGGCTCTGAGTGAGAAACTACACCATTGTGATTATCTGGGTCATTAAGATATTTTTTTTGTATAGTTCTTCTGTATACTTTTTTCCCATCTCTTCTTGGTCTATTCTGCTTTATTAAATCACAAAAATCAAAAAGAGTCAAAGTGATCTTGAGAAAGAAGAACAAAGTTCGAGACTAGGGTTGCTGATTTCAAATTGTATTAGAAAGCTATAGTAATCAAAACAGAATGATTTGTTTCTGGCATGAAAACAGACATATAGATCAACAGAGCAGAACAGAGAAGCCAGAAAGAAACGCACACCCATATATTGTCGGTTAGCTTACGAAAAAGGAGCCAAGAATATCCAGTGGGGAAAGGACAAGCTTGTCAAAAACGGCACTGGGAAAAGTGGATAGTCCTATGAAAAAATGAAACTGTACCCCTGTCTTTTACCATACACAAAAATCAACTAAAAAGTGGATTAAAAAGATGAACATGAGATTTTAAGCAATTAAACTCCCAGGAGAAAACATCGAGGTAATCTTCCTTGACATCGGTCTTTGCAATGAGTTTTTGGGTTTCACACCAAAAGCAAAGGCAACAACTGCAAAAATAAACAAGCGGGACCACATCAAACTCAAAACAAAGGAACATCAACAAAATCAAATGGCAACCTACGGATTGAGAGAAAATATTTCCAAGTCCCACATCTGATAAGGGCTTAACATTCAAAAATACATGATACTGATACAACTCAAGGGCAAAAAAACCAGAAATAATCCAAATCTTTAATGGAGTATAAGAAAAGTAACAGTTTCACTAAATCTGAAGATTAGACTATAGATGAGACACACAGCAAGGTTCTCCTTCCAGAACAACAGCCTGTGCCTTCCTGGCATTACTTTCTTCATCTCCACTCCCTTGTGTGACAATTACAGTTCACAGCATACATTCTTCAATTCATAGCAATCACCGCACAGTGAGCTATGATATGTGCTAAAATAGTCCCACTAGGGGAAAAAAACTAATATTTGCATACTTACTATTTAGGCATATAAAAAGGAAGGTAATTTTCAGAGTTTACCACTTCATTATTTTCTATATTTCATTTCAAAACTGAACCAGCTAGCAAAGAAAAATGAGTTAAGAGACCTCAACAATATACACATATAAAATCATTTTTAAATGGGATCATTAATGGATTATAATTTGGAGGTAATTTATTATTACTATTGTAACTGTATTCTTTTTGATTCTCTGCTGCATCAGGTTATTAATTTATTATAAATATTAATACCAACATAAGGACAAATATTACTAAAGTTATTGTGAATAGAGAAAGACATAGATTATATTAGGCAAGAAATGAAAGTATGGGAAGTCAGCAATGGTATTAAAATAAAGGGCAGGAGAGGGAGAGGGAGGGATGATTTGGGAGAATAGCATCGAAATATGTATACTATCATGTAAGAAATGAATTGCCAGTCTATGTTCAATGCAGGATGCAGGATGCTTGGGGCTGGTGTATGGGGATGATATGGAGGGAAGATGTGAGGTGGGAGGTGGGAGGGGGGTTCATGTTTGGGAGTTCGTGTAAAAAAATAAATAAATACAAAAAAAAATAAAAGGAATGGAGGAGATAGAAAAAAATAAAATAAAATAAAATAAAGGGCAGTATTGCCTTGAGACAAAGTAAGGTTCTCACAGTTTCTTGAAACACCAAGAAGTCAGATGTGAGGAATTAGCTTAATTTGTATGCCAGACACTCTACCTGAAGAAATTTAAGTTCATAAAAACATTATGATGCTAAAAACCAAAATTTGGCCAGAGACTAGGGTAGGGGCGGGTATACAGACATTCAAAATTCTCCATTGATTAGTGCATCAGGCTCTCAAGGACCACCCTCACTGAAGTCTTTCTCTATTGCTCAACCTGCAGGTACCAGCATGGAGAAAGGGATAGCTCTACACCACAGGCAGTGGAACACTACCTTTATGACCTCATGGCTTTCCTTAAGAAGCATCCCATGCAGCAGATTTTCTCCATCCCATTCCATCCTGCTGACTCCCCACAGTAAACAGGAGTCCTCACCCTGAGATCATTCCACAATCCCCATGGCTCCAGCTCCCAGATTCTGTGGACACCAGTGGACTTACAACCCTGTCCAAGGTATGAAAGGCTGCAGCATAGCCTGTCTATGTGGTTCTCACTCTGTTCAGACTGTCACAGATTAGTGAGTTCACTCCCCAACTGCTTCAAATGCCTCCCCCATCCCAGTGGACGGCCATGGACGAGGGGATCTCTTCCCTGAGCTTCAACTCCCTCACCCCCGGGTGCAGGCTGGTCTCACTAGCTCTGCTCCTTCTTTCCCCTTCCTCCTGTCCCTTCTTTCCTTTGTCCTACTGAGTTCTGTATGGATCCGGATATTTCTGGTCTTCTGTGAGAACTGCTGCATCTTTAGACGTTCTTGATGCATCGTGGAGAGAGGTGTACCCCGCTTCCACCTACCCCTCCATCATCTTGTCCACCCCCTATTTGTGCATGTATTAGAAATGAGTTTCCCTGCCTATTAAGTAACACTGCCATCACCACACATGTTTAACTTTTGCTTTCTGAGAACACAGGTAAGTTCCTCTCTCTTTAGTTCAGTTCAGTCGCTCAGTCACGTCCAACTCTGTGCGACCCCATGGACTGCAGCATGCCAGGCTTCCCTGTCCATCACTGATTCCCAAAGCTTACACAAACTTTGAGTAAGCCATTCGATGATGTCCACTCTTTTAGACATTTTCAAATATACAACACAATCTTATTAGTAACAGTAACCATGCTATACATTAGATCCTCAGTTCAGTTGCTCAGTCATGTCCAACTCTTCGTGACCGCATGGACTGCAGCAAGACAGGCTTCCTGTCCATCACCAACTCCCAAAGTTTACTGACTCATGATTAGATCTCATGATTAGATCATGAGGCTCAAACACTAGATCCTCAGACCTTACTAATTTTTTATACATGAAAATGTATAACTTTAAAAAACTCTCCATTTCCCCCACCCTCCAGGCTTTGGCAATCACTTTTCTACTCTGAGTTCCTTTTTTATTTTGAAACTCCTTATGATTGAGATCCTGTGGTATTTGTCTTTCTCTGACTTAGTTCACTTAGTGTAATGCCCTCCAGTGTCACCCATGTGGCCACAAATGGAAGGATTTCTTTCTATTTCTAATGGCTAAATAATATTTACCTATATATGTCACATCACATTGTTTTAATCCATTCACCTGTTGAAAGATACTCAGGTTGTGCCTATACCAAGGCTACTGTGAATAATGCTGCGATGAACATGGGAATCCAGATCGCTCTTTGAGACAATGATTTCATTTCCTTTGACTATATATCCAGAAGTGGGATAAGGGATCACATAACAGTTCTCTTTCAGATTTCCTGAGGAGCCTCCACAGTACTTTTCCATGGGAGGTGCACCAACATGCATCCCCACCAATAGTGCAGAAGCACTTCTTTTTCTCCACATCCTCAATAACATCTGTCATTTCATGCATTTTTGGTACTAGCCATTCAAACAGGTATGAGTTGATATCTCTCCTGCTTTTGTTCTGCATTTCCTTGATTATTAGTGATGCTGAGCATCTTGTCATATATCTCTTGATCATCTATATGTCTTATTAGTGGAAAAATGTCTATTCTTTAAAGATGTAGCATACATTTTGTCTACTATATTTCAATATATGAAACTCAGTTGTCTACCTATATATCAACAACGAACTATCAGAAAATGGAATAGAGAACAATCCCATTTACTATTACTATCAAAAAAAGATAAACACTTAGAAATAAACTTAAGCAACGTGTTGAAAGATTTATACAAATCCTTTAAGACAATGATAAGAGAAATTTTTAAAAAGATAAAAATATGTAAAGTTAGGTCGTCTATTCAATGTGTTTCTTATTTCTTGAAGTAGGATTTGTATTGCTATAAACTTCCCCCTTAGAACTACTTTTGTTGCATCCTATAGGTTTTAGATCATGTTTTCATTGTTCATTGTTTCTAGGAATGTTTTGATTTCCCTTATTTCTTCAGTAACCTGTTCATTATTTAGAAATGTGTTGTTTAATCTCCATGTGTTTGTGCTCTTTAAAGTTTTTTTCTGTCCTCTAATTGATATCTAGTCTCACAGTGTTGTGGTCAGAGAAAATGCTTGATATAATTTCAATTTCCTTAAATTTACTGAGGTTTGATTTGTGACTCAAGATGAGGAAAATGTTCCATGTGCACTTGAGAAGAAAGTGTATTCTTCTGCATTTAGATGGAATGTGCTGAAGATATCAGTCAGGTCCATTTGGTCTAATATTTCCTTTTAGGCTTATGTTTCCTTATTAATTTTCTGTTTTGTTGATCTGTCCATTGGTAGAGGTGTGGTGTTCACTTGTCCTACTATTATTGTGTTACTGTCAATTTCCCCTTTTATGTCAGTTAGTGTTTACCTTATGTATTGAGGTGTTCATGTTGGGTACATAAATATTTACAATCGTTATGTCTTTTTCTTGGACTGAGCCCTTGATCATTTGGTAGTTTCCTTCTTTATCTCTTATAATAGTTTTGATTTCAAGGTCTATTTTTTCTGATACAAGAATTGCCAATCCAGCTCTCTTTTGGTTTCCTTTTGCATGGAATATCTTTTTCCATCCTCTCACTTTCAGTCTGTATGTGTCTCTAGGACTGAAGTGAGTCTATTGTAGACAGCATATATATGGGTCTTGTCTTTGTAGCCATTCAGCCAGTCGGAGTCTTTGGAAAAAAATGGAAGATAACAGCAAGTAAAACAACTGATAAAGGATTGCTTTCCAAAATATACAAGCAGCTCATACAACTCAATCATCAAAAGCAAAGGCAGGAGCTGCAAAAATAAACTAGTGGGACCACATCAAACTCAAAAGCTTCTGCATAGTAAAAGAAGGCATCAATAAAATGAAATGCCAAACTATGGAATGAAAAAAATATTTGCAAATCACATATTTGGTAAGGGCTTCATATCCAAGTATATATAAGAGACTCATACAACTCAGAAGGAGTAAAAAAGTAAATAACCCAAGTTATTAAATTAGCAAAGGAAGAGTAAGTATTTTGAAAAATTTGAAGATTAGACTGCAGATGACAGACACTGTAAGATTTTCCTTCCAGAACAAATGCCTGTGTCTTTCTTTCTTAAATTGCTTTCTTTATTTCCAATCACCTGTTTGGTGATTGCAGTTCATAGTACACATCCTTCACTCAATAACAATCACCTTACTTTGAGCTATATGTGCTAAGAATAGCCCTACTAACTATAAAAAACTAATAATTACATACTTAATCTTGAGGAATCTAAAATCCAAGGTGATTTTCAGAATTTTCCACTCCATTGTTTTCTACATGCTATGTCAAAATTGAAATATCTAATAAGGAAAAATGAGTTAGGGGACCTCAACAACACAAGGATAGAAAGTCATTTAAAACTGGGAGCATTACTGGATTATAATTCAGGGGAATGTATTATTACTAACAGTACTGTACTTTTATTCCCTTTAATTCTCTGCTATACTAGGTTGATATTTATTTAAAATATTAATACTAACATAGAGACACACAGTATTCAAGTTACAGTAGATTGAGAAAGACAAAGCTTATGAGGCAGGAACTGAAATTACAGAAAGTTAGCAATGGTATCAACCAGGGGCAGTATTTCCTAGAAAGAAAGCAGAGTTCTCTAATTTTTGAGACAACACGAACAAGCCAGATGTGAGCCAACCAGCTTAAGCTGTATACCAGAAACCTCACCAGAAGGAAAATGAAGTTCATAAAAATATGATGATGCTAAAGGCCAAAGTCCAGACAGTAGAATAGGGTAGGGTTTATGCAGATGCTGAAAATTACAAACAGAGGTAGACCTGGAAGCAAATACACGAATAAGCATCAGACAAATCAAAGCACAAAAGGGTCTGAAAAATAAACTGTAAAGGGACTTGGCAGTCTGATCAAAAGAATAAGAGAATCAAATTAGAAAACCAAAATATAAAGACTTGTGCATGTGATAGGAATGCAGGGAATGCTCAGCAGAGAAAATTTTGGCCTTAGTGACCAGCGAACAGAAGCCTCCAGCATCAGGAACAAATACCCTGGGCAGGACTCATGACTGTGCGCTTCTGGGAACAGCCTCAGTTTCAAAGTTTGGGCACTAAACCACCTAAAAGTGAACGCAGACAAGGATTATAGCTTGCTATGGCACTGAATCAAGACAGTAGTGTTTGTTAGTTTACTTTTCTCATACAACTGTAAAGTTAATGAATCACTAACCAATGATAATAAACACCATCAGTTTCCAGTCAGATCGATATCTGAACCTGTTATATGACCCCCAATAACATTTTTAATAATTAAATCTATTGCTGTTTAATTGAAGGGGACTTGCTTTACAGTACTGTACTGCTTTCGGCCAAACATCAGCATGAATCAGCCATAGGTATACCCATGTCCCCTGCTCTTGAACCTCCTTCCCACCTTCCTTCCCATCCCACCCCTCGAAGCTGTTACAGAAAAATATCGAAAGCTTCATAAATTTGTGTGTCATCCTTGGGCAGGAACCATGCTAATGTTCTCTGTATTATTGCAATTTTTTAATATATGTGCGACCAAAGCAAACACAGAAATAACATTTCAATAGGAAAAAAAATCATATAGTTAGTCATCTACCAATAAATAATACATTAGGAATTAGGGTATTCTGCTATATTTACTGCCTCTTATAAAATCTAATTTTGATAAGGCCCAAAGTTCCATGTCAGAATCAAGCATATATTTATGCATAACACATGTATGCACAGAAATATATGCACACAAACAGGTCTATGTTACACAAGCTATTACTCTCCTTGCCTGTCACAATAAGCTATTTCGTTGATGAGACAGATAGTCCCAAATTTTTCCAACTTATATGTCTTCTTTTTGAGAAACACTTCTTTTATTTTCATCATCTAATTTTAAATAACCATTTTATTCTTAGATACCATGCCCCTCTGAACTAAGAGCAGAGAAAATCTAGTAAATGCTGATATCTTATCCTTAATTAAATTACCACTCTTCTATTAAATTGGAAAAAGAATCATTTTCAGATCTCATTCAGGAGGGTAAAATCTCTATTTTATCAGTTCTCTTGTCCAAACTAAATTCTTGCTTACTTCATTCTTAAATTCTGCTTCCTTACAAAGGATGGACAGGAAACATAATATTAAGATCATGCTTGCAAGAGTCTGTGATTTTATGCTTCTGTTGGCCAAAGGTAGGGCCAGGAATAATTTCTGAAATATTACAATACATCATGGAAGCATGAAGGTCTAGTTCTACTGTCAAAGAGGAGATGCTTGGAGATGGTTCAAAGACTAAGCCCCATGGGTTGTTAGAATGTACTCCCAGTGGGCTGCCGTCTATGGGGTCACACAGAGTCGGACACGACTGAAGTGACTTAGCAGCAGCATTGCCTGAGACAAAGTAAGGTTCTCAAAGTTTCTTGAAACACAAAGAAGTCAGATGTGAGGAATTAGCTTAATTTGTATACCAGACACTCTACCCAAAGAAATTTAAATTCATAAAAACATTATGATGCTAAAAACCAAAATTTGGCCAGAGAATAGGGTAGGGGCGGGTATATAGACTTTCAAAATTCTCCATTGATTAGTGCATCAGGCTCTCAAGGACCACCCTCACTGAAGTCTTTCTCTATTGCTTAACATGCAGGTACCAGCATGGAGAAAGAGATAGCTCTACTCCACAGGCAGTGGAACACTACCTTTATGGCCTCCTGGCTTTCCTTAAGAAGCATCCCATGCAGCAGATTTCCTCCATCCCATCCCATCCTGCTGACTCCCCACAGTCAACAGGAGTCCTCACCCTGGGATCATTCCACAATCCCCATGGCTCCAGCTGCCAGTTTCTGTGGACACCAGTGGACTTACAACCCTGTCCGAGGTATGAAAGGCTGCAGCATGGCTTGTCTATGTGGTTCTCACTCTGTTCAGACTGTCACAGGTTAGTGAGTTCACTCCCCAACTGCTTCAAATGCCTCCCCCGTCCCAGTGGATGGCCATGGATGCAGGGATCTCTCCCCTGAGCTTCAGCTCCCTCACCCCCAGGTGCAGTCTGGTCCCACTTGCTCTCCTTCTTTCCTTTGTCCTACTGAGTTCTGTATGGATCCGGATATTTCTGGTCTTCTGTGAGAACTGCTGCGTCTTTAGATGTTCTTGATGCATCATGGAGAGAGGTGTACTCCACTTCCACCTACCCCTCCGTCATCTTGTCCACCCCCTATTTGTGCATGTATTAGAAACGAGTTTCCCTGTCTATTAAGTAACACTGCCATCACCACACATGTTTAACTTTTGCTTTTTGAGAACACAGGTAAGTTCCTCTCTCTTTAGTTCAGTTAAGTTGCTCAGTCATGTCCAACTCTTTGCAACCCCATGGACTGCAGCATGCCAGGCTTCCCTGTCTATCACTGATTCCAGAGCTTACTCAAACTTTGAGTAAGCCATTCGATGATGTCCACTCTTTTAAAAATTTTCAAATATACAACACAATCTTATTAGTAACAGTAACCATGCTAAGAAGAGGTGGCAAGAATACACAGAAGAACTGTACAGAAAAGCTCTTCACGACCCAGATAATCATGAGGATGTGATCACTAATATAGCTGTCTCTTATACACATCTGAANTTCTATGTCAAAATTGAAATATCTAGTAAGGAAAAATTCGTTAGGGGACATCAACAACACATGGATAGAAAGTCATTTAAAACTGGGAGCATTACTGGATTATAATTCAGGGGAATGTATTATTACTAACAGTACTGTACTTTTATTCCCTTTAATTTTCTGCTATATTAAGTTGATATTTATTTAAAATATTAATACCAACATAGAGACACACAGCAGTCAAGTTACAGTAGATTGAGAAAGACAAAGCTTATGAGGCAGGAACTGAAATTATAGAAAGTTAGCAATGGTATCAACCAGGGGCAGTATTGCCTAGAAAGAAAGCAGAGTTCTCTAATTTTTGAGACAACACGAACAAGCCAGATGTGAGCCAACCAGCTTAAGCTGTATACCAGAAACCTCACCAGAAGGAAAATGAAGTTAATAAATATGATAATGCTAAACGCCAAAGTCCAGACAGTAGAATAGGGTAGGGTTTATGTAGATGCTGAAAAATCACAAACAGAGGTAGACATGGAAACAAATACACGAATGAGCATCAGACAAATCAAAGCACAAAAGGGTCTGAAAAATAAACTGTAAAGGGACTTGGCAGTCTGATCAAAAGAATAAGAGAATCCAATTAGAAAACCAAAATATAAAGACTTGTGCATGTGATAGGAATGCAGGGAATGCTCAGCAGAGAAAATTTTGGCCTTAGTGACCGCGAACAGAAGCCTCCAGCATCAGGAACAAATACCCTGGGCAGGACTCACGACTGTGAGCTTCTGGAAACAGCCTCAGTTTCAAAGTTTGGGCACTATACCACCTAAAAGTGAACGCAGACAAGGATTATAGCTTGCTATGGCACTGAATCAAGACAGTAGTGTTTGTTAGTTTACTTTTCTCATACAACTGTAAAGTTAATGAATCACTAACCAATGATAATAGACACCATCAGTTTCCAGTCAGATCGATATCTGAACCTGTTATATGACCCCCAATAACAGTTTTAATAATTAAATTTATTGATGTTTAATTGAAGGGTAATTGCTTTACAATACTGTACTGCTTTTGGCCAAACTTCAGCATGAAGCAGCCATAGGTATACCCATGTCCCCTGCTCTTGAACCTCCTTCCCACCTTCCTTCCCATCCCACCCCTCGAAGCTGTTACAGAAAAATATCGAAAGCTTCATAAATTTGTGTGTCATCCTTGGGCAGGAACCATGCTAATGTGCTCTGTATTACTGCAATTTTTAAATATATGTGCGACCAAAGCAAACACAGAAATAACATTTCAATAGGAAAAAAAATCATATAGTTAGTCATCTACCAATAAATAATACATTAGGAATTAAAGTATTCTGCTATATTTACTGCCTCTTATAAAATCTAATTTTGATAAGGCCCAAAGCTCCATGTCAGAATCAAGCATATATTTATGCATAACACATGTATGCACAGAAATACATGCACACAAACAGGTCTATGTTACACAAGCTATTACCCTCCTTGCCTGTCACAATAAGCTCTTTAGTTGATGAGACAGATAGTCCCAAATTTTTCCAACTTATATGTCTTCTTTTTGAGAAGCACTTCTTTTATTTTCATCACCTAATTTTAAATAACCATTTTATTCTTAGATACCATGCCCCTCTGAAACTAAGAGCAGAGAAAATCTAGTAAATGCTGATATCTTATCCTTAATTAAATTACCACTCTTCTATTAAATTGGAAAAAGAATCATTTTCAGATCTCATTCAGGAGGGTAAAATCTCTATTTTATCAGTTCTCTTGTCCAAACTAAATTCTTGCTTACTTCATTCTTAAATTCTGCTTCCTTACAAAGGATGGACAGGAAACATAATATTAAGATCATGCTTGCAAGAGTCTGTGATTTTATGCTTCTGTTGGCCAAAGGTAGGGCCAGGAATAATTTCTGAAATATTACAATACATCATGGAAGCATGAAGGTCTAGTTCTACTGTCAAAGAGGAGATGCTTGGAGATGGTTCAAAGACTAAGCCCCATGGGTTGTTAGAATGTACTCCCAACCAGACAGATAAATGTTGTGTAAAAAAAGTCAAAGTCAGGAAAGAGCAGGCCTTGTTCACAGAGCCAATGACATTGTCTTGGGTGCTGACCAGGTAATATTCTTATATTACCATCTGGAGATTTATTTGTTATTTTCTCAAAGAAACAAACTTAATGAGAAGATTAAAGATGCATAAAAGTAGAAGAGCTGTCAAGGTGCCTGGAAGAAAGGCTAGCCAGGAGAGCCAGGCCCCCGCACTGATAACTGTCAGGCACTGTAACTGAGTGTTTTACGGACAGAGCAGAACAAGTGGATAAAACCAATGTTCTAGGGTCACTTTGTTTTGTAGTGAAAGACAAAATATTTTGCTCTTTAAGCAGAGTCATCACAGCTCCTGCTGTGGTCCTGGTTACACACATAAAGACCGAGGGCCACAGGCATGTGTGATGTGACATCAGGAAGTGAACAGATGACTGTATTGGTGCCCAGTCACCCGCATCTGCTAATAATGGGACCTGGGGGAAATCACTTGCCCTAAGTCATTGTATATTAATATAATTTGATGATAATAGTGAAGATTAAGGCTATCTCACAGGGTTACTGTGAAACACAAATTTTAAAATGTTTTAAAGCTTTTGGGAAAGTATCAAAGACATGCATGAGGTTACTAAGGTGAGTGAGCAGATCCAAGGTACAGTACCCTTTTTCTCTTAGTATTCTTTTTGAACGCAATAGTAGTGATCAGTTAGTCCTGTATTCACTCTTACCCCAGTGTGATGGTAAACCGCAGAGATCAACTGGATTTTCTTGTCATTTCAGTGTCTCTAATGCAAGCATTAGTCTATGTAGAGTGAAAAAATTATAAACTCCTAGAGGGCCTCACTGCTGAGAGTCGGCAGAGTCCCAACATTAAATGGTCTTAAAAGAATGGCCTAAACGTTCTGGCTCAGAATTAAGTTCCAAATGTTTGCAGAGCACAGAAGCACTTCTGGGAGCAATACAAAAACGCAGGTAGTAAACTACTTCTCCAACTATCTATCTGTGCAAATATCATCATCCATCTAAATTTACACAGAAGGTGCTGCTTCTTCCCCATCCAAGCTACTACAGCACCAGTTTCTGCTCAGAGCAACAGGGGAACAGAAGGCTTCCCTCCACAGGATGGATTTGATAATCGCAAGTGACGAGATCATCTCAGAATGGCTCATGTTTTTATTTAAGCAGGGTCCTGCCTGCTCCTGCTACTGGTCATGTCAAATCTGCTCTTGTGCCAAGGCAACTTCTGCACATTATTCCTCTGTCCTCATGGTGATGACCTCTGCTTGAACTCCTTTAAAGACCTGTTTACCCGTGCCACCAACCTGTCCCACGACATCCATAACCTCTCCTCGAAAATGCTCAAGGAGTTTGTAAGTACTGCGGTGGTGGTTTAGTTGCTAAGTTGTGTCCGACTTTTGTGACCCCATGGACTGTAGCCTGCCAGACTCCCAGAAGGAAGCTTTGTGTAAGTGACTGAATTATACTATCCTTTAAACAAGCAGGCTGCATCAGCCAAACTTCAAATAACATACTCTCTAGGTCAAAGAAGCCGTCAGCTCATAAGATGTGGAAATCGAAGAAAGGATCAGCTTTGTGAAATCTCAAAGACTCCTACGAAGTGCAATAACTTTTTCTATTTCCTTTCATTCCTTTTCTTTTTTAAATTTCCAAAATAAATGATTTTTGTATTTGTCAGCTAGGAATGCCATAAAAGAATACAATAGACTCAGTGGAATAAACAACAGAAATTAAGATTTGCAGGGAATAGGTTTAGAGCTACAATAAAAGGGGGGTTTATAACTGTAAACAATTATTCTCTTCCTGATGAAGGTATTGGAAAGTTATATGTTAATTCTTTCAGGTCAATCAAGGAGCACACAGTAGAGCAGACAACTAATTTAAAAAAAAAAGGGGGGCTAAAGGTTTCTATTAAATTCATGTAGTTCTTTTTCAGTTCAGTTCAGTCACTCAGTCATGTCCAACTCTTTGTGACCCTATGAACTGCAGCACACCAGGCCTCCCTGTCCATCACCAACTCCCGGAGTTTAGTCAAACTCATATCCATTGAATTTTTGATGCCATCCAACCATCTCATCCTCTGTCGTTCCCTTCTCTGCCTGCCCTCAATCTTTCCCAGCATCAGGGTCTTTTCTAATGAGTCAGCTCTTCACATCAGGTGGCCAAAGTATTGGAGTTTCAGCTTCAACATCAGTCCTTCCAATGAACACCCAGGACTGATCTCCTTTAGGATGGACTGGTTCGATCTCCTTGCAGTCCAAGGGACTCTCGAGTCTTCTCCAACACCACAGTTCAAAAGTATCAATTCTTTGGCGCTCAGCTTTCTTTATAGTCCAACTCTCACATCCGTACATGACCACTGGAAAAACCATAGCCTTGACTAGACGGACCTTTACTGGTAAAGTAATGTCTCTGCTTTTTAATATGCTATCTAGGTTGGTCACAACTTTCCTTCCAAGGAGTAAGCGTCTTTTAATTTAATGGTTGCTTTACTCACTAGTTTTTGTTTCAACCTCCATTTTTGACTGTCCATGTTTTTTCCAACTCTTCCAAGTAATCTTTTTAAATGTTCATAACTTTCGCTAAAGATTAGTTTTTCTCTATCAGTGTGTTAGCTAAATTTTTCTGCTCTTATTCTCAGTGGATGCTTAATGTTTCCTACAACGTTATGCCATCTTTTTCTGACATACCATTTTGTCACTATAAACAACATTGTACTCTGCACCTGGGATGAACACTAAACTTTCTGGTGTGTGGATTCAGAGATAAGTCAGAGTTATAATTGTATAACTCCTTATAAGGGAATATATTGGCTCCAATCCACAGTAAACAAGAGATTAAATGGTTAATATAGGTGCGTGCATGTGTGCTAAGTCACTTCAGTTGTGTCTGACTCTTTGCAACCCTACTGACTATAGCCCAACAGGTTACTCTGTCCATAGACAGGCAAGAATCCTGGCGTATGCTGCTATACCCTCTTGCAGGGGATTCTCCTCACCTATGGATCAAACCTGAGTCTTCTTCTATCTCTTGCATTGGCAGGAATGCTCTTTACCACTACCATCACCTGAGAAGCACCAAACATTGGTACACATGTACTATGAACTGAAGTCGCTCAGTTGTGTCCAACTCTTTGTGACCCCATGGACTGTAGCCTACCAGGCTCCATTCATGGGATTTTCCAGGCAAGAATACTGGAGTGGGTTGCCACTTCCTTCTCCAGAGGGTCTTCCCGACCCAGGGATTGAACCCGGGTCTGCCACATTGCAGGCAGACACTTTACTGTCTGAGCCACCAGGGAAGCCCTACGTTTGTACTATAGTTGGTTCAAATACTAAGTTAAAAAAAAAAAGACAATAATAAAACAGAGAGGCTGAACTTAGAAAAGTTAGATGTAAAATCATTTTTTATAGAGACAATGTAGAGAAAAAGTAGGAAAAGAATGACTTTCAAATTTTGTCACCCCACCCATTAAAAAAATTACACATCTATCAAACTTGTTAATGTTCTGGTAATGGGTTCATCTAGTGAATGCCCAACAACCCTAACTAATTACGTGATCACTTCCAGGATGAACAGTATGCCCAGGGCAGATAGTACTATATCAATACCACCAACAGCTGCTACACCACTTCCCTCCATGCTCCTGAAGAAAAAGAACAAGTCCAACACATGCACGTGAGTCTTTTACTCCTGGGTTTTTCACCAGAACAAATGAGACACTATACTGATGTTACCAAGAATCAGATTATTAGAGGCAATGGTAATTGTACATGCAGAGAAAGGTGGAAGAACCATCAGCAGTTGAAGAGAAGTTATATTATGCAGTTGATGAAGCATGAGTGAAATCAAGGGATGACTGAACATTTGTAGTAGCAAAATAAATAAATAACAGATCTATAAATTGTCCATGCAGACAACTTTAGTTCAACCCATGCATTAGACACAGGATTGCAGTTATTACTCTGTATCAAAACATGAAATGAATGAACTTCCATGTGTAAAATATAAGATTGCAAAGTTCATGAATACATAAGAAACACACACCAGTTTTGTGTACTCCCCGTTACTAGTGACTCCTACTTCGGAATCCTATACTGCACCACCCGAGCCCCCGCATCTGCCTTTCAAGGCTCTCCTGATTCTGCTTCTACTTCTCTGACACCTCCTTCATTCGTCATTCTCAATGACTCTTCTGTCACCTTTTATTATTCATTTGTAAGTCTCCCCCACAGTGGCCTATAAAACATTGCTTTGCTTCTCATGGCCACAATTGCCTCTGTTCTGAGGACAACACAGTTTACATATAAAGCCTCAATCATTTATGGCAGCTCCAAATTTTCACCGTTATAATCTCTCCTTTCTGATTCCCTGCATTATCTTTTGTCCTAACATTATTTAAAATATTTTCACATGCATCCCCCCCTTAAAATACTATCTTCTCTCTCTACAACTATCTTAAGGATACCAGCATTCTTTTCCTCTGTTAACCTCATTAATAATGAGGATGATCAAGTAAATATAAAAGGTCAAAGACGAAGAGGAGGAGGAATTTTTCAACAAGCTTAAATTTAAAGTTAATTGAGAGTTACTACATGGCCTCACGTTTTACTCAGCACTTTATGTGCATTACTATATTTAATGCTATTCAGCTCTCTGTTCTTTACCACTAAAACAGTTCATGGCTGTAAAGAAATCAAGCATATTAACTAAAGATCTTCAGCCCCCGGGATTTTCAGGCTCAATTCTGCTAGTAGTAGTGAACTAGGGAGGAAACCCTCCATTGTGAATCCCACTGATGCTGTTACTAAAGACAACGCTGTGCCATTTTCTGCCCGGACACATGTCAACAAAACAGACTCTTCTGATGTCAGCAGGAGGCTGGTGTCGGGATCAGCTGAGGAGAGAAGTCTGTTTAGGAATGTCATGTCTTCTTCCTTGTCTCTTTGTTGTAATATCATAAAACAATTACCGATCAAAAATCAATATGAAGGACTCATCTGATTCATTAATACAAATGAATCAGTGGGTGACAATGATGTGGGCACAGGTGGAATTCCTCTTTCCTGGGTCAGGCACTGCAGGCACATGCTGACTTGCCGTAAATGCTTAGATTCTCTCACACAAATATACAAATACAAAATAACTCACTGAGTGGGTGGTAGACTTTCAGAGGAAAAAAGAAAATTCTTCATGTTATAAATTAGAACACATCAGAAGAATTAGTTACTAAAATAACCTAGATTTTAAATAATTCAGCGAAGTGTGAACTAATAGGTTATATTTTATACTTCTGCAACTTTTACTACCGTCAAAAATCTCTGCATACACATAGGAATAGCCAAGAGTTCTTTAGGTTAACTGCTCTGAGCAAACATCACAGGTTACCAAAACCACTCAATTATGATTATTTTAATGAGACTGTTTCTTATAGTTGCTTAGAATGAAGTTCTTAGTAAGTGGATACTCATGTTACTATACTCCTGGAATGAACCATCTGTACCATCTAGTCATGAACCTGCAGAGTATGAAAAAAGTCTCAGATGCTATCCTATCAAGCCCCAGAGAGAATGTGAAAAAAGTAAAAGAACTTCAAGCCCTCATAGAGACGGTGTTCAGCCAGGTGAGCATGCTGCAGAGGGCTTTCTTGCTTTGCTCATGAATGAAAGAGGTGGCATCTGTAATGCGGAAGGAGTTTTGAAATATCTCATTTTGTAAGAAAAAGATTCATGACTTGTATATTCTAGACTGCTACTATATAAAGCAGGAGCCTAGTCATTCATAGTGATAGATTCTACTGTAAAGGAATCCGAATTTCACTGCAGTTTTTGACATGGGCAGCCTTCCCTGCATTGCACACAATTCCACCAAAAGTTTGCCTCTTCCTGGGCACCAGTGGCTGAAATGTTTTCAAGAGTAAGAGAAATAGAGAACAGAATTTCCAAGATGAGCATTTTCTTCAAAGTAACCCAGGATGTATGCTATTCAAATTCTACTTGTCTTTTTTCTCTGTTCTCCTCAAATCAAAGGATGAGAGTGGGAAGGAAGAAAAGAGAAAGTTAAAACTAAACTTGAGTTATATTTCTACATTTTAGATTCCTAATAGGCTTCTTATAGCCTGGCTCCAAAATCCACATCTAGAGTTTTATATTCATGTGTCTTCTCCAAATCTTAATTTGATAATTAGAAGGAAAAAGATAAGCAAATACTAATAAAACACATAAGCAGTCATTATCTTTTAGGTATTCAGGTTATTCTTACAGTCAAGAGGAAGATGGCCTAAGCTAACACTGTCTGGTGAGGACTCCCATTCCTGCTGTCGAGCAATGAAGATAGGCGTCACTCTGCATTTTTTAACCTGTTCCACTGCCTGCACAGGGATTCATGAAAAATTGACATTTACACCAAACTCCTGGTGTGCCGATTCCTCCACGACAAGTGCTAAATCCACATCCACCCCATCCAGCTCTGAGATGGTTGTAATGATCTATCCCATAGCAAGCTTCTTTGAGCTTTACAGCTTTTTAATGCATGCTCTGTGGAATGGGTCTTCTCTTAAAAAAAAATAAACACAGACTCTCTAGAGATGTCAAAATCTAAGAAGCCAATTTGTCAACATTTCTTATCTTCATTTAATAGAAAATCAAAAGAAAACCCACTCCTACAACAGAGCGAATGAAGCTTCTATTAAAATTAGTCACAAATAGCAGAAGCTGGCATTACAAAGAAGACCATTAAGAGATTACTTAAGAATCACAGCCAATTATTCTGGGTCACGTTATTAGAATCAAAGAATTAGACAACTGTTCATCATTCTGGTTATGCTACCAAGAAGACTGAATTCTCAGGATTCTTTATGAAAGCCAGCCACGAACTGTCAGCCAACTATCACAGTGTTACATCAGACAATATAAGTGCTTCGCACCTTTGTATAAATAGCATGAGGTTTACTGAACTGTCTAAGGATTGTTAGGATGCTGTCTTAGTCCTTCTGGGTTGCTATAACAAAATATCATAGGCTTAAAAACAATGGAAATGGATTTCCACAGTGTGGTCATGCAGGGTCCTTTCTGGTCACACACTTCTTACTGTATCCTCACATGGGGGAGGGCTCGGGAGCTCTGTGTGTCTCTTATATATAAAAGCACTCAACTCATTGAGGAGGCTCCACCCTTATAACTCCATCACCTCACAAAGGCCCCACCTATGGATGCCATAACCATGGGAATCAGGGTTTCATCATATGAAATTTCTGGGGGACACAAAGGCTGAGACCACAGCAGATACAAAGGTGAACTGGCTCATCCTCCTCCAGGGGCTGTCGTCACCCACACTCCACTGCATCCTCATCTCCTGCATCACCTTGCAGCCATTCCACACATTCTATCGCTCTGGGTTTCACAAGTCCAGGTCAGTCAAGTGTCAGCTCCATCTCATATTCAGCATATTCAGTGTTTCCCTCTCCCCTGCTGAGGCCCAGGGGACCTACCAGGAAGTGCAGATGTGTCCATTTCTGCAAGGGTCCTTCTCTCTCCCTCTCTGGATCTCCATTCCTTGGGCCATGTTGAAACAGGGTAGATGGTAACAAGATGGGAAAGTTCTGACATCACCGACTTACATGGTGCTGTAGTCGTCCTTTGGTGGTCAAGAGGGACTGACCTGGGATTCCCCCTGACTGACAAATGTCTCTCTTATGGGGCACCCTTGTGATTTTCCCGGACATTCACAAGTTGGAGATATCTGACTTTATATGTTCTTTTTTAATCAGGGGAAATATTCTGGTACCACAGCTCCCCACCTGCAGTTGTGACCACAGCCTCTCTGTTTCCCCTGCTCTGTAAGCACCTTCTGGAGAAAATTAATTAGCCTGAAGTCAGCTACCCACTAGCTGACCCTCAGGAAACCCTTGTATCATAAACACTCCAAACAATTGAATGGTAGAAATACTAGTGTGCATCTGACTCCCTTCCTGAGGTCTCTGGACAATTCTCTGTCTGGTCACATAGACATAGAGTAGATCAGAAAATTGGATCCATAAAGATACATTTATCTGTGCTCGCTTTGGCAGCACATATTCTAAAATTGGAACGATACAGAGAAGATTAGCATGGTCCCTGTGCAAGGATGACACGCAAATTCGTTATGCGTTCCATATTTTTTAACCCTGTATGCGAGACAGCAAAAGAGACACAGATGCAAAGAACAGACTTTTGGACTCTGTGGGAGAGGGAGAGGATGGGATGATTTGGGAGAATGGCATTGAAACATGTATACTATTATGTAAGAAATGAATTGCTAGTCTAGGTTCGATACAAGATACAGGATGCTTGGGGCTGGTGCACGGGGATGACCCAGAGAGATGATATGGGGAGGGAGGTGGGAGACGGGTTCAGGGCTGGGAACTCATGTACACCTGTGGTGGATTCATGTCAATGTATGGCAAAACCAATACAGTATTGTAAAGTAAAAAAATTTAAAAGTATATTAAAAAAAAAAACAAATAAAAACATGGTACATAGGAAAAAAATAAAAAACAAAACAAAAACAAAATTAAAAAAAAATTTTTAAGATACATTTATCTGAGGAGTGAGATACCATTTCTTTCCTCCTTTTATAGTAACTATCATTGTAAATAATTATTTGGCTTTACAAACATCCTCTGTAGGTCCCTGAATTACAAAACCCTCCAAACATACTAAGTCTCTACAGAGACTACAAAGACATGACTACATCAGGGTTCCTCACCTTGTTCAGCTGCCTTCAGACAAACTGTGACAAGGGCCAATCTCTTGGCTAGCTCTCCTGAGAAGTCCGTGGTGTTGCTGGGCTGGTTTTGCAGCATCTCTATGGCTTTAGCAGGAATTTCTAGTAAACAAGACAATGGGAAATAAGAAGGTAGAGGGAAAGGGGAATGAAGAGGAAGGAAAGAGAAAGACAGGACGGAAAAGCAGAAGAGGGAAAATGAATAAAAGATTTGGGTTTTGAAGGGTGAAATGCTATTAATACTAGAATACTGCATTTGGCAAAGACCCATATATATATATATATAGGAGAATGAAATGGCAACCCACTCCAGTACTCTTGTCTGGAGAATCCTAGGGATGGAGGAGCCTGGTTGGCTGCCATCTATGGGGTCGCACAGTGTCATGGGTTTTGAAGGGTGAAATGCTATTAATACTAGAATACTGCATTTGGCAAAGACCCATATATATATATATATATAGGAGAAGGAAATGGCAACCCACTCCAGTACTCTTGTCTGGAGAATCCTAGGGATGGAGGAGCCTGGTTGGCTGCCATCTATGGGGTCGCACAGTGTCAGACATGACTGAAGTAACTTAGCAGCAGCAGCACTAGCATATATGTGTATATATATAATTTAACTTTTATATCCCAAGAGCAAATATCATCTCAAATTCTTTTACCTCCACTTTCTCTTTTCCCCTCTTTTTCTGAAACTTTCCTTTGTATTAGGAGGATTCTTTTGTTGCTACTAATTGAGTTGACATAGTTCTAGGGATGAACAAAATCTGTTACCTCTTCAGCACAGAATCTGGGGAAATTTCCTACTGTCATAAATACACACCCTTCACACATATACAGGAATATTGTCCAGCAAAACCAATCTCTTCCCTCAAAGCCAGGGTTATCTTTGCCTGAGTCGGGCTCCTGCCTCTAGCTGTGATGACCCAACCCTTTCAGAACATGAGAGAATACTCTGCCTCAAAAAAAATCTATTAATCTCTCCTTTTGCTCCTGCATGCATGCAAAATGCCATCTTTCTTGTAGAAGATCATGGGAAAGACCTGTATGTACTTTCTTTCCAAATCATCTACTGCTGAAAATATCTAGTTTCACTGTGTGACCCTCTTAAGTTTCTTTCCTTCAATGTCTAGGTATTTCTAGCAAAGAAGATGGTATTTATTAGAGGAGAAATTTGGCAATAAAGGGGAACAAAGCAATTGTAGGAAACATACACTCACCAATAGCCCACACATCTTCATGTATTTGTCTCTTATAAAGCTTATTCCAAGTATAAATTTAAGACTCTGGATCGACAACACAGGTGGTGATATTGAAAGGTGTCTCCCTGCTTGACCATGACATATAAACAGAATACTAGAGATTTCAGACAATACTGAGCAGAGTCATAGTTGTTCTGTAGAGACACCAAGGAGTAGCTGAAAAGAGGATATTGGGGGTGGATCTAACAGTCATTCCCCTGCTATACAGAGTGCATCGATTTTTTCCCTCTTTTACAGATTTAAAGTAAGATTGCACTTGAAGAAACCGTCCTGCTATAGCAAGAACAGTAGCAGTGGTTATTGAATGGAAAGAAAAAATGAAAAACCCTAAAGTTCAGTGACCAATTAGATTAGTAAATCACGTGTCATGGAGACAACAAGGACTTAACTGAGCTTTTAAAAAATCTCTGTTTTCCAGAAGATGGCTCTCAAGTTGTGCAAAAGAAAGAATGACATAAACACAAAAATTACTATATTATATGGCAGACCACAGGACTGGAAAAGGTCAGTTTTCATTCCAATCCCAAAGAAAGGCGGTGCCAAAGAATGCTCAGACTACCACAAAATTGCACTCATCTCACACGCTAGCAAAGTAATGCTCAAAATTCTCCAAGCCAGGCTTCAACAGTACGTAAAGCAAGAACTTCCAGATGCTCAAGCTGGATTTAGAAAGGGCAGAGAAACCCAGAGATCAAATTGCCAACATCCACTGGATCATGGAAAAAGCAAGAAAATTCCAGAAAAACATCAATTCTGCTTCACTGACTCTGCTAAAGCCTTTGACTGTGTGGACCACAACAAACTGTGGGAAATTCTTAAAGATATGGGAATACCAGACCACCTTATCTGCCTCCTGAGAAATCTTATACAGGTCAACAAGCAACAGTTAGAACCAAACAAAGGACTGTTTCCAAATTGGGAAAGGAGTATGTCAAGGTTTTGTATTGTCACCTTGCTTATTTAACTTATATGCAGAGTACATCATACAAAATGCTGGACTGGATGAAGCACAAGCTGGAATCAAGATTGTTGGGAGAAATATCAATAACCTCAGATATGCAGATGACACTACCCTTATGGCAGAAAGTGAAGAGGAACTAAAAAGCCTCTTGATGAAAATGAAAGTGGAGAGTGAAAAAGCTAGCTTAATGCTCAACATTGAAAAAACGAAGACCATGACATCTGTTCTTGTCACTTCATGGCAAATAGATGGCAACAGTGGCAGACTTTATTTGGGGGGGGGGGCTCCAAAAACACTGTAGTTGGTGACTGTAGCCATGACATTAAAAGAAAAAGTATGACCAACCTAGACAGCATATTAAAAAGCAGAGACATTACTTTGCCAGCAAAGGTCCGTCTAGTCAAAGCTATGGTTATTCCAGTACTCATGTATGGATGTGAGAGTTGGACCATAAAGAAAGCTGAGTAGTGAAGAACTGATGCTTTTGAACTGTGGTGTTAGAGGAGACTCTTGAGAGTCCCTTGGACAGCAAGGAAATCAAACCAGTCAATCCCAAAGGAAATCAGTCCTGAATATTCATTGGAAGGACTGCTGCTGAAGCTGAAACTCCAATACTCTGGCCTCCTGATACGAAGAACTGACTCACTGGAAAAGACCCTGATGCTGGGAAAGATTGAAGACAGGAGGAGAAGGGGATGACAGAAGATGGGATGGTTGGATGGCATCACCGACTCAATGGATATGAGTTTGAGCAAGCTCCAGGAGTTGGTGATGGACAGGGAAGCTTGGCGTGCTGCAGTCCATGGGGTCACAAGAGTCAGACATGACTGAGCGACTGAACTGGACTGATGGCAGAGCAAAGTAAGGATAAGAAGTGACGTCAAACAAGGTGCTCCAATGGGAGCTGGGAGCCATTTTGATGTGAGAACAAGGAGTTTTTGGAGTAACACCACTGTAATAGCTGTATGATGGAGTTTTGAGAGACTGATGGGATATTAATATGCACAAATAGGAAGAGTATCTGTCAACTCATTTAGGATCATCTTATGATGTACATATCTACTACATCAGGGAGCAAAGGAGCTGAGATATTAATATATATAGCATTGTAAGTATCAGTGATAATCAAGTCTGACAAAAACATAAGAAAACGTTCATTTTTTTAACACACATACATTTCTCATGATTATGCTGCTACATACATTATTGTAGGGTTACACTGGAGAAAATCCCATAAGGATTGTTTATGCATTAGGGAGGATCATTTATGCCAAATTGGAGAGTTTGTGATTATTTTGCCAGGCAACAGGAAACCAGGACATTTTAGTGCAAGAGAGCAGTATGTCCAGAATTGACAAAAAGAAACATTAACCGGTACTGACAGGTTGTGGGTGTTGAGACTGATAGAGAAAAAGTAGCAGCCCAGAAACAGCTGGGAATATTATGACACTAAAGGAAAATCAAAGAGGGCTCTGCCAAGCTGAAAGAAGCAAAGGATAGGAAAGACACAGGAAAAGAAATAGGCCTTAACCACACAGACAGAATGAGGCAGACATTAAGAGTCAAAAGACATCCAAGAACATGGGACTAGATGAGGAAATAAATAGCGGGAAAGTCAGAGACAAGGGAGGAGATAAACTAAGGCTTTGTCCAAAAGCATCTGAACTTTATTTTCCTGTATTTCATTCACTTTGTACCAGAAATCATCAAAAAATGTTAAGTTACTGCAGCAAATCACAGAAATAAGTACACTCAAATCTCTGCTGCTGCTGCTGCTGCTAAGTCGCTTCAGTCGTGTCCGACTCTGTGCAACCCCCTAGACAGCAGCTCACCAGGCTCCCCCGTCCCTGCGATTCTCCAGGCAAGAATACTGGAGTGGGTTGCCATTTCCTTCTCCAATGCATGAAAGTGAAAAGTGAAAGTGAAATCGCTCAGTCGTGTCCGACTCTTAGCGACCCCATGGACTGCAGCCCACCAGGCTCCTCCGCCCATGGGATTTTCCAGGCAAGAGTACTGGAGTGGGGTGCCATTGCCTTCTCCGCAAGTCTCTGCTAGACTCTGTCAAATATCAGAACCAAAGCACAACTACCCACTGATAACAAGCAGTAAGTCACTGGTCCCTTTCAACACTTAAATAAGACATATATTGTAAAGCATACAGGATGAATGGAAATAAAATTAAAACAATCCATTCCTTTACAGAGCCAGACTGACCCAAATCCTAAACAGTCTCTGCTAGACTCTGTCAAATATCAGAACCAAAGCACAACTACCCACTGATAACAAGCAGTAAGTCACTGGTCCCTTTCAACACTTAAATAAGACATATATTGTAAAGCATACAGGATGAATGGAAATAAAATTAAAACAATCCATTCCTTTACAGAGCCAGACTGACCCAAATCCTAAACAAAACGTAAGTAATGCCCTCCTTAAACATGTGTCTACTTCCTCCAAGAGTTTCTCATTCCATTCACCTGAATCCACCCTTGTTTACTATCCCTTCATTGTCTTACTTTCAGCAGAAGGTCAGCTAATCACTAATCAAATAATTAAAAGTGTTCAGTCCTAAGATAATATTCATATTGATGGACTCCTGAAACTGAAAATCTTTCTAATCTCCTGAAAGTAAAACTCTAATATTGGAAGAACTCCTTTCGCGCCTCTTTCCAAAATGCCCAGTAGGCAGCAGATGAAACTCTAGCTACCTAGACGTCTTCTGCCATAATTATAATCTATTTTGTTCATAAACAGAAGGAAGACAGATGAGGCGATGAAAGATGTTGAGGAAGAAATGCATGGACAAGTGGAAAAGAAACATATGCTTTAAAGACAGATCTCTGCCTACACACCATACCAAGTGTGATGGGAGCCAGGTGGGCCTAATCAGGGGTGGATTTTTCAAGAAAGCTCTATATGAATTAGAACTGAGAAATCTTATGCAGTTCGACTATTCAAACATGATTCTTTGATGCTAAGACTTGGAATGACTGCCCCACTTAACTGCACTAAATTGAAAAATGAATATACTTATTGCATTTTTGAACGTTGCTAAGAGATCTTAAAATTCTCATCACAAAAAAAAATCTTTTTGCTATACTGTGACAGATGTTAACCAGACTTACTGTGGTGATCATTCTGCAATATATACACATATCAAATAATTACATTGTACACCTGAAACTAATATAACATTATATATGTTATAGATGTATGATGATCATACACTCACTATGTTTCATATCTAAAACATATATTGGTTTATATACATATATGTGTAAACAAATGTACACACACCTATATACAGAAACTTTTCTTAAAGGAATATACTTATTTTTCGATAAAGAAAGCAACTCTACTAACATTGTTTGTTTGTTTGTTTTTCCAAAGGTACATTTTAGCTAGCAATATTGCATCTAAAACCTTATCTCCAAATGTACTTTATGTTTATGCTGATAAAGAAAACAGAAAAGTGCCTTAACCTTGCAACACTGACTGCAGAACAGTTTAGTTACAACAGCTAATAAAAACCACTAAATTCTGAAACTACTACTGCTGTTCACTCACTAAAGTACTCTGTGCTATGCTGTACTTAGTCGCTCAGTCATGTCCAACTCTTTCAACCCCATGGACTGTAGCTCTCCAGGTTCCTCTGTTCCTGGGGATTCTCCAGGCAAGAATACTGGAGTAGTTGCCATGCCCTCCTCCAGGGGAACTTCCCAACCCAAGAATCAAACCTAGGTCTTCCGCATTGCAGGTGGATTCTTTACCATCTGAGTCACCAGGGAAGCCCAAAGCACTCAGCCATTGGTTATGTAACAACTATTTTCTTAATTCCCACTTGACTCAAGCATGCTTACAGGTGCTTGGTTTACATCAGTCAACAAGGCAGGCAGACATTGGTCCTCATGGAACTTACATTCTAGCTGGGGAAGACAGAAAACCCACAAAAAACATGGATCCAGTACACTGTCTAGTATGTTAACAGGTGATCTGTATCTGTACTATGGAAAAAGAAATAGTAAAGCAGAGGAGGTGATTTAGGGAGTAAAGGTAAGAAAAGGAGGTGATTTAAAAAAACAAGGAGGACTACATAGAAAACCCTAAAGACTCGACCAGAAAATTACTAGAGCTAATCAATAAATATAGTAAAGTTGCAGGATATAAAATCAACACACAGAAATCCCTTGCATTCCTATACACTAATAATGAGAAAGTAGAAAAAGAAATTAAGGAAACAATTCCATTCACCATTGCAATGAAAAGAGTAAAATACTTAGGAATATATCTAGCTAAAGAAACTAAAGACCTATATATAGAAAACTATAAAACACTGATGAAAGAAATCAAAGAGGACACTAATAGATGGAGAAATATACCATGTTCATGGATTGGAAGAATCAATATA
>SJYX01018896.1:157799-216889 GCA_006410675.1 Oreotragus oreotragus
GATGACACCACCCTTATGGCAGAAAGTGAGGAGGAGCTAAAAAGCCTCTTGATGAAAGTGAAGGAGGAGAGCGAAAAAGTTGGCTTAAAGCTCAACATTCAGAAAACGAAGATCATGGCATCCGGTCCCATCACTTCATGGGAAATAGATGGGGAAACAGTGGAAACAGTGTCAGACTTTATTTTTTTGGGCTCCAAAATCACTGCAGATGGTGACTGCAGCCATGAAATTAAAAGACGCTTACTCCTTGGAAGAAAAGTTATGACCAACCTGGATAGTATATTCAAAAGCAGAGACATTACTTTGCCGACTAAGGTCCGGCTAGTCAAGGCTATGGTTTTTCCTGTGGTCATGTATGGATGTGAAAGTTGGACTGTGAAGAAGGCTGAGCGCCGAAGAATTGATGCTTTTGAACTGTGGTGCTGGAGAAGACTCTTGAGAGTCCCTTGGACTGCAAGGAGATCCAACCAGTCTATTCTGAAGGAGATCAACCCTGGGATTTCTTTGGAGGGAATGATGCTAAAGCTGAAACTCCAGTACTTTGGCCACCTCACGTGAAGAGTTGACTCATTGGAAAAGACTCTGATGCTGGGAGGGATTGGGGGCAGGAGGAGAAGGGGACGATCGAAGATGAGATGGCTGGATGGCATCACGGACTCGATGGACGTGAGTCTGAGGGAACTCCGGGAGATGGTGATCGACAGGGAGGCCTGGCGTGCTGCGATTCATGGGGTCGCAAAGAGTCGGACACGACTGAGCGACTGAACTGAACTAAACTGAAGGCTGGTGACCGTTCCCATTTTCATATATTAATTGTAAAATAAAACATGTCTGCAGGATCTAAAAATGTTATCAGAGTTTCACTGCATTGAACTGACATGTAAATGAATACAAAGAATGGAAAGAATATTAATAGTGCAGGCAGTGTTATACTATGCTGACTTGCCATTTTATTTTGTTTGTCATTATTAAGCTGCTATATAATGGCCAAGTCAAGTACTAATGGTCTACTTAACAGCATGAAAGTCATCACAAAAGCAGTCATTACTGTGTAGCTAAAGGGAATCTATATAACTGCATGGTTACATGGAACATTAAGACAATTGCTGTTAAAAGACAACAACAACAAAAAAAAAAACCCAATAATCTCAAATGACACGCATTCAGTAAGGTAAAGCTTGTGCCTCGATGAAAACTCCCACCATAAGCAAATGTACTGGCCTCTTATTTTTAGGATTTGGCTTTTAACTGCTGCCTGAGGAATGCTTTACCATATATGCTCCCAATATTTCACTGTACTAGACTTCAGTTATGAATGTAACCACGAGCTGTGTTCTACATACACATGCAAAAGCATTTTGTTGCAAAAACACATGCTGCTGTTAATGATAATGCAGCACTTTCTCTGTGTCTCAGGTGGTCTTAGTTGTCTCATAGTTTCTCCAGTGCTGCACACACACCCTCATGCCTTAGCAATTCTGCATATGCCACCTCTTTGAGGAACGTGTTTAGTCCTAAATTGAAAAATGTATAGGTTTATTTAAACTAACACAGTTAGTCTGATCTAGGATATTCAGTAGTTTTATTCCTATCTCTATACCACCAACAAAGAGAATGTCAACATGTAATGACAAATTTTAAACAGAAATATCAGGAATATAAAGGTATGCAGAAAACTTACAGGACAGTGTGCAATTGCAATTCTGCCTGTTTATGTATTTACTCCTTTATTTTTCCATCCAATAAATGTTTGTTGAGGGCCTATTAAGTGGCAGGTACTGTATTTGCCGCCATAGTACAGCTACATCGCAGAACTGATAGACCTGTGGAGACACACAGCATGAATCTCGTTTACCCAATGTCTCAGTCAACAAAGCTTTGCATTGTATTAGAAACTGAACTGTTTTAAACTGTCGCCTCAGTTCCCTGGTTGCTATGACCTTGCATCTTTTTTCTTGACAAGCTTTGCCTTTTTATTTCTTTTGGTTTTTAACATTTTTTGTGTCTAGTTGGCCATTGGTAGAGGTCCTTGCTGTTGTCTTTAGCATCTATTGCTTCTCTCTACTGTCTCTACACCTGGCTTTGACTTTCATCATCAAGTATGCATTCTTGATACTAAATTCACTGATCTACACCAGCTTCTGAAGCCAGTCCAAACTGTTCCTTTACTTTCTTTTAACTGTTGGCTAACAATCCTGACAATTAAGAAGGGCCATGTGAGTGATTTGTGGGGAAGGAAATGGCAGCCTACTCCAGTATTCTTGCCTAGAGAATCCCATGGACAGAGGAGCCTGGCGGGCTACAGACCATGAGATCACAGAGGCGGGCACGGCTTAGCGACTACACCACGACCACCACGTGATTTATACCCGCACCGTCTATCAAAACACTTCACACAGGATATGTATTAAATGAAAATAAATCTGAATAGGTAAAGCTTTCTTTGCAAATAGAAACTCAAGTTTATTTTCAGTCTTTCAAAAGTATTAACTGTGTCTGGGAAAAAAGTAGTTTCCCTCCTAAGGATTGTTTGTATTTTGTAATTAAAATCTTTAAAGCACATACCCAAAGGGATTATAAAACTACAAAATGAGAGTGTTTTACGATGTCAAACTTCATCTAACACTGAGAATCCAGAATAAATGTGATTTCAGAGAAAAGAGTAAAAAAGCAAAGGCAAGGAGAATTGACTCACACACAAAGAAAGGGATAAGTTATTTGCTGACTGGCCTTATTTAAATTTTTTCCAGTTTTGGTAAATTATTTAGTATATTGTAAAGAATAATGTGCTAAATAAATAGACCCCTGTGGTCATTAAAAACCAAGGAAATTATTCTCATACTATCAATAAAATTGAATTAAATTATATTAAACATAATTCATAATAAGCATATATATTCTAATTTTAAAAAAGCATTTAGAGTTGTATCTAAAAATAAGACCATGTAAATTTCAGTAAGTCAGATATGCCTTATTAATTGTGTATTTTCCAGTATCATTATATTTTGATTTTCTAAAATGCCAATGATTTTAAAAGAATTTTATAAGCTTGCATGAAATTTATTAGTCCAAAATTTTTTCAGTATTCATATTCATATCACCTTTCCATATAAAGATTAGGAGCCATGAGAAAATTTGTGTAAAATTTAAGTATTAGGTTACTTTAAAAGAAGTTTTAGTATTTCTATATGTTTAATGTTTCTTCCCCATAAAATCTTAAGCACTGCATCAAATGTGTCACATATACTTACCAAACAGAGAATCAAAATATACTTTGTCCCTCTTATATTAAAAGAAAATGGCACAGTATGATTTGGTCACATAGGCTAAAATTTGTAAATGATTAAAATCCGTAAGAGAAGGAAGCAATAGGTCTGCATTGGAGAAATGTGCAATTACTTTGGAGACGTCATGCTAAATATTTTGAAGTAACAATAAAATCATTGTCTCTGTGTGTGTGTGTCCCACTTCCTGCATTCTAACTCATTTCTTCCCTCCCCCTAAATATTATTATTAAAATTTTGATGTCATTTTAGCTAAATAGTAAAATAGCCCAAAAAATAGGACTCACGTAGAAAAACTAGTCTGATGTATTTTGTTAAATTCTTGTTAACAACGAAGACATTGCACATTTTCTTTTACTGTAAATATTATCATTGTGGAATGGCATTAATCCTTTTCTATACTTGTAAAACTCGTGTTTTTTTTTTTGAATGAAGTCTTTTCTTTTTATCTTGGATGAATAATAGAGTTTTCCAATTCTAAATGGCCATGGTAGTTATTTGTCGTATTCATTTTTTTCAGTCTTAAATATTTTTGCATAATCATGTCCACTCAGAAAATGAAATTACCATGGACACAGAATTGAAATGTTAACTTATCTTTGTAATTCTTTTTTTTAATAAGATTTATACAGACTTGAATGAATAGAATGAGCCAAAGAACATTCACACAAAATGATCAAACCTGATGGACTCTGTACATTTTATTCTGTATTTGGGCTGATAAGGCTGTCTGTGTTCTAGCTATTTATAACATGTCAAAGTTTTTTTTTTTTTTGCCTGTTCTTAGGTTAATATGAGAAAATAATGCTTTAATTTTGTTCTAGTCACTCACTAGGAGACTGTTGACTGCATATTAGTATACAAATGATTATTTATGAAATTTTTATTTCTAGCTATATAATTACATCTAATAGTCCATTGGTTTTACTTATATTGGTTGTAATTGTTTATTCCTTACCTTGCTAAAATTTAATCTATTTTAAAAATATGGACTTATCTGACTTAGATTTATTGTTTTAAAATACAAAATATACAGTGAAATATTACTCAGCCATAATGAAGAAAATTGAATCAGTTGTACAGACGTACATGAACCTAGAGTCTGTCATAGTGAAGTAAGTCAGAAAGAGAAAAACAAATATCATATAGTAACACATACACACGAAACCTAGAAAAACGGTATTGATGAACCTGTTTGCAGGGCAGAAAACACAGATGTAGAGAATAGGCTTTTGGACACAGCAGGGGAACAAGAAGGCAGGACTAATGGAGAGATTAGCATTGACATACAGAAGCTGCCGTGTGTAAAACAGACAGCTAGAGGGCAGCTGCTGCATAATAAGCTCAGCTCGCTGCTCGGTGACCACCTAGAGGTGTGGGATGGACACTCCAGAGGGAAGGGATATGTGCACACTTACAACTGATTCACACTGTTGTACAGCAGAAACCAACACAACATTGTTAAACAATTATCCTCCAATTAAGTAAAAAAAAAAAAAAAGACTCTCACAAAAAAAGTATATACCATAAAATGTTTTAAAGCAATTTTTAAATATTGCTTGCCTCTACTATAACTTCTGATCTTTTATCTCTGAGTGTAACTTTTAAAAGACTGTAATTTATACTACTTTAAATAAGCCTCATGCCTAAAATGAATCCTATAATAGATGTACTAGTAGAGTTGCTATGTTAATAATGCAAAGGTGCTTTAATTCTCTCCTGAAGAAACACTTACTATGAAAAGCAACATTTTATTTCTGCCAAGAAACAGAATTATTGTGTCCTACATCAGATCTTGCAAGAATCCTTGAAAAGCTCTGAACGTTAGGTAACATTATAGTTTTCTCTTATTCAAAGATAAAATAGTATTTTTTTTTACATAAAGGGAACATTATGAAATAAGCAGTCACTAACTGTACTTTGTCTGAAATTTGATGTGCAATCTATAAACTTATTAAATCTTTAACGATTTCAGGTTTAAAATGTAAACTGTAAATCATCAGGAATGCTTTTCCCATTATATGAAATTGTAACACACCACTGTGTTCTTATTTTGAGGTACATACCTGTCAGGTTCAATTTAATTGAATATGCAAACTAATACCTAAGGTTTCTTCTCATTTCCTCAAAATTATATGGTACATGTTTTTTTTAATTTTAATAATACCTAAAATGTGTAAGATAACATAGAATGCAATACCATTTTATTGTTCTTTGGAAGTCCTGCAACTGGTAACTTTATACAAACTATCTCAAGCCTCATGTGAAAATGAAAAAGAAATGTCTCCATTATTATATATGTGATAATGTCAGTTTAGTCACTCAGTTGTGTCCAGCTCTTTCCGACCCCATGGATTGTGGTATGTCAGGCTTGCCTGTCCATCACCAACTCTCGGAGCCTCTTTAAACTCATGTCCATCGCGTCAGTGATGCCATCCAACCATCTCATTCTCTGTAGTCCCCTTCTCCTCCCGCCTTCAATCTTTCCCAGCATCTGGGTCTTTTTTAAAGACCCAGCACCAGGGTCTTCTCAGTTCTTCACTTCAGGTGGCCAGAGTATTGGAGTCTCAGCTTCAACATCAGTCCTTCCAATGAATATTCAGGGCTGATTTCCTTCAGGATTGACTGGTTTGATCTCCTTGCAGTCCAAGGGATTCTCAGAGTCTTCTCCAACTCCACAGCTCAGAAGCATCAATTCTTCGGCGCTCAGCTTGCTTCACAGTCCAACTCTCACATCCATACATGACTACTGGGAAAACCATAGTTTTGACCAGACAGACCATTGTTGGCAAAGTAATGTCTCTGCTTCTTAATATGCTGTTTAGGTTGGTCATAGCTTTTCTTTCAATGAGCAAGCATCTTTTAATTTCATGGCTGCAGTCACCATCTGCAGTGATTTTGGAGCACCCCAAAATAAAGTCTCTCACTGTTTCGTTTCCCCATCTATTTGCCATGAAGTGATGGGACCGGATGCCATGATCTTAGTTTTTCCAAATGTTGAGTTTTAAGCCAAGTTTTTCACTCTTCTCTCTCATTTTCATCAAGAGGCTCTTCAATACGTCTTCACTTTCTGCCATAAGGGTGGTGTCATCTGCATATGTGAGATTATTGCTATTTCTCCCTGCAATCTTGATTGCACCTTGTGCTTCATCCAGCCCAGCATTTTGCATGATGTACTCTGCATAGACGTTAAATAAGCAGGGTGACAATATATGGCCTTGACGTACTCCTTTCCTGATTTGGAACCACTCTGTTGTTCCATCTCCAGTTCTAACTGTTGCTTCTGGCATATAGATTTCTCAGGAGGCAGGTAAGGTGTTCTGGTGTTCCCATCTCTTTAAGAATTTCCTACAGTTTGTTGTGGTTCACACAGTCAAAGGCTTTGGTGTAGTCAATAAAGCAAAAGTAGATGTTTTTCTGGAACTCTTGCCTTTTCGATGATCCAGTGATAATGCATGGCACCTAAATTGTTTGAAACTATTACATTTCAAAGTAACATTTGCTATTAGGTTGTTATAGTATCTAACACTATTTTCATATTTAATATATTTTTTTCAGTAACTTTCCATTTTTATATTAAAATGAGTGGTTTTCAAATATTTTACTGTGATAGCCTTGATGATATTCCTAGATGGCTTATATTTAAGTTTTGATGACCAGGAACCATTCTTTCTCTTTAGTTTGCTTATTGGTTAATATATTGAGTTCTGAAAGCATAGATCATCTTCAATATATTTTATATCATGATGTACTCTGCATAGACGTTAAATAAGCAGGGTGACAATATATGGCCTTGACGTACTCCTTTCCTGATTTGGAACCACTCTGTTGTTCCATCTCCAGTTCTAACTGTTGCTTCTGGCATATAGATTTCTCAGGAGGCAGGTAAGGTGTTCTGGTGTTCCCATCTCTTTAAGAATTTCCTACAGTTTGTTGTGGTTCACACAGTCAAAGGCTTTGGTGTAGTCAATAAAGCAAAAGTAGATGTTTTTCTGGAACTCTTGCCTTTTCGATGATCCAGTGATAATGCATGGCACCTAAATTGTTTGAAACTATTACATTTCAAAGTAACATTTGCTATTAGGTTGTTATAGTATCTAACACTATTTTCATATTTAATATATTTTTTTCAGTAACTTTCCATTTTTATATTAAAATGAGTGGTTTTCAAATATTTTACTGTGATAGCCTTGATGATATTCCTAGATGGCTTATATTTAAGTTTTGATGACCAGGAACCATTCTTTCTCTTTAGTTTGCTTATTGGTTAATATATTGAGTTCTGAAAGCATAGATCATCTTCAATATATTTTATAATAATACATTGTAAATATAACTAACAATTATTTAACTATACTTTTTCAGTGAGTTATAATCTGTACTTTATTAACTCATTATTAAGTCATTACTAAAGACATTCTCATTTTAGAGAAAGTTTTTTGTCTTTTTTTCCAAACACTTATATTTGCTATGGTTCTAGAAAATTTCAACCTTTCATAGCTCTCTTTATCTCTTTCTCTCTCTCTCTCTTTTTTTTTTTTTTTTTTGCTATTTCATTAATGCTAATAAAATTCGAGACAACCTGGATTTAAGTCTCCAACTATCAAAATATAGCATTAATAGGAGTAGTAGTATGATCCAACATAATTAATGACTAAAATGTGCTAATGGCAATGTAGCAAAACCTGGTACCCCAATCCCTCATGTGCCCCCATAAAAATCAATGATTGGACAGCTATCCACAGATAAAAATTGCTCTGGAAGACCTAAAAAGTCCACTTGGCAAGTTTTAGCAACACAGCAGAACAAAAAACCTGCGAAAATCTCACTAGAAGGAAAACAGTTTCATTTTGCCTGCATCACTCCATCCCTCATGCTGGCATTGTTCAGCACCAGGAAGCAACTTCCCCGCTAGAAGGAATTCCTCTAACCTAAAAGGGAAAAGCAAATAGCTTCTTCATCCTTTTGAGGCCTTGTGTAATGGTCTGCTTCAACTTTACCCCACCCATAACAAAGCTGAGATGTACAGAGCCAACAAAATCAAGGAGGAAAGCAGAGGCTGTTACCAGCACAAATGCAGTGCTAAAGACTGCGTTTCACAGAGACCTGCTCTGAAGACAAACTCAGCAGATTTTGCCACTGACAAAGCCAGTAGCCAGCACAGCCACCAGGGACTTTCCACTCCAGAGGTGTTTCTGTTTGATGACACCAGCCACCTGAGCCCCTCCCCACTCCTGCTGCAGCCCTGAAACTGCACCAGCAGTCATCTCGGTCCTCTGCATCTGCACAAGGGTGAGACATCAGCGGTCTTGAGTCTGTCCCCAGCTTCCAAGGAACTGGGGAGCCATGTGGGCAGTTAGTTCAGGGTTCTGCTGTGCAAGTGCAAGCCTAGATTCCCTGCTAATTACCCCTACCACCAGGTCCAGCAACCTGAGTAGAAGCAGCACTAGGTCTGGTCCCCACCACAAACACAGACACGTGAGCACACATACATAGCTGTGCTCTGGACCACTAGACCCAGGGTAACAGCAGATGTCATTACGCCCCACCCATGATAGCTTTTCTGTATCAGGGTTAGTTCATGAAGTCTGGAACGGTGACTGCTTCTTAAAAATACTGAGACATCTATGCCAGTCTCCAGGAATCACAGACAATCAGGGAAACATGACTCCACCAAAGAATACAGTAAACCTCCAGTAACTGGTCCCAAAGAAGTAGGGATCTAGGAACTGCCAACAAAGAATTCAAAGTAATTGCTGTAAAGATACTCAAAGAGCTGTAAGAGAACAAAGGTAGATGATTTTAAATACCAGGAAAATGATACAAGAACAGAATAAATTCAGTTCTGCATTGCAGACAGATGCTTTACCATCTGAGCCACCAGGGAAGTCCCCAGTAGTGAGATAGGAAACATTAAGTAAAACCAAACAGAAATGTTGGAGCCGAAGAATTCCGTAGGGAGTTTCAAAAGTAGAACTGACCATGTAGAAAAGTCAGTGAGCTAGAAGACAGATCAATTTTAATCATCAGAGCGATAAAATGAAAAGAAATAAACAACGTATAGGACTTAACAGAACCCCATCAAGGGAAATGATGTAGGTATGAGTGAAGTCCCAGAAGGAGAAGAAATGGATAGAAAGCTTGTTTACAGAAATAATAGGGAATTCCCTGGTAGTCCAATGGTGAGGACTCTATACTTTCACTGCCAGGGGTCTGGATTCAATCCCTGATTAGGCAACTAATATCCCGCGAGCTACATGGCATGGCCAAAAGCAAAAAGAAATAATGGCTTAGAACTTCCCAAGTATGGAGCAATTTGGACATTCCAAGTTCTGTAGTTAATAGGTAAACCCAAAATTTCAGTTAAAAAGATCTTTAAGATGCATTTTAACAAAATTACTGAAATCAAAGAAACAGAATTTTATAAATAGTAAGAGAAAAATTTTCTTATACGTGGTAATCCCCAGAAGACTATCAGGGATTTGTCAGGAAAGACCTTGCAGTCCAGGAGAGAAAGGTGTGTTATATTCAACATGCAGAGGAAAGAAAGCACCAACCAATAATACTTTACCCATCAAAGTCATCCTTCATAATTAAAGGCAAGATGAATACTTCTTTTAACAACTAAGGGAATTCATCATCACTAGACCTATCTTACCAGAGAAGGCAATAGCACCCCACTCCAGTACTCTTGCCTGGCAAATCCCATGGACGGAGGAGCCTGCTAGGCTGCCGTCCATGGGGTCACTAGGAGTCAGACACGACTGAGTGACTTCACTTTCACTTTTCACTCTCATGCATTGGAGAAGGAAATGGCAACCCACTCCAGTGTTCTTGCCTGGAGAATCCCAGGGACGGGGGAGTCTGGTCGGCTGCCATATCTGGGGTCTCACAGAGTCAGACACGATTGAAGCGACTTAGCAGCACCAGCAGCAGACTTATCTTACAGAAATACTGGAAGGAATTCTTCAAACTTAACCAAAACAACACTAATTAGGAACAAGAAAGCATATGAAAATGTACAACACACTGAAAAAAAACATATAGTCAGATTCAGAATACTCTGAATATTGTAATATGATCATGTGTTAAATACTTAACTCTAGTATAAAGGTTAAAGGGCAAAAGTATTAAAATAGCTATAGCTTCAACAATTTGTTAAGGTATAAANTATTAAAATGAGTGGTTTTCAAATATTTTACTGTGATAGCCTTGATGATATTCCTAGATGGCTTATATTTAAGTTTTGATGACCAGGAACCATTCTTTCTCTTTAGTTTGCTTATTGGTTAATATATTGAGTTCTGAAAGCATAGATCATCTTCAATATATTTTATAATAATACATTGTAAATATAACTAACAATTATTTAACTATACTTTTTCAGTGAGTTATAATCTGTACTTTATTAACTCATTATTAAGTCATTACTAAAGACATTCTCATTTTAGAGAAAGTTTTTTGTCTTTTTTTCCAAACACTTATATTTGCTATGGTTCTAGAAAATTTCAACCTTTCATAGCTCTCTTTATCTCTTTCTCTCTTTCTCTCTTTTTTTTTTTTTTTTTGCTATTTCATTAATGCTAATAAAATTCGAGACAACCTGGATTTAAGTCTCCAACTATCAAAATATAGCATTAATAGGAGTAGTAGTATGATCCAACATAATTAATGACTAAAATGTGCTAATGGCAATGTAGCAAAACCTGGTACCCCAATCCCTCATGTGCCCCCATAAAAATCAATGATTGGACAGCTATCCACAGATAAAAATTGCTCTGGAAGACCTAAAAAGTCCACTTGGCAAGTTTTAGCAACACAGCAGAACAAAAAACCTGCGAAAATCTCACTAGAAGGAAAACAGTTTCATTTTGCCTGCATCACTCCATCCCTCATGCTGGCATTGTTCAGCACCAGGAAGCAACTTCCCCGCTAGAAGGAATTCCTCTAACCTAAAAGGGAAAAGCAAATAGCTTCTTCATCCTTTTGAGGCCTTGTGTAATGGTCTGCTTCAACTTTACCCCACCCATAACAAAGCTGAGATGTACAGAGCCAACAAAATCAAGGAGGAAAGCAGAGGCTGTTACCAGCACAAATGCAGTGCTAAAGACTGCGTTTCACAGAGACCTGCTCTGAAGACAAACTCAGCAGATTTTGCCACTGACAAAGCCAGTAGCCAGCACAGCCACCAGGGACTTTCCACTCCAGAGGTGTTTCTGTTTGATGACACCAGCCACCTGAGCCCCTCCCCACTCCTGCTGCAGCCCTGAAACTGCACCAGCAGTCATCTCGGTCCTCTGCATCTGCACAAGGGTGAGACATCAGCGGTCTTGAGTCTGTCCCCAGCTTCCAAGGAACTGGGGAGCCATGTGGGCAGTTAGTTCAGGGTTCTGCTGTGCAAGTGCAAGCCTAGATTCCCTGCTAATTACCCCTACCACCAGGTCCAGCAACCTGAGTAGAAGCAGCACTAGGTCTGGTCCCCACCACAAACACAGACACGTGAGCACACATACATAGCTGTGCTCTGGACCACTAGACCCAGGGTAACAGCAGATGTCATTACGCCCCACCCATGATAGCTTTTCTGTATCAGGGTTAGTTCATGAAGTCTGGAACGGTGACTGCTTCTTAAAAATACTGAGACATCTATGCCAGTCTCCAGGAATCACAGACAATCAGGGAAACATGACTCCACCAAAGAATACAGTAAACCTCCAGTAACTGGTCCCAAAGAAGTAGGGATCTAGGAACTGCCAACAAAGAATTCAAAGTAATTGCTGTAAAGATACTCAAAGAGCTGTAAGAGAACAAAGGTAGATGATTTTAAATACCAGGAAAATGATACAAGAACAGAATAAATTCAGTTCTGCATTGCAGACAGATGCTTTACCATCTGAGCCACCAGGGAAGTCCCCAGTAGTGAGATAGGAAACATTAAGTAAAACCAAACAGAAATGTTGGAGCCGAAGAATTCCGTAGGGAGTTTCAAAAGTAGAACTGACCATGTAGAAAAGTCAGTGAGCTAGAAGACAGATCAATTTTAATCATCAGAGCGATAAAATGAAAAGAAATAAACAACGTATAGGACTTAACAGAACCCCATCAAGGGAAATGATGTAGGTATGAGTGAAGTCCCAGAAGGAGAAGAAATGGATAGAAAGCTTGTTTACAGAAATAATAGGGAATTCCCTGGTAGTCCAATGGTGAGGACTCTATACTTTCACTGCCAGGGGTCTGGATTCAATCCCTGATTAGGCAACTAATATCCCGCGAGCTACATGGCATGGCCAAAAGCAAAAAGAAATAATGGCTTAGAACTTCCCAAGTATGGAGCAATTTGGACATTCCAAGTTCTGTAGTTAATAGGTAAACCCAAAATTTCAGTTAAAAAGATCTTTAAGATGCATTTTAACAAAATTACTGAAATCAAAGAAACAGAATTTTATAAATAGTAAGAGAAAAATTTTCTTATACGTGGTAATCCCCAGAAGACTATCAGGGATTTGTCAGGAAAGACCTTGCAGTCCAGGAGAGAAAGGTGTGTTATATTCAACATGCAGAGGAAAGAAAGCACCAACCAATAATACTTTACCCATCAAAGTCATCCTTCATAATTAAAGGCAAGATGAATACTTCTTTTAACAACTAAGGGAATTCATCATCACTAGACCTATCTTACCAGAGAAGGCAATAGCACCCCACTCCAGTACTCTTGCCTGGCAAATCCCATGGACGGAGGAGCCTGCTAGGCTGCCGTCCATGGGGTCACTAGGAGTCAGACACGACTGAGTGACTTCACTTTCACTTTTCACTCTCATGCATTGGAGAAGGAAATGGCAACCCACTCCAGTGTTCTTGCCTGGAGAATCCCAGGGACGGGGGAGTCTGGTCGGCTGCCATATCTGGGGTCTCACAGAGTCAGACACGATTGAAGCGACTTAGCAGCACCAGCAGCAGACTTATCTTACAGAAATACTGGAAGGAATTCTTCAAACTTAACCAAAACAACACTAATTAGGAACAAGAAAGCATATGAAAATGTACAACACACTGAAAAAAAACATATAGTCAGATTCAGAATACTCTGAATATTGTAATATGATCATGTGTTAAATACTTAACTCTAGTATAAAGGTTAAAGGGCAAAAGTATTAAAATAGCTATAGCTTCAACAATTTGTTAAGGTATAAATAATATAAAAGATGCAAATGGCAACATCAAAAACATAAAAAGTAAAATATTAGAGTTTTTGTCTAATATTTGTCTAAAAGTAAGTTTTGTCTTTAGTTTTGATCAAAGTAAAATTGCCATCATTGTAAAATGCACCTTTATATATTTTTATACAAGCTTCCTGGTAAACAAAAAGAAAAAATCTACAGTGGATTTACAAAAGCTAAATAGAAGGAAGTCAAAACATCACAATAGAAAATCATCAATTCACAAAGGAAGGCAATTCTCAAGAGAAAAGAGGAAACAACAAAACAGCCATAAAACAACTGATAAGATGGCCTTAGGAAGTTCTTACCTATCAGTGATTACTTTTAATATCATTATTGAACTCTCTAAAAGCTTATTGTGGCCGGATGGATAAAATTAAACATCAACTATATGCTGCCTACAAAAGATGCACTTCAGCTTTAAGGACAGAGGCTAAAAAAAACAAAGGGATGGAAAAAGATACAACATAAAATTAGAAAGCAAAAGAGAACAGGGGTAGTTATATCTGTATCAGAGAAAATAGATATGAAGCCAAAAGCAGTATCAAGAGAAAAGGATCATTTTATAATGATAAAGGGGATCATTAAGTTTATTTTAAACAATATATTAGTGAACAGATCTAAAGAAAGAAGCAGACAAAAATACAATAATAGTAGGGGAATTGAATCTATCCACTTTCAATAGTGGATAGATCATGCAGACATAAAATCAGTAAGGGGACATTGGACCTGAGCCTAGTGCATTTAGGCAAAAGGATCTAACAGTTGCATATATTATAGAACACTCCACCCAAAAGCAGTAGAATACACGGTCTTCTCAGGCACACATAAAACTTTATCCAAGAGAGACTATATAAGTCATGAAACTAATCTCTGCAATTTAAGAATATTGAAATCACACCAAGGATCTTTTCTGACTATAGTGCTATGAAACTGTTAATCAATAATAGGAATAAACTTAGAAAAGTCACAAATACAGGTTTCCTTCACTATCTGAAAGTAGGGCATTCCTGTGAAAACTTCTGTAGGCCAGAATGGTGCAAAGAAAGTGCAGAAGCAATTTTTTTTTCTTTCTTCATAAAAGCAAAAATCCCCTTCAGAGTTCTTTCATGGAGTGAAACTTTATACTAGCAGCATGTGCCTCCTGTAAAAGTGAAGTGGCATAGAAAGAACTTTGGAAAAGTAAGGGATTCTTGTATATGGAAATTAAATAATGCATTGCTGAACAACCAGTGGGTCAAAGAAGAAATCAGAAAGGAAATCAAGAACTATCGTGAAACAGAAGAAGTGGGAACAACATATCAAAATCTGTGTGCTGATACACAAGGTGCGTCTAAGCAGGAAGTTTATAGTGATAAACTCCCATATTATTTGAAAAGAAAAATCCCAGGCAAATAAACTTCACCTTGAGGAGGTAGAAAAAGAAGAACAAACTAAGGTCAAACTCAGCAGAAGAAGGGAAATAACAAAGAGCAAAAATAAATAAAATATGAAATGGACAAACAACAAAAAAATCAACAAAAATGATCATTTTGGAACCCATAAACAAATAATACCATAGCTGGAGTAACTCAGAAAAAGTGGACTCAAATAAAATTAGGGAAAACTTTAAACTGATAATATAGCTATACAAAGGGTCATAAGATGCTACTGTGAACAAAAATCAGTAAACTCGAAGAAACTGACAAATTCTTAGAACCATACAGTTAGCTGAGCCTGAATCATGAAGATAAAGGAAATTTGAATAGACTCAGTAACAAGTGAGGAGATTGAATCACTAACCAAAAGCCTTCCAACACAGAAAAAGCCCTGGACCAGATGGTTTCACTCGTGAATTCTACCAAACAATTCAAGAAGTATTAAATTAATAAATATCAATCCTTCTCAAACCCCTACAAAATACTAAAGAGGAGAGAATACTCTCCAACTTACTATACAAAGCCAGAATTACACTGACACCACAGCCATATATGGACACTATAGAAAATTATAGATCAGTATTGCTAGTGAACATAGATGCACTGTTTCTTGACAGAATGTTAGCAAACTAAGTTTAGCAGCACATTAAAGGATCATATACCATGATCAAGTGTGATTTATCTCTGTGGTGCAAAAATGGTTAAACATTTATAAATCGGTAACCATATTATACCATATTAATAGAATGAAATATAAAAACCATATTATAATCCTCATAAGTGAAGGCAACAAATTTGACAAACTACAGCATTGTTTCATGAAAAAAGCTCAACAGATTGGATGTAGGAGGAACATACCTCAACACAATGAAAGCCACGTGTGACCACCAGCCAATATGGTACTCAACAGTGTGATATTATAAAGTTTCTGTCTACAATGAGGAATAAGACAAAGGTACCCACTCTTATCATTCCCATTCAACATAGTATTGGAAGGCCTGGCCAGAGTAATCAGGGAAGAAAGGGAAATAAAAGGCATCCAAATCAGAAAGGAAGAAGTAAAATTTTTTGTAAATGGTATGATCTAATGTATAGAAAATACTAATGACTCCACTGAAAAACCATTAGCACTAATCAACCAATTCAGCATAACTGCAGGATGCAGAATTAACATACAAAAATCAGTGGCATTTCTCTACACTGACAGTAAAATATCTGAGAAATAAAATAATCCTATTTACAAAAGTATTTTTAAAATTGCAAATTTAACCAAGGAAGTGAAATATCTATACACTGTACAGTGAAAACTGAAGACGCTGGTGAAAAAGAATTGAAGAGAGTATAATTAGAAGAAAGATATTCCATGGTCACAGGCCAGAAGAATTAATATTGTCATAATGTCCATGCCATCCAAAGCCATCTATAGACTTAGTGCAATCACTTCCAAAATTCCAGTAGTATTTTTAACCAAATAGAAAAATCCTAAAATTTATATGGAACTATAAAAGACCCTGAATAGCCAGAGTGATTCTGGGAAAGGAGAACAAAACAGGTGCCATCACACTTCCTGAAAAACTGTATCACAGAGCTATAGCAATTTTATGCCAGTATGATACTGGTGAAAATAGACACATTGATCCACAGAATAGAATTTGAGAGTCTATTAATAAACCCCTGCATATACAGTCAAATGATATATGGCAGGGGAACCAAGAATACTCAAAGGGGAAAAGATATTCTGTTCAATAAATGGTGTTGGAAAAACTAGATAAGCACAAGCAGAAAAATGAAATTGGACCCCTTTATTGAGATCACTCACAAAAGTTCAAGTGAATTAAAGACTTAAACCTAAGGCCCCAAACCATAAAACTCCTAGAATAAACTCTGGGAAAAAGATCCTTGACAGTGATTTTTACATTGATTTTCTGGATGTGATACCAAAGTTACAAGAAACAAAAGCAAAATAAGTGGGGCTAACTACATCAAACTAAAAAATCCCTGCACAATGAAAGAAGTCATCAACAAAATGGAAAGGCAACCTACAGTATGGGAAAAATATTTGCAAATTATATATCCCATAAGAGATTAACATCCAAAACACATAAAGTATTCATACAGCTCAATAGCAGAAATATAAACCTGATGAAAAAATGAGCGGAGGAACTGAGAAGACATTTTTGCAAAGAAGGCATATAAATGATCTAAAGGTAACACGAAAAGATGCTCAGTATCACTGATTGTCAGGGGAATGCATATGAAAGCCACCATGAGACATTACTCACACCTGTCAGAATAGCTGTCATCACAAATAAGAGGTGTAGATTGTTGGGGAAGTATGTGGAGAAAAAGGAGTCCTTGTGAACTGTCAGTGGGGTGTAAATTGATACAGCCACTATGGAAAATAGTATGGGTTTACTCAAAAATCAAAAATAGAAGTGCGATAAGATCCAACAATTTCACTTCTAAGTAAGTATCTGCAAAAGCCTAGATAGGGAAACAACCTAAACGTATGTCAGTGGGTGAATGGATAAAGTGTGCGATATAGATACAGATCTCATGTTATATTTCTACATACACACATAAAGGAGTAGTATTCAGCCATGGGAACATCCTGCCATTTCTGAAAACTTTAATTAATCTTGAGGTTACAATGCTTAGTGCAGTAAGCCAGACAGATAAAGACAAATACAGTATGGTATAACTTATATGTGGAATCTAAAAAAGCCAGATACAGAGAAAAAGTAGAGTGTTGGTTACCAGGGGTTGAAAGTGGGAGAAATAGGGAAATACTGGCCAAAGGTTATGAATTTTCAGTTATAAAATACATATCTTGAACGTCTACCTTAAAAAACATATAGCATTGTATATCCTCAGGGTATAATTTATGGCAGAGTGAAATAAAGTTGACATGGACCACATTTTGTCACATGGTTTTCTGAGGATGGTTTACAAATTGTTGAGAAGAGAAACAAAAGGCAAAGTAAAAGGGAAAGAAATTCCCAACTAAATGCAAAGCTTCATAATAGCAAGGAGAGATAAGAAAGCTTTCTTAAGTGAACAATGTAAAGAAATACAGGAAGACAATAGAATGGGAAAGACTAGAGATTCTTCAAGAAAATTGGAGATATCAAGGGAACATTTCATGCAAAGATGGACACAAGAAAGGACAGAAATGGCCAGGACCTAACTGAGGCAGAAGAGATTAAGAAGAGGTGGCAGGAATACACAGAACTATACAAAAAAGGTCTTGATGACAGGATAACCATGGTGGTGTGGTCACTCACCTAGAGCAAGACACCCTAGAATGTAATGTCTAGTGAGCCTTAGGAAGCACTACCACAAACAAAGCTAGTGGAGGTGATGGAATTCCAGCTGAGCTGTTACAAATCCTAAAAGATGATGCTGTGAAAGTGCTGCACTCGGTTTAGTTGCTGTCATGTCCAACTCTTTGCGACCCCATGGACTGTAGCACGCCAGGCATCCCTGTCCATTGCCAACTCCCGGAGTTTACTCAAACTCATGTCCATTGAGTTGGTGTTGCTAACCAGCCATCTCATCCTCTGTTGTCCCCTTTTCCTCCAGCCATTAATTTTTCCCAGCATCAGGGTTTTTTCAAATGAGTCAGTTCTTCACATCAGGTAGCCAAAGTATTGAAGTTTCAGCTTTAGCATCAGTCCTTCTAATGAATATTCAATATTGGTTTCCTTTAGGATGGACTAGTTGGATCTCCTTGCAGTCCAAGGGACTCTGAAGAGTCTTCTCCAACACCACAGTTCAAAAGCATCAATTCTTCAGTGCTCGGCTATCTTTATAGTCCAACTCTGACATCCATACATGACTACTGGAAAAACCATAGCCTTGACTAGACTGACCTTTGTTGGCAAAGTAATGTCTCTGCTTTTGAATATGCTGTCTAGGTTGGTCATAACTTTTCTTCCACGGAGCAAGGATCTTTTAATTTCATGGCTGCAATCACCATCTGCAGTGATTTTGGAGTCCTCCAAAATAAAGTCTGTCACTGTATCCACTGTTTCCCCATCTATTTGCCATGAAGTGATGGGACCGGATGCCATGTTTTTAGTTTTCTGAATGTTGAGTTTTAAGCCAACTTTTTCACTCTCCTCTTTCACTTTCATCAAGAGGCTCTTTAGTTCTTTGCTTTCTGCCATAAGGGTGGTGTCATCTGCATTTCTGAGGTTATTGATATTTCTTCCGGCAATCTTGATTCCAGCTTGTGCTTCTCCAGTCCAGCATTTCTCATGATGTACTCTGCATATAAGTTAAATAAGTGGGGTGCACTCAATATACCAGCAACTCTGGCAACTCAAAGGTGGCCACAGTACTGGAAAAGATCAGTTTTCATTAAAATCCCAAAGAAGGGCAATTCCAAACAATGTTCAAACTATTGCACAATTGCACTCATTTCACATGATAGTAAGATCATGCTCATAATTCTTCAAGTTAGGCTTCAACAGTACGTGAACCGAAAACTTCCAGATGTATAAACTAGATTTAGAAAAGGCAGAGGAACCAGAGATCAAATTGCCAATATCCCTTGGATCATAGAAAAAGGAAGGAAATTCTAAGAAAACATCTACTTCTGTTTCATTGACTATGCTAAAGCCTTTGATTGTGTGGATCACAACAAACTCTGGAAAATTCTTCAAGAGATGGGATTAACAGACCACCTTACCTGCCTCCAGGAAAACCTGTATGCAGATCAAGAAGCAACAATTAGAACTGGACATGGAACAACGGACTGGTTCTAAATTGGGAAAGGAGTATGTCAAGGCTGTATATTGTCACCCTCCTTATTTTACTTCTATACAGAGTACATCCTGTGAAATGCTTGGCTCCAAGACTTACAAGCTGGGATCAAGATTGCTAGGAGAAATATCAACAACCTCAGATATGCAGATGATACCACCCTAATGACAGGAAGCAAAGAGGAACTAAAGAGCCTCTTGATGAAGGTGAAAGAGGAGAGTGAAAAAACTAGCTGAAAACTCAACATTCAAAAAACAAAGATCAGGGCATCCCATCACATCACTTCAGTGGCAGTCAGTTCAGTCGCTCAGTTGTGATCAACTCTTTGTAACCCTGTGAACTGCAGCATGCCAGGCCTCCCTCTCTATCACCAACTCCCTGAGTTTACTCAGACTCATTTCCATTGAATCACTGATGCCATCCAACCATCCTCTGTCAGCCCCTTCTCCTGCCTTCCATCTTTCCCAGGCATCAGGGTCTTTTCCAATGAGTCAGTTCTTCACATCACGTGGCCAAAGTAGTGGAGTTTCAGCGTCAGCATCAGTTCTTGCAGTGAATATTATTTTCAGGACTGATTTCCCTTAGGATGGACTGGTTTGATCTCCTTGCCATCCCCAGGACTCTCAAGAGTCTTCTCCAACACCACAGTTCAAAAGCATCAATTCTTCAGTGCTTGACTTTCTTTATAATCCAACTCTCACATCCATACATGACTCCTGGGAAAACCATAGCTTTGACTAGACAGACCATTGTTGGCAAAGTGATATCTCTGCTTTTTAATATGCTCTCTAGATTGGTCCTAACTTTTCTTTTAAGGAGCAAGTGTCTTTTAATTTCATGGCTGCAGTCACTATCTGCAGTGATTTTGGAGCCCCCCAAATAAAGTCTGTCACTTTTTCCCCATCTGTTTGCCATGAAGTGATGGGACCAGATGCCATCATCTTAAGTTTTCTGAATGTTGAGTTTTAAGCTAGTTTTTCCACTTTTTTAGACTTCCTTATCTGTTTTAGAAACTGAATACCTTGTCCTTTGCATGTACCTGAGACCCCAGAAATGGACAAGATTGTGTAAAAAGCAGTAAGCCTTGGTGATGATATTATAACTATCCAAATCCACTTGTATTCAGATAAACTCAGAGTCTAAGAAACCAGTGGCACTGACTGAGGAAATAATGAGGTTATCATTTTCTTTTATCAGAAAGTGAAATTATCATCTCTGTGATACCACGGAAATATTTACATTTCAGGTTATTTCAGTTCAATTCAAGAACTAACTGCTGTGTGCTTTCCACTCTGTGTTGCTCCAGCATTGTCACAATATTCTGGGCTTACACTGTTCAGGTAAGGATGCAGGTCAGCATAGCATTCGTTTCATATACAGTGTGACAAAAGCTGTAATCCTGATAAAAAGCAAAGTGATGTTTGCACAGAGAGTAAGAGGAATGAAAGATGTTTTCTTCCAGCTGGTTATCTTAGGAAAAATAAAATTTTGTCAGGCAAAAGACAACTGGAAAATGTATTCAAGATAGAGAAGACAAGTGAACAAAAGCCATATGCCTCATTCAGAGAACAGGAAGTAATTTGATGTGTGATTAGAGTCTGTGAATGTTGAAAACAGGCAATAAAGATAACTTGGTGCTCAATTGTGAAAGACCTTGAGAACCTTGTGGCAATTTTTTCTTAATCATAAGAGCAGTAGGAAATCGTGATGATGTGAAGACAGAGTGATGTGGTGTGACGTGAGAGAAGGTGTAAACAATTTTGTATTGTGAGGTGGCTCTTTCCTGGTTTCTGTTTGTTCCTTTTTGACTAGAAAGAGCAGGCTTTTGTTGGAGATTTTTTCTGTCTGTGCTATCGTTTCTGGCCTTCCTACTTACCTAGTATCATCCAGTCCAGGACATAAGTACAGAGAGACCCTAAGATGTATTGTTGTTTGGTTCCTGAGGTTCCTGGCCTATATGGGTTCTTCTCTCTATCTTTCAGAGCCTTATGTTTCATATATAAATAACATTCAGGGTTTGGGGCAATAGTTAGCATAAGGAATGAGGAGAACGACATCCATTCCGTCTTGTCCAGATCCACAAGGTGTTTTTGGTTTGTTTTTTGTTTTATAACGTATCTGTATTTTTATTTTTGGTTGTGCTGGGTCTTCGTTGCTGCACGTGGGTTTTCTCTAGCCGCGGAGAGCAGGGGCTACTCTCTACTCGCGATGCACATGCTTCTCATTTCAGTGGCTTCTCTCCCTATGGACCACAGGCTCTAGGCACATGGGCTCAGTAGTTGTGGCTCACAGGCTTAGTTGCTCCACAGCATGTGGAATCTTCCTGGGCCAAGGATAGAATTCGTGTCCCCTGCATTGGCAGGCAGATTCTCACCCATTGTACCACCAGGGAAGTCCCAGAATCACAAGTTTTAAAACTGACTTTCACAAATTTTTTATGGAAGCAAAATGTACAAATCTTAACTTCCAACTTGAGAAGCTTTGATGCACATACGTGTGTGTGTGTGTGTGTGTATACATATATGCACACATACACCCATATATCCCTAAAGGAGGGCGTGGCAACCCACTTCATTATTCTTGCCTGGAGAATCCCATGGACTGGAGCTTGCCAGGCTCCAGTCCATGGGGTCACAAAGAATTGGACATGACTGAGTATTCATGCATCTCACTCTCTCTCACACACACACACACACACACACACACATATTAATATGTATATTATATACCTATAACAATGAAGATACACACTGTTGGTATCCTCCCCCCACCATGGATTTCTTCCTCTTCCATTTGCACCCCCTCCCTCATATGACATCACTGTTCTGATTTCCATTGCCATAGATTAATTTGCCTGTGCTTGAAAACTTAAGGAAAAAATTGCAGAGTATATATTTGGATATTTTTACTTAACAGTGTTTTTGAGATTTAAGATGATTTGTGAGTGTGTGTATTTATAGATATATACACACAAATATATAGTTTTACTATTAAAAATTTTAAGCCATAGAACAATACATTAGTAATGTTTTAAGAAGGGAGTTGGTTTTATAGTAGGTATAGCAGGTATTTGGGGGTGAGGGGTGGTTGGTACATGGAGATGTGGAACTCCCCACATTGTCACCAGTCATTAATAAAGCAAAACTAAATGTATTAGATCTTCCTGCAGTAAGAAAGCTTTAGCAATGTCTTGGAAGTAGGAAGCAGAAGTGGGGTATTTATAAGGGTCTTGGGATCTGAACTCAAATAGTTTACGTTGGCCATTTCAAAGCAGATGGCTGATCTGAATTGCCCACAATTTTCCAAGAATAGGTTTACTGAACACCTCGAGGTGAAAATCTTCAAGTAAGCTGTTCATCCAGGTGTCCAGACTATTGTTTCTGATAAATGGATCTGTAAGAACTACTTGAAGCACAATGAGGTTGTTTTTTGGTTCATAGTCTTATCTTTGCCAGGCAAAGATGTCTTTGAACTAACTACTAAGTCATGTTGACATAGATGGTCTCAGTTCTCAGAGATAAGTTAAAAGGTTGCTGAATTTTAAGTTATTAAGGCTGCAGCCAAGGTAACAGTGATGTGATGAGGAAGTGATGAGACTGGAAGGACCATTAGATAAGGAATCAGTATGGTATATTTGAAGTAAAAAAAAAAAAAGAGATTCTCTTTTCAGGGTCTCATGGGGCTTATTTTTTAGTTTTATAGACTTTTTATTGTGGCATTTAATTTTCAGACTTTTCTTATTGATCTTACAGATGGAAGGAATTCTAAAGTTATCAAGGCCAGAATTCTCTGAGTAAGGAGCCCTTTTATAACATCCATATTAAATCATAATTTCTGAGCCTCTTGCTTTATTTGTTGGGAAGGTATTTCTTATATTTGGTTGAAGACTGTTTCTTTGACATACCTAATACCAGTACTCTCCTCCCCAGGCACTGAAATCTCATAGTTAAGTGCCTTCTAAGTTCTGTACGTCAGCTGAACAAATGTGAGGTGGGGTATCATTCTGGACTCTTTTCCAGGACTCTGGACTCTCTTCCATTTCTGTCAGCTGTTGCCCCAGGGCAGACATGCGAGTCCTCACTGTCCTGAGTACTGTTCTCTGCTTTACTTTCTGTCAGTGCCACTCTTACTAACTGCAGTGTTCAAGCCTGAATGTTATTCTTTAGATATGTCTGAATGGGGAGGAGAAATCCTGATTTCTGGGTACCAGACTTACACATTTAAACAACAACAGAAACAGAACAGACTTTCTCGGAACTTTCTAATGATTTGATCAGACGGGTACACTCCCATCTCATTTGGTTTCAGTGTTACTAGGCAAGGTTGAGAACGATAGGTAATGGGGTTCCAGAGAGGTGAGTTGAAAGTACCTGTTTATGTGCGCAGTATTTGCACTGTCCCTAGTTACTAAATGAAGAGTATCTACTGTTTGCTTCATATCTGTACCATCAAATAGTGAATGGACATTTTTGTAATGAGTTAGTGTAAGTAAAAACCATGCCTTTGCAAGTTTCAAGAGAGAAATTTCTGAAGGAATGCCCCTTGAAAGAATTAGTGGTTAGAGAGAGATTACAAAACATTGTCAGTAGAAGCCTGATGAATACGTGGTATTTGGATTTCTGATATATTTAAATAAATCTCTGTCCTTTTGGTGGTGAACTCTTAGGCACGGAGAGATACATACAATGCATTTGTCTCTGCTAGTCCTTTACAAACAGCCCTTCAAGGCTGGCAGCACTGATGCTCTTGTTATTTTTGCTCAATTCAGACCTTAGTACAGGGAAGAACTGCTGAGATTCTTGCTTGTCAATTTCCCAAATGATGGCAAACTTTCATCCTCCTTGCTTGGCTTGCTGTTGTTAGGGAAGGAAGTATCTTTCCAAACTCTTTTTGAATTCAAGGACTTTATAGAAGAAATAGCAGGGGACAGTAGCATAGCTGTAAACTTGAAAGAGTTACGTGACTTGAGCTATGTGACTTAATTACTGAATATAATATAATAGAGATGAAATTCACAGGTCACTTGTACTAAACATTTAGAGGAGGATTAACACCTGTCCTTCTGAAACTCTTCCCAAAAAGCTGCAGAAGAAGGAACACTCCAAAACTCATTCTATGAGGCCATACTCACCCTGATACCCAAACCAGACAAAGATACTATAAAAAAAAAAAAAAAAAAAGCAAATAATAGGCCAGTATCAACACAAATGCAAAAATCTTCAACAAAATACTAGCAAATTGAATCCAACAATACGTGAGAAGGATCATACACCACGATCAACTTGGATTTATCCCAGGGATGCAAGGATTTTTCAGTATCTGCAAATCAACAAGTGTGATATTCCACATTAACAAATTGAAAAGTAAAAATCATATGATTATCTCAGTAGATAGAGAAAAAGGTTTCTAAAAAGTTCAACACCCATTTATGATAAAAAAAAAAAACTCTCCAGAAAGTGGGCATAGAGGGGACCCATCTCAACATAATAAAGGCCATTTATGACAAACCCACAACTAACATCATTCTGAATATTGAAAACCTGAAAGCATTTCTTCTAAGATCCAGGGAAAAGACAAGGATGTCCACTCCTGTCACTTTTATTCAGCATAGTTTTGAAAGTTCTAGCCACAGCAGTCAGAGAAGAAAAGAAAATGCATCCAAAAGGAAATAAAAGGCATTCAAAATGGAAAAGAAAAACTGTCACTGTTTGCAAATGACATGATACTATATTTAGAAAATCCTAAACACACTACCAGAAAACTAGACCTCATCAATGAATTCGGTCAGACAGTGTGGTATTGGCACAAAAACAGAAATGTAGATCAATGGAGCAGGATAAGAAGTCCAGAAATAAACTCACACATCTATGGTCAATAGATCAGTGACAGAGAGGCAGGACTACATAATGGAGAAAAGGCAGTCCCTTCAATAAACAGTGCTGGGAAGACTGGACAGCTACATGTAAAATAATTAGAGTATTCTTTACCACCATATACAAAAATAAACTCTATATGGATTAAAGACCAGATACTATGTTTTCCCTAGAGGGAAACATATGCAGAACACTTTTTTTTTCTTTTTTCTTCATTTAGTATTTATTTATTTTTTATTTTACTTTACAATACGTATTGGTTTTGCCATACAGAGAGATGATATGAGGAGAGAGGTGGGAGGGGGGTTCAGGATTGGGAACTCATGTACACTCATGCAGAACACTCTTTGACACAAACTGCAGCAGTATCTTTTCAACCTATCTCTTAGAGTAATGGAAATAAACAACAACAACAACAACAACAACAACAAAAAACCAACTGGAACTTAAAAGCTTTTATATAGCAAAGGAAACCATAAGCAAAAAGAAAAGACAACTCCCAGAACAGGAGGAAATATTTGCAAACAGTTTGACCGACAAGGAATTAATCTCCAAAATTTATAAACAGCTCATGCAGCTCAATGTGAAGAAACAGACCGACAAAATGGGCAAAGACCTAGATAGACATATCTCCCAGGAAGACAAATAGATGGCCAAAGGTCACATGAAAGAGGCTCAACACTGCTAATTATTAGAGCAATGTAAATGAACTACAATGTGGTGTCACCTCACACCAGTCAGAATAGCCATCATTAAAAACAAAAATCAGTAACAATAAATGCTGGACAGGATGTGGAGAAAAGGGAACCCTCCTACACTGGTGGTAAGAATGTAAATTGGTGCAGCTACTATGGAGAACAGTATGGAGTTTCCTTAAAAACTAAAAACAGAGTTACTGCATAATCCTACAATCCCACTCCTGGGCACATATCCAAAGAAAACCATGTTTCAAAGGGATACATGCACCCCAGTGTTCACTGCAGTGCTGATACAGTAGCCAAGATGTGGAAGTGACGTAAATGTCTGGATAAAGAATATGTGATGTGTGTACACACACACATAGACACACACACAATGGAAGATTACTCAGCCATTAAAAACAATGAGATAATGCCATTTGCAGTACCATAGTGGGCTTGGAGATTATTATACTGAGTGAAGTCAGAGAAAGACATGATAGCACTTACGTGCAGAATCTTAAAAAAATGACACAAATGAGCTTATTTACAAAATAGAAGCAGACAAAAAAAAATCGGTTATCAAAAGTGAAAGGTGAAGGGGAGGAATAAATTAGGAGTTTGGGATTGATGTATACATTTTTCTATGTCTGAAATAGATAACCAACAAGAAATACTGTGTAGCACGGGGAACTTTGCTTAAAATTCTGTAATAACCTAAATGGGAAAAGAATTCATAAAAGAATAGATACATGTATAAGTCAAACTTGCTGTATACAACTGAAGCTAACGTAACATTGCTGATCAATTATACTCTAAAATAAAAAATTAAAAAGGTGGTATCTCTTGATGTATTATTTTATATCTGCCTCTTATTTTCATCTTAGAACCTAGTTCTATGTATTTTTTTTAAATCAAAAGGTCAGTTAAAGAAGGAAAGGAAGAAAATGTTATTTCCCATGAACAGCATTTTATTTTGAGGTGCAATTTCCCCAGGAAATGGAACAAAGACCCATTATATATAATCTAGCAAAGATATTTAACTAGGTACAAAAATACTGGTTCTTAAATAAGCTTATTAAGATGGTTTTCTTCAAACTTTATTCATTATGTTGTACTTACCAGTCAAACAGATACAGAGTCATGATGAGAATACTTAAGCATTTGAAATGTCATTAGAAGAAGGTTCCATTCTGAAATTATGTTTGCAGATGTGGAGAAAAGATAACACTATTATCAATATTTTTGTGGTGTACACAGTTTACATTGCTTATATTAAAATGTGGCTTGTAATATAAAACATGTTAATCAGTTCAGTTCAGTCGCTCAGTTGTGTCCTACTCTTTGCGACCCCATGAATCGCAACATGCCCGGCCTCCCTGTCCATTACCAACTCCCAGAGTTCACTCAGACTTGCATCCATCAAGTCAGTGATGCCATCCAGCCATCTCACCCTTGGTCGTCCCCTTCTTCTCCTGCCCCCAATCCCTCCCAGCATCAGAGTCTTTTCCAATGAGTCAGCTCTTCTCCTGAGGTGGCAAGAGTACTGGAGTTTCAGCTTTAGCATCATTCCTTCCAAAGAAATCCCAGGGTTGATCTCCTTCAGAATAGACTGGTTGGATCTCCTTGCAGTCCAAGGGACTCTCAAGAGTCTTCTCCAACACCACAGTTCTAAAGCATCAGTTCTTCGGCGCTCAGCCTTCTTCACAGTCCAACTCTCACATCCATACATGACCATAGGAAAAACCATAGCCTTGACTAGATGGACCTTAGTCGGCAAAATAATGTCTCTGCTTTTGAATATGCTGTCTAGATTGGTCATAACTTTTCTTCCAAGGAGTAAGCGTCTTTTAATTTCATGGCTGCAGTCACCATATGCAGTGATTTTGGAGCCCCCCCAAAAAAGTCTGACACTGTTTCCACGGTTTCTCCATCTATTTCCCATGGAGTGATGGGACCGGATGCCATGATCTTCGTTTTCTGAATGTTGAGATTTCAGCCAGCTTTTTCACTCTCCTCTTTTACTTTCATCAAGAGGCTTTTTAGTTTCTCTTCACTTTCTGCCTTAAGGGTTGTGTCATCTGCATATCTGAGGTTATTGATATTTCTCCTGGCAATCTTGATTCCAGCCTGTGTTTCTTCCAGTCCAGCGTCAGGGGTTGATCTCCTTCAGAATAGACTGGTTGGATCTCCTTGCAGTCCAAGGGACTCTCAAGAGTCTTCTCCAACACCACAGTTCTAAAGCATCAGTTCTTCGGCGCTCAGCCTTCTTCACAGTCCAACTCTCACATCCATACATGACCATAGGAAAAACCATAGCCTTGACTAGATGGACCTTAGTCGGCAAAATAATGTCTCTGCTTTTGAATATGCTGTCTAGATTGGTCATAACTTTTCTTCCAAGGAGTAAGCGTCTTTTAATTTCATGGCTGCAGTCACCATATGCAGTGATTTTGGAGCCCCCCCAAAAAAGTCTGACACTGTTTCCACGGTTTCTCCATCTATTTCCCATGGAGTGATGGGACCGGATGCCATGATCTTCGTTTTCTGAATGTTGAGATTTCAGCCAGCTTTTTCACTCTCCTCTTTTACTTTCATCAAGAGGCTTTTTAGTTTCTCTTCACTTTCTGCCTTAAGGGTTGTGTCATCTGCATATCTGAGGTTATTGATATTTCTCCTGGCAATCTTGATTCCAGCCTGTGTTTCTTCCAGTCCAGCGTTTCTCATGATGTACTCTGCATATAATTTAAATAAGCACAGTGACAATATACAGCCTTGACATACTCCTTTTTCTATTTGGAACCAGTCTGTTGTTAATACAATGGTAAATATTTCATAAGAGGAACATAAAATCGTAATTACTCCTTCTGTTTGGATGACACATCACATTGAACTCTTGACTGTGCAGAGATCTGGTCATGAATATCTTAACACCCTTCCACTGTACAACAATTTCAATACTTCACAAAACTAAAGTACTTCCAGAGAAGCATGTATTAAACTGTCAACTTTATTTTATTCTTTATTCCATTATTTTGAGCTTTTATACTTGGGAAATTAAGCTGCAGGTGAAGTCACAAAATTGATTCAGCCATCCAGAGCAACATTAAACAGTGATAACTAGAAGAATGCTAATCCTGATCATTGACTGATATGAATTATACATCCTCATCTGTTAGTGTCATTTTGGAAATGGTACTGAATTTAATATTTGATAAGTCATATTTCAGTTGGTTCAAAAGAAAATAGAAAGTACTCCAGATGGTAAGTGACCATACATACACTAAGATGAGAAGTCAGAAACGAAATGACGTGTTTTATAGGAGAGACAGCCTGACTAGAAAAGGGAGAGGAGCTGAATATTCAGCCGCGTTACATTTGGAAACACTATACGTAAAACTCAAGGATATGTAAAAACAGTGTAATCTATCTTGGGAGGTCAGGTAGGCAGATTTATTTACCACTGAAAGAAACAAAGTTTTTTTTTAGTTGTACTTCTTGACAGCAACATACAGTTCTATTAGAGATATCAAAGCCAACGTTGAAGCTTTTGCCCAAATCCAAGTATAACAAAATGAGAACACACTACTAGAAAAGTTATATTCTGTGTATTTTTGACCATTTCACATACGTCTTAGCTGTTCTTCAGCAATCTGAACTTCTTACATGTATCTTACACCTTCTTCACGTTTTCTCTGAAGTCTTACGTTTTGTTTTCTTCATCAGGATTTAGCTCCAGGCAAACTCAGGTGAACCATCTAAATATACCATATTTAGCGTAGGAAAAACTTGAGTCATGTGAAAACGTGGATGACGATGATGATCACAATGACCAACTACCTCTGAGGTGCTAGGAAATCAACACGTTGGCCTCCTTCAGTGTCTGCAGTGCCCTTATATGAAGTCCTTTCTCTCCCATCCCCTAATTACGAGTGGTAGCTGTGTCTCAGGTTAAGCAGCCCCATCAAGTAGAGCAGCAGCAGAACCCAGATCTGTGTAGCCTTGATTCACCATCACTGTGATACGGAGCATGGTGACTTACCTTCATCTTATCACGGTTCCTTAAATTTGTGGCTTCCAGATTCACCTTCCTGAAGTGACTTACAATCGTGTCTCCTTTCTGTTCAAATGGCCTCTGTGACTTCCTTATTCCTGTAAAATTAAAATTAGGCATACTTATTTCTGCCTTTTGTCCAAGTCTCCTCCTACAGGTAGTGACAGCCTGCATTTCTGGCCTCATGTCTGACTGCTTTCCTCCCGGCGGCACCTCCTGCAGCCTGTGCTGTCCTTAGCATAGTGCTCCTACCCGCGCTTTCAGGAGTGCTTCCTCTTCTCTCATCTGTTGAAATTACACTTAGATTTTATGTAGTTTTGATGCTGTCTTCCAAGAGGCCTTGTCTGCTTCCGCATCCTTCCTCTTTTACAACGCTTTGCTTGCTGCCACTTGTACCGCTTAATTTTTTGCTTGCTTTGTATTTTAGGTACTATGGAATTGTGTAAAGTAGATTATAAACTTCTTGAAGGCAGAAACTATGATTTTTTCTCATTTTTATGGTATCCTGTGTAGGGCCTGGTACATCCTAAGCCTAGGTAAATAAAAAGTAAGGTTGGAAATGATCTCAGTAATCCATCTGCTTTCTAAATGACTGGAGTTAAGGGTTTCAAATCAGCAGACTTGTTGAATACTCAGAAATGCCTGTGGCAGGAGAAAGCATTTGCTGAGCAGATGAAAGAATTTACTTTTGAACCTCTCAACTATTGTTTTTCCATTTATGTCTTAGAATGGTCTTAGAAAGGGTACTTGTTAAAATGCAGATTCCAGAAATTCGTATCCAGAAATGTACCCTAGTAGCACAATCCCCAGTTTATTTACTTATATATCTGAGATTTTTTGATAGAAACATTACATAAATTTAAGAAACTGCATAAATCATGTGTGGCTTAGTTCATTTTTTAAAAAAATTTAAATTATTTTTTAATTGAAGGATAATTGCTTTACGGAATGTTGTTGTTTCCTGTCAAACCTCAGTATGAATCAGCCATAGATATGCATATAGTCCCTCCCTTTTGAACCCCGCTCTCATCTCCCCGCCAACCCCATCCCACCCCCCACCCGCTAGGTTGATATAGAGCCCCTGTTTGAGTTTCCTGAACCATACAGCAAATTCCTGTTGGCTGTCTATTTTACATATGGTAATTTAAGTTTCCATGTTACTCTTCCCATACATCTCACCCTCTCCTCCTCCGGAAACAGACACAGAGAATAGGCTTAGTTCATTTTAATGGAGAGAGCACTCCTGTAAAACCAGCACCAGATCAAGAAACATAAGGTAGCCTGCATTCCAGCAGCCAGGCCACACTCCTTTTGAAAAAGAAAGTGAAAGTGAAGTCGCTCAGTCCTTTCTGACTCTTTGCAGACCTTGTGGACTGTAGCCTACTAGGCTCCTCCATCCGTGGGATTCTCCAGGCAAGAATAATGGGGTGGGTTGCCATTTCCTTTTCCAGGGGATCTTCCCGACCCAGGGATTGATGCCAGGGATCGAACCCCCTGGGCCCCCCACATTGGAGGCAGACGCTTTAACAGGTGAGCCAGACCCCTCGGAGGGTCCCTGTGTTTTGTATACAAGAAGCTTAAGGCCTTCTGGCTCAGTGCAGGCCTGCTCCTGGTACTGCCATGTAATAAGCATCACTCCCCAAACCACATCCCCCTTTTCTTTTTTCTCCCTTTGTTTTCTTGTCATCTTCCCTCCATACCAGCTTTCTCCTTCATAATAAAAATTCATAACATTTTTCTTCTGAAAAAGTTTCTACCCAGTGTTGAACTCCTTAAGCCCTAAAATCACATTTTGGGGTTCTGCCCCTTTTCTTGTACGGTTCCAGAATTAGTCTACTAGGCATAGAAGATTCTACTTATTTTCCCCCCTCAGACATTAGTGGTGCTACTGCTACTGCTAAGTCACTTCAGTTGTGTCCGACTCTGTGTGACCCCATAGACGGCAGCCCACCAGGCTCCCCCATCCCTGGGATTCTCCAGGCAAGAATACTGGAGTGGGTTGCCATTCCCTTCTCCAATGCATGAAAGAGAAAAGTGAAAGTGAAGTCGCTCAGTCTGTCCGACTGTTAGCGACCCCATGGACTGCAGCCCACCAGGCTACTCCGTCCATTGGATTTCCAGGCAAGAGTACTGGGGTGGGGTGCCATTGCCTTCCCCGACATTACTAGGAAGATTTAAAGGATAAAAATTGCAAAGCATATGTGCTATTGATTGTTTCTAAACCAAAAGCTTATCTTAAGGTAGCTAAGCTGGTAAAGAATTCACCTGCAGTGCAGGAGACCCTGGTTTGAGTCCTGGGTTGGGAAGTTCCACTGGAGAAGGGATAGGTTACCCACTCCAGTAATCTTGGGCTTCCGTGGTGGCTCTGATGGTAAAGAATCAGCTTTCAATGCAGGAGACCCAGGTTTGATCCTGTGTTGGAAAGGTCCCCTCCCAGGGTTTCTTGCCTAGAGAATCCCCATGAATAGAGGAGCCTGGCAGACTACAGTCCATGGGTTTGCAAAGAATTGGATGCGACTGACTAACTAAGCATACATATTTTAAAGAAAAAGAAAGGTATATATATTTTAATTGCTTTAAGCATTAATTAAGGGCTCCATATATATGGGATTCATATATATAAACTACATAAAATAGGTAAGCAACAAGTATTTACTGTATAGTGCAAGGAATTATACCTAATATCTTGTAGTAACCTGTAATGGAATATAATCTGCAAAAACCCTGAATCAGTATGATGTACATTTGAAACCAACACAATATTGCAAATCACTGCTCCAACTAAAAAAGGACTCAGTTTTAGAGTTTGTGATAGTTTAACATTAGATAAGTATATTGCACTGTGCAGGCCTGGTTTACTAAGCAATTTAAAGCTGTATATAGTTTTGACTGAGTTCCGTTTAATTTGCTCAAGAAAATATTTTTAGGTGCACAATATTACCTTGATTGTTAAATCCTTAAAGGTGATACTAATTGCCACTGTATTTTATCTTTTACTGAGCAAGTTTTCCACTTTCAAAATTTTACTTGACAATTGATTATTCTATTTGAGAATTTGTTTTTAAAGTTATTCCTTCCTTCTCTCCCCAGTTTGATACAGTCAGGTTGTCACTATATTTTTAGGAACTAAAAGTAAATCATAAATAAGAAAGTACGAATCTATATTGCTGTGATTTGTTAAAGAAAACACTGCAGTAGCCACAATATGATATATTAATTCCAGTTAAGTAGGATAGATTAGAATTGTGCAGCCATTTAAAAAAATATTTTCAAGAGGAAAAAAATCCCATTAAGTTGATTTGTAGCACTTATAAAAATGATGCTGCTAGAACTAAATATTCTTTGTGTCATTTATACTCTTTGGAAAAGACCTATTTTTTACTATATTGAAGACAATCATGTAGTAACTTCCCTGAAAAATAAGATTAGAGGGATAAAAGACTTTTAAAGGTTATCTAATTCAGTCTGTCTTCAGGCATGATATATATATATATATATATATTTTTTTTTTTTTTTTAACTGCTTTCTTCAGAATGCCCATGCTATCTACTTGTTTAGCACATTGGCTTCATATTTTCATTTTTTTTCTCTTTAAATTATATAACCTACTTGTTCATTTCACTTAAACTGCTCACTTGGGAACTATCTGAAACCTCATCAAAATCTGTAATAGTTCCAAATCCAAGCTTTCAAACTTGCAATTAATATCATTGAATTCAATTCCTTCTATTCTCCTATTCCTGCTTATTCTGCTGTTCCATTTTTGTCCATTTTCTTTGATCTCTCATATTTTCTGTTCTCTCACCCACTTCCAAGGGACTTAACTGATCCCCGAGAACACGAAGATCAACCTTTCTTCAGAATCTCCATCCTCTTTTTCAACCATATTCTCCTTGTCAATACCTTTTCCTCTTAAGGTCTATTGTCTACTTGGCTGCCACTTGTAAGATATTTTGGAAAGTCATAAATAAGGTTGGATTTAATGCATTCCACATGGTTTGCTGCTGAAGTTTCTCAGGAGCGTACCTCTCTCCTGGTCTTTGCGGTCATAACATGTCCTAATTGACCATGTGAGGGTTGCCCGTGCCCACGATCTCAGTTCATTTTTGGTCACTCCCAGTGTCCTTCTATCTGGCTTCTGTACCCATCACTCATCTGAAAACCACACTAGTTCACCAGGGACTTCCAGTTGTTAAATACCAGATGGACATTTTTCAGTCATATAAAAAATCAGATTTGTACACAGCATTTGCAAGCACTTCCTTAAAAAACTAAAAGTAGAACTACCATCTGATCCAGCAGGCCCACTCCTGGGCATATATCCAGAAGAAAACCATAATTTGAAAATACACATACACCCCAGTATTCATTGCAGCACTATTTACAATAGCCAAGACATGGAACGAACTGAAATGTCCATCGACAGAGAGCACATAAAGAAGATGTGGTATATAAATACAGTTGAATATTACTCAGCCATAAGAAAATAATGGAATTATGCCATTTACAGTAACATGAATGGACCTAGAGATGGATGGTATTAAAGGTTATCATACTAAGCAAAGTAAGTTGGACACGACTGATCAGCTGAACTGAAAGTAAGTCAGAGGAAGACAAATATCATGGATACCATTTGTTTGGAATCTAGTTTCTCCAAAGAAGACATACGGATGGCTAACAAACACATGAAAAGATGCTCAACATCACTCATTATCAGAGCAATGCAAATCAAGACCACAGTGAGGTACCATCTCACGCCAGTCAGAATGGCTGCAGTCCAAAAGTCTACAAGCAATAAATGCTGGAGAGGCTGTGGAGAAAAGGGAACCCTCTTCCACTGTTGGTGGGAATGCAAACTAGTACAGCCACTACGGAGAACAGTGTGGAGATTCCTTAAAAAACTGGAAATAGAACTGCCTTATGACCCTGCAATCCCACTGCTGGGCATACACACCGAGGAAACCAGAATTGAAAGAGACGTGTGTACCCCAATGTTCATTGCAGCACTGTTTATAATAGCCAGGACATGGAAGCAACCTAGATGTCCATCAGCAGATGAATGGATAAGAAAGCTGTGGTACATATACACAATGGAGTATTACTCAGCCATTAAAAAGAATACATTTGAATCAGTTCTAATAAGATGGATGAAACTGGATGTTTATAATAGCCAGGACATGGAAGCAACCTAGATGTCCATCAGCAGATGAATGGATAAGAAAGCTGTGGTACATATACACAATGGAGTATTACACAGCCATTAAAAAGAATACATTTGAATCAGTTCTAAAGAGGTGGATGAAACTGGAGCCGAGTAAAGTAAGCCAGAAAGAAAAACACCAGTACAGTATACTAACACACATATATGGAATTTAGAAAGATGGTAACGATAACTCTGTATGTGAGACAGCAAAAGAGACACAGATGTATAGAACAGTCTTTTGGACTCTGTGGGAGAAGGAGAGGGTGGAATAATTAGGGAGAATGGCATTGAAACATGTATAATATCATATAAGCAACGAATCGCCAGCCTAGGTTTGATGCAGGAAACAGGATGCTTGGGGCTGGTGCACTGGGATGACCCAGAGGGATGGTGTGGGGGAGGAGGTGGGAGGGGGGTTCGGGATTGGGAACACATGTACACCCGTGGCAGATTCATGTTGATGTGTGGCAAAACCAATACAATATTGTAAAGTAAAAATAATNTGGTGCACTGGGATGACCCAGAGGGATGGTGTGGGGGAGGAGGTGGGAGGGGGGTTCGGGATTGGGAACACATGTACACCCGTGGCAGATTCATGTTGATGTGTGGCAAAACCAATACAATATTGTAAAGTAAAAATAATAATAAAGAAAAAATGATAAACATATTTATGAAACAGACTCACAGACATAGAAAACAAACTTAGGGTTACCAAAGGGGAAACTTGGCTGGATGGGGATAAATCAGGAGCTTGGTATGAACATCTATTACATATAAAATAGATACTCAACAAGGGCCTGCTGCATAGCACAGGGAACTCTACTCATTATTCTGTGATAACCCATATGAGAAAAGAATTTTTAAAAAGGATGTGTGTGTGTGCATATATGTGTGTGTATAATTGAATCACTTTGCTGTACACCTGAAACTAACATTGTAGATCAACAATCCTCTGATAAACTTAAAATAAAAAAAAAAAAACAGTGTAAAAGATACTCTGACGGAAAAATAAAGAATCAGTAAAATGTCATTTCAAATTTCTCCCAGTAGCGTTGGCTTTTAGGAAAAAAGTGCTTCCTTCCTGATTATAATGAAAAACTCATGGAAGAATTTTATTATAGATATGATGGAAAGACTCTTGTTTTTATTTTTTCCAGACAACATTTCTTCAAAAATATACCTCTTTGGAACTGACATATAATTTGCATACAGAAAATTGCAAAAGTCTTAAATCTATAGTTTGAGTTTTGACTGGACTTAACTATCCCAATACAAAATCTGTGAGTGCCTGGTTTCCCCCTATTGTGTATTTTTGATTCAGAACAAATCTGATCAATTTATAATGAATTAGCTAGTTTTTTAAAAAGAGAAAAAGCACAGTTAAAAGAAGCTTTTAGAGTTTAAATCAATCGTGTATACTTGCAGAGTCACAAACTCTCAATATGTGAGGCTAAGTTCACATTTTGATATTTGCAATCTCTCAGGTAAGATTTTTAAAATCTATAAAGAAAAAGTACATGTTTTAAAAATGGAATTATATACAAAAAATTATGTGTAAAAAATTAAGTACATATAGATACTCCCTTGCAAATACTACTACACAAGAACATTTATAATACATTACTAACAATGGAGGGCTTCCCTGATAGCTCAGTTGGTAAAGAATCAGCCTACAATGCAGGAGACCTTGGTTCGATCCCTGGATTGGGAATATACTTTTGAAATCTCTGGAGAAAAAATTATGTGCTTATAGTACATACTAATAACCACCAAATATCAATGTTTACTTGTTAAAATTTTTATTGGCAAAAATTTCTTACAAAAAATATTACTTAATGAGCTCAGTCTAAATTTGAAAAGAGTACACTGTGATTTTGTTAAGTTTAAGTAACATTCACTCTACATAGTTGTTTAAAACATCACTTTTTCTCTAAGAGAGAGAGAGAGAGAGAGAGATATGTTATATTTCCTGACCTTAACTGTTCTTTATGCTATTTTGAGTAATTTAACTTCATTTGTTAGCTTCATCTAAGATATTAAAAATATAGTTATTAATAAATGCTCTAGATTTTTTTAAAAATTCCTAAATTACACTAAATATACAGAGTTTTACAATCATTTCACATTGTACTTTAGGGTTTAAACATATTTTGTATTTAATTATTTTAAAATATGTTGAAGCAAGTATTTGAAGCCTGTTCTCTTTTTTAAAAAAATTGAAATATTCTGTATTCTACAAGTAATATATCCTTTTTCCTGAGACAGTGTTATTCATGTGAATTTTAAGTCAGAATCCTAACATTATAAATCCATATGTGACTAAGATACAGATGAAATGTTATAGATAGTATTATAATAGTTTAAGGGCATTAACTATTCATTACCCTGAGACAAAGTTCTATTAAAAGAAGTAGAATTAGAGTTGGCATTAAATCATGCTAAATTTTGGTAACCCGAAGGAATAAAGATTGCTCCTTGATATGGATCAGAAAGTAGAAAAATGGAACAGCCTTAAGAAAACCCATACAGAGGTGAAAATTAGGATAGGATGTTTGGGGACCATAATTTTTTTTGAGATATAATTTTTAATGGAAATAGTGTTAGAAAAAGTATACTTACTGTGGCATCCCAATCATGTCTACCTTCAAACCCCTTCCCATCCTCTGTTAATTTCCTTGTCACTGTCCACCTGTTTAAAGTCCCCTCTGCGTATTCCTAATGTATCTCAATATAATCTCTATTGAAATACCCTGTTTATAGTTAACCACCTTTGGAGCCTTTTCCTTCCATTTCACCCTACAGTAATTTCATCTTTTATATTTCTCTAGAACTCACTGAACACATAGCTAAATTATAGAGTCCTTACTAAATACCATATAATTTAGTAGCTAATTAACTTCTGATCTGTTCACTCCATAGCAATTTTCAGTAAGAAAGATACAATTATTATCCCAATTTACAAAGAGGCAATTCAAGCACAGACTCAAATGTAGGTTTACTAATTCTAGAATGTTAAGCATACTGCCCTTATTTTGTCTATATGGTTAGAGATCTCTGTGTGCATGTTCCCATGTTTCTTTTTCAGCAAAAAAAGCACGATGTTTTTTTACATGTACTTGTTTTCTCATTTTATGGAATATAGCATCTCTCACTGTTAAGTACTGACTAGATTGTTGGCTTGATTGATTAATCGATTGATTCGAAAGTGTTTGACTTTACTGCCAAGAGCTGTGGCCTCTAAGCAGTTGTAAATTTTCAAAGGTTTGTGAGCAGTAGACTGATGAAAGTGGAGATTTTGGAAGATTTAGCTAGAAATGAGAGATTGGAGACTAAAGATTAGAGTGCCCATAGTTCAGGCATGATATGATAAACATCCATACACGGTCAGTTGTGTCAAAGTGATAGAAAAAAGGCAAATACAGGATAGGAAGTGTTCACTGGCATTACGATTGATGTAGGCAGAAATGGTAAAGTTGAAACTTGGATCATTAGAAGAAAAGTTGCATTATTGACAGAAGCACAGAAGTCTGGCCAAAATTAATTTTGTGCAGAGAATAGTGACATGTTTGAAAAATATTTGGTTTTCGAGTGTTCAAGTAGATATATCCAATTAGTGGTTACTCCATAAGATGTAACACTACAGACCTGGTTAAGAAGCCTTTCATACCAAGAGCTGCTGAATTGAAGAGTATCAGTCATCTAAAGGAGAAAATGTGAGAAGAGGAAGGAACGTCAAGGACAAATGATGTAACTTATCTCTTCGATATTTCAATTATAGAGCCCTTACCAATTAAAGTATGTTACCATTTTTAGTGACCTTTTTATTTTAATAATCCCAAATACATAAACAAGTATGTAGATTTTGTTTTAAATTGATGTAGTCTCATTTAATGTTCCATATATTAGTATTCTATGTTATTTATATATCCATATATTTTATTTTTATTCATTGGGCTTTTCTCTCAACTGTTCCCTGCCCCCAACACACACACGCATGTGCACAAACACTAGGCTATAAACCCTATGTGTGTGTGTTAGTCGCTTAGTCTTGTCTGACTCTTTGCAACCCCACGGACTATAGCCCTCCAGGCTCCTCTGTCCATGGGATTCTCCAGGCAAAAATAGTGGAGTGGGTTGCCATTTCCTTTTTCAATAAACCCCACGAGGCCAGGGAGTTTTGTTCTGTTCATTCTTTTCTCAAGTGCCTAGAAATGTGCCTATCATGTATTAGACATTCAGTAAATATCAGTTGAATAAATAGAAATAACGATAGCCAACACTTAAGGAAGGCTCACTTCTTGTCATACTTTTCTGAGTGCTGTAGATTATTATAACACCCTTGATCTGCTGGTGCAGAAACTGACCCACAGGTTGGTTAACACACCCCACCCGACACAGCAGCCTGGTCTGTAACCAGAGTCCCCAGCCATCAGTGTGGTGCTTCTGTTGAAGATGGTTGCTGTGTTTGGTTCTGTGAAGTCTTTATGGAAGAACCAGAAGCTGTATATTAGCCTCTAGATACAAAATACTAGCTATATACCTGGATTCACGTTGTTAGTATACTGATTAAGTATAAAGGTAAATGCAACTGATTTGAAGCTTTCAAAGTAGTAACCTTAAAGAAATGGAAAATCACACCCAAGAATTTGATGTCTCATTTGGCAGATTAGCAGGCTAAACCAGGCCCATCCATCATGAGTTAAACCCATTCTCAAGGCCTGCAGATCCAGGGTACTGTCAGCAGTGTTATATGGGTCTAATATCTGAGTCCTTATCAGTGTCATTTTCATTTCTGAGACAGGTTTCATTTATCATCCCATTGTGCTATATTTCACATCAAATTTCAAGATAAAGTCTCTAATGTCAAAGATTTAGAAGCAGTGATTTTCCAGACTTATTCATCAGAATGCAGTCATCCTGGACATCCAGAGAAAACGGATGACACTGGACTTTTAAAGCAGTTGGCATCAAGTGAACTTTAGAGAGAGTATCACTCTAAGACAATATGCGAGAAGTTTCAAGGATATGAACTAAAGGCATCTGAAGAAACTGGACTAGAAAACCCGTCACAGCAGGTAGTTCCATGTGATGCAACAGGATTCAGACCGAGCAATGTTTCACTCAGGTCGCAATCAGTGAGGAAGTGACAGGGAAAAATACCAAATACAAACAGTGATCAGGGAATTATCTAATACACACACTACAAGACTCATCATTAAGGAGTAATTGCCTAGCATCTCAGGGTGCTAGGCACATGAATATGTTTCATATAGAGGATTATCAAAGACTTATCTTGTAAGCACTGAGAGGGAAGATGTGAATATCCATTTTCACAGATAATTCAAAAAAGAAGAAAAATATGAGAGACTGTGTTTCAAAAGACAGTGGTCCTATTTTTGCTTACATTTTGTTTAAATCCATTTTATAGACTTCTCTTGATAATCACATCTTTTTTTTTACCATCTAACAGGCCCATAAGTAAAAACAACAACAAAAGATGATCTGTACCAGGAAAATGAATTAAAGAGAGGTTAAATGACTTTCCTGGGGGAAATCATTCGATTTATTTGCAAAGTTAGAGTAGGGCAGATAAACTATCTTCCTAGTGCATTTCTTATGCCAGTCACAGATACAAAATATTTAGTGATATGAAATGAGTGGTTTTACTTTTTAACATAGAATAATGTGACTTTTAAGCTTCATGCTACATTAGTTGTATTTTTTTGTTGTTGTATTTTAGATTACATTTATAACAACATGAGAATAGTAATGTTCCTTGATGGTGATTTTTTTCTGAAAGATAAAAAGGAAAAAAGCCCATATATACTTTTACTCTATTATACTTTTCATATATATCTAATATGACAGAGCTCCCAAAACATTTGCACTGTAAATTGACATATTCAGTGTATCTCACATCAAAAGCTATTCAGTTGGATTTTAAAATGAAGAATCTAACAAGTAACTTTTCATTTTGAACTTACTACTTTAGTTACCAAAAAAATTCCATGAGAGTAATTCTACTAAGCATTCCAGGTTTTCTTTCATTGATGAATAGAAGAATTGATAAGTCTAGAAATTGGCTGTCAAGAAAATAATTACTAAATGTACTTAGAAGCTGAGTCATAGGACCTTTTAAGTCAACCTCTGCTGTACACTTGAAAGAAACAGTCATACTATGTTGTCATATATTTAACCTCTCAACATTTTGAAAGCACAGTGAATATGAGAAGCTCTCTCGTCAGTCATAGTATCGGTTTTGTTCAAAAACTAGAAGGTGCTTCTACAAGCACAGTTTATCCCCAGTAGCTGTCTCCCTAGTGTCTGGGCTTTAGGGTAGTCTTACAGTCGCCTCAGAATTTTTCAGGCCTGCCTGCACTTTGGGATCTCATCGCCTGACCTTCCAGGGAGGAGCAGTTATGATGAACTATTTCAGCATATTCTGCTTAGGATTTCCTTAGAATTGATTGGAGCTTTTTGTTTTGGTTGTTCTGTGTTGTTACTTGTTCTCTCCCGTACTCCCCGTTTACAGTACCTGAACTACTGATCTTATTGTCACTGTGAATTCAGGTAAAGCTCATAAAGAGAGGTGTGTCTCCACTGTACTAGCGGGGCTGACGCTTTTTGTAGAGAAGAGTTTGAATAAGACCAATCATACCTACCTAGCCTGGGGAAATCCAACACAGTGGCATTCTTTGCCATCTGGATGTAGATAATCCCTATTTTATATCTCTTCAGGCAAGTCCAGAAGGACTTGGCTGAGCTATGATATCTGATCTATATCACACCTGCTGTTTGGTGTCACAGCCTTGTAAGGACCAGTGCTACCTGAGAAGTTTATCTAGTTTAATGTATAAGAAGACCTCAAAGAAAGGACTGGAACCATGTAACAGTGCCTCAAAGAAAGGACTAGGAATATGTAACTATCGAGAAATAGAGAAATCTTTTATTAGACTGTCAGAGTGCTAAGTACCTCGGGATTTCTACTTGTTTTCTACCAACAGTGGTGATTCAGACACTCCTATTTGCCAACAGAAGCCTGCCCACCTGCTGCCTGCTCTCAGACTTTTTTTTACTAAAGACTCAAGTAATTCGTTCCAAAGATCATAGTACCATACATTAGGAAGGTCATAGAATGCCTCTGAATACTTTGTTATACTTAACACTAAATAAAAGAGTATATTTTGTCTTAACAGTTCAAAAAAAATCTCTTCCTAGATGTCCGTCTTCTCACAAAGAAACTGAGAAAGAAATAATAGATTACTTCCTTTTAGTATTCTGGGTGCCTGAGCACACAAAGGAGACTCAGGACTATGGTGTCATTACTGCATTCCTACGAACGTTTATATTTTAAAATAGCATCTTCTTTATTTAGAGTTATGTGGTTAAAAAAAAAAGATTGACTATCATATATGAAAAATGGATCCCTCACTGTATGTAGGCAGTTGCTCTTCTACTGGCAGATCTTAAATAACCACGATTAAAGACACAAGTTTATTTAAGAGCAATGAGGAAACTCATTTGACTTCTTGGAAGTCCTGCCAAAGGAAATACAAGATTTTTCTCCTACATTCTGTCTTTATGTTGATAATAAATCATCATGTTTTCTTTTTTTGCTGTTACAGTACTTCTGTTGCAGAGTGAGAATGATATGCTAGACAGTTGAGAGATTATCACTTAAGTATTTTCTTAAATATCATGTGTCTGCTCTCCTTGTACTGGAGGATAGTAAACAAGGTACAGAAAAAAGCTGAAAGGATTCACACAGGTAATTTTTTCTGATGTAAACAAGAAGGGAAAGAAAATGAACAGAAATAAAGTTTACATTCCCTACTGATGTCCAGCTGCATGAAAAGATGGTACAGAAAGAATCCACGTGATAGTAAAAGATAATCACAGCATTGTTTCCTCTAGCTATTGACAAGCTCTTAGTTCATTCTACAGTCGTATATTTTAAAATGAAAGAAGGGACCAAGAGTGCTTTTGTGGATTCGATGTTAAGCTGAAAGTGGTATTTGGGTAACACCAGACAATATCAAATCTTAGTTTTTATGTGCCATTTTCTTGGTGTCATAAAATGTTGTTTTTTAGTCAGTCATGTCTGACTTTTGCAACCCCATGGCCTATAGCCCACCAGGCTCCTCTGTCCATGGGATATCCCAGGCAAGAATACTGGAGTGGGTTGCCATTTCCTTCNTTAGTTTTTATGTGCCATTTTCTTGGTGTCATAAAATGTTGTTTTTTAGTCAGTCATGTCTGACTTTTGCAACCCCATGGCCTATAGCCCACCAGGCTCCTCTGTCCATGGGATATCCCAGGCAAGAATACTGGAGTGGGTTGCCATTTCCTTCTCCAAGGGATCTTCCCAACCCAGGGATCAAGTCCTCATCTCCTGGATTGGCAGGCAGATTCTTTACGACAGAGCCACCAGGTGTCATAAATGTTTCTTTTTAAAATAACTTACATTTTTTCAGTGATCAAAATTCATACTCACATCTCTCTGGGATTGGTGTGAGCACACTTTTTTTTCTTGTAAGGAACTTATATATCAAAGCAAATGGAGACCAGTATATATTTTATCAGTGAGTAGGGGAAAGTAACACTTTGGGCTTCCCTGGTGGCTCAGATGGTAAAGAATCTGCCTGCAGAGCAGATCTCTGCCTCGAGAGAATTCCCTGGGGAAGGGAATGGCTACCCACTCCAGTATATTTGCCTGGAGAATTCCATGCACAGAGCCTGGGGTTGCAAAGAGTTGGGAATGACTGAATGACTAACACTTTTCAGGGAAAAATAACTAGTTTGAATCATATTATTAATGTCTTCACAAGAGTGACTTCCTGCTTTTGTATATTATCTGAACAACTTTTTGTACTCTGCTTATGTTAGTATCTTTAGTTTTGCTCCAAAGTCTATTTAACTGAAGTCAGGTTCTGTCACTGAGTAGGGAAGATCCACTGAAGAAGGTCATGGTAACCCACTCCAGTATTCTTACATGGAGAATTCCATGGACAGAGGAACATGGTGGGCTACAGTCCATACAGTCACAAAGAGTCAGACACAACTGAAGCAACTTAGCGCGTATGCACACATTTTATGAAAGTTAATCAAACACATTTTTTTCTATCTTGCTTCTGCCCCAAGGCTTATAAAGGTAATATTAGTTTATTAGAAACTTAAATAAGAAGTTTTAAAAGAAAATTATTCACTGGCAGGAGAACCCAGATTTTATGCCTAGTCCTAAGTATTTTACATGCATTACCTATTAACAATTCATTTCTTTTTTTTTTTTTTTTTGGCTTTTTTTTTTTTGTATTTATTTATTTTTTTACACGAACTCCCACACATTTTGTTTTTTCATTATACAGTTGAACAATTTGAAGTTTAGAGTAATTTTCAAGGTCACACTTGAGGCAGATACAGGATAAAGATACTGACTCAGACATTTTAATTGAAACCTAACAACAATGTTGGTCTATACTGGTCATTAATATTTTCAGAACATTATGTTTATAAAAGGACTCCTTAATGATCACTCACTACCAACATAGTCTTTTTTTTAATTTTATTTTATTTTACTTTACAGTACTCTACTGGTTTTGGCATACATTGACATGAATCCACCACGGGTGTACACGAACTCCCAAACATGAACCCCCCTCCCTCCTCCCACCCCCCATCATCCCTCCGGATCATCCCCATACACCAGCCCCAAGCATCCAATATTGAAAAAGCAGAGCAATATGATTGATACCATCTTCCTGAGAAGAAGTCAGGAATGATATGGATGGACCTAAAGACTGTCATACACAGTGAAGTAAGAAGGAGAAGAACGGATACCATATATTAATGCATATATGTGGAATCCAAAAAAAAAAAAAAGGTGAAGTCGATCTTATTTCCTAAGCAGAAATAGAGACATAGATCCAGAGAACTAACGTATGGAGATGAAGAGGAAAAAGGAGGTGGATGAAGTGGGAGATTGGGATTGACACATATGCGCTGTTAATCTCCTGAGAAGGAAATGGCAACCCACTCCAGTATTCTTGCCTGGGAAATCCCACAGACAGAGGAGCCCAGCCCATGGGATTGCAGAGAGTTGGTCATGATTGAGCATACGCACACGCCTGTATACCTACACATTGTAAAGCAATTTTACTCTGATAAAAATAAAAATTCTACATCATAAAAAGGAAAGAGTTACATGGAATGAGGTTTCTTTCCTCATTGACACATACTGTATTTAGCTTAATTTCCATTTTCTTTTCTGATATTCTTGTGTAAGAGAACTATTATATTTAAGTGTACTAATTTTTATTGTCAAGTATGTTACTAAAATTAAGCATATTATTCAGATATATTATTTATATCATCATGCAATGCAAACTTCAAGTCAGTTCAGTTCAGTCACTCAGTCGTGTCTGACTCTTTGCAACCCCATGAATTGCAGCCTGCCAGGCCTCCCTGTCTATCACCATCTCCCAGAGTTCACTCAGACTCACGTCCATTGAGTCCGTGATGCCATCCAGCTATCTCATTCTCTGTCGTCCCCTTTTCCTCCTGCCCCCAATCCCTCCCAGCATCAGAGTCTTTTCCAGTGAGTCAACTCTTCACATGAGGTGGCCAAAGTACTGGAGTTTCAGCTTTAGCAAAAGATATAGTAGTTAATTTTCTGATAATTTTTAAGACCCATTCTTTTTGGTTCATATGCTCTATGAAGTAAGTGTTCAATTGACTGGACAAGAAAAAATGTTTATATTAATGGTTTGTCAAAATAGATCTCCATGGGGAAAAAGAGATATACATCCTCTATCAAAAAGCATGCAGATTTTCCCCATTGCACTTGTAAGTGAAGTGAAGTGAAGTGGCTCAATCCTGTCTGACTCTTAGCGACCCCATGGACTGTGGCCTACAAGGCTCCTCTGTCCATGGAATTTTCCAGGCAAGAGTTCTGGAGTGGGTTGCCATTTCCAAGTTAAATAAATATTTAGGATTAAATTTCCATGAGTTACTGACATTTCCCATGTCAGAATTAGTAAAAATCACAAGTGGAAAGAATATAAATGAACATCATGCTTGCTAAAGCTGTCAAGGAATTACCACTGTTCCTTCTTCCAAAGTATTTTCAAAGTACATGCATCAGTTAAATACATATATTAAAGACTAGCTTAAAATGGTGAGCTTAGTTAGATTTTAACTGTGTTAAGCATTGCTTTAGGTAACCCTGTAAATGAAACATACCCTCCAAGGTCAGCACTTAAGACCTCTGGAGTGCTTGTCTGTTCTTTTATTCTTGTGTTTGCTCTTCTGACTTTTATATGTGCCAGTAATGTCTCTGTCACACTTTGGTAGACAAAAATAGTTTGAATGTATAAGCTCGTGAAAGCATTTTTTTGGTTTTGTTTGTTTCATTTTGTCTGCTGTTTTGTTACACTTGATATCCCCATTGCCTAAATAAGTGCATAGTATCTGCACTGTGGTTCTAATCCAGGCAAAGTTCCTCACAGTTATCACATACATCTGGGCATCTTTTTCTGTGTTGTTATAGTCAGATATTTTAGTCAGTCACATAAATGTTGATTTTTTAATTACTTTAATAGTCAATATTTAACTGTGATCACCAGTAAAAACTTTTATACTACTTTCCACTAGGTTTTCTTCCTGTCTTTTGGTAAGCTATTATATGATGGAAAAGGCATGGACCTTGGAGGTCAAACCCAAGCTGCTCTCCAAATTTCACCAGTTACTAGTTGTGTGATCTTAATTTAGTTCATTTCTCTAAATCTCAGTTTCCTCATTTGGAAGATAGAATGATAATATCTACTTTATATAGTTATTAAGAAGATATGATGGGATAATCTATATGAAGCATCTTGTCAAATGTCCAGCAAATAACTAAGTATTGATAGTATAGTGAATATGAGCTCAGGATCTGAAATCACACAGACCTAATTTCAAATCTCAGATTTTACACACAGCAGATGTGAAAACCTAAGCAAATTTTCACCTCTGTTTAGCCTTAGTTACCTTATTGATTAAGTGGCTGTAATAAAATTACCTTTGTTATGACTTAGAATTAAATGCGATATTGCATGTAGAACTTGTGTTAAACACAAAATGAGTGCTTAACAGTAGTTGTTATTAGTACTTGGTATCATTGTATTTGATATTATCTATGCTGCTATTGTTATTAGAATAATAAAACCTTCATTTCTGTGATATGAGAGTCTTAGTTTCTAATCACTTAAAGTAATATCAGACACATTGCATATAGTATTTATATTGCTACACTGTTGTCAATATAGTAATATTTAATAAAATAGAAAATATGTGACAATATTCCTTATAAGCTATAGTGTAAATAAACCACACATGGTTACTTTTTAGTTGGTTTGCTTGAAACTGTTCTTTAAAAATATGCCCAAAGACACCTTTGAATGAGGCAGCTGCACTATGAATGAGAAATTAGAGAAGGAAACAAAGGTAGCTTAGACTGGAGTACCAAGAGCAGTCTCTACATGAAAATACCAAGACAAAATTGGTAACACTACACACAAGACTATACATGCTTCAAAAAGATCAGAGGACTCAGTTAATCCATTTCCTAGTTTTATGGATGAGGGGTATTGAATCTGAGAGATTGGGTGACATACCCAGGGTTAAGGACAAAAAAGAATAATGTCCTGACTTCTAGTTAAATACTCTTTCCTTTAAAGCCAAACTACTATGGAAATCAGGTTTTCAGAAGCAAAATAATCCTGCATGGAGATTTTTGTCAAATTTCTATAATTGACTGGTATTAACTAATATAGTTCTTACCAGGTGTAGGAAACTATACCTTTCTCAATAGGATGACACAATTTTAATAATTATGTTTTGGAAAAAAATCAGTTTAAAATCAATGCATTTATAAAGCTATCCTTAATTTAAAACCTTGATAGTGTAGAAAAGAGTCATATTAACTTTTGATTGGTCATTTTTTATTTACTTTAAAGGATGTTGAGTCATTAACCTTAGTTCCTCTAATCTGTACCTTACATTATATTAAGTACATTTTACGGAGGCTCTGGAAGAATCATTACAGCTTGTGTTTGTTTTTGTGGTAAACCTTTTAACAAATTGTACTAAGTTTACTTCTGATAGCAGGTTGCTTTCTACAGTTGACAGTGACATTAGCCACCAGCGCTTCATATATTACTTCTAGTTAACTGATAATTATTTTATTCAAAACTAACTATTTCATTCCAAAACCATAAATAGGTGCTTAATTCATAGCTTCATCCATTGTTAATCTTCAAGGTATAGAATTTTACAAAGAAAAAGCTGCCAAAACCCTGCTTTTCCCCAGATTGTAATTTTTGCTTCTCTGTCTTGTTTTATAGAGCTACATTCATGGGAGCAGCCAGGTCCAATTCGTGGCAGAGTCACACATTATTCTGGTACTAAGTATCCTTTAAAATACTGATGGGTTGAGAAGAACAAAGCAGAGCTGCATGCTATCAAATTGATTTTTTTCCTAACAAATAATCAAGACTTTTGAGACATTAAATTTTAAACTTTACCATGTGACTAATTTTCCAATTCCTATGCTAACTATTTTCTCTTACCATGTAATTTTTAAAATTCTAAATCATTAATAGGTTATAATTTTCTCTTTTTTACTATTGAATTTTGAAGTATAGCTTTTGATTATCTCTGGCTAGAGTTTTTTATTTTTATTTTTTTCCTGATGTCTGTACGGTTTTCCCCTTTAGAATCTTAATGGGGCAGGGGGAAAAAAAAGTGTTCTATTATATAAAAAGCAGGATAAAAAAATTATCTTAGTTCCCTTAAATATTATAGTAAGTGAGAAGAGGAAGATTTAGGATAATTAGACATCTTTTTGGAACATGGAAGACTAAATGTTATGAATCAGATAATACAGTACAATTTATGATTTAGAGGTAGAAGGGTAAAGAAGACAGCAGAATAGCAAAGAGGTATGATTCATTTTCAAAAAAACAAATTACATATTACTAGAATGAAGTAAGGTTAATTTGAGGGCAAATAGCTGTACTTTGAGGGAACACTGACATTCGTGTGAGTCCTGTGGAAACGTTTGTATGTTAAGTTTATAATGTTAAATGTACTGAGTCATTGTCAGGATCTAAAGTGTGCCTTATAGTGCCGTTTATAAAATTTGATTACTCTCCTGGTTACCAAGGTTCATCTTCAAATAAAGCAGTCTAGACCCAATTTTCTAGTATCTGATATAACCATAACTATTTAAACCTTTAAGGATTCTTAGAACTCTCCTAGAGTAAAACCTCATTTTATAGCTAGGAAAACTAAAAGCCACAAAATTTAATTGCCTTGCCTTAGTGGAGAAATAACTGTTTTTTCATAGACATACATGCCTTTGGTACAGGTTAATTTACAGACTAGGCAGAGTAAGAGAATATTCAAACCGTCAGCATCACTACTCTTGTGCTTTGGGGCCACTGTTAAGTAAACAGCGTTACCTGAACACAGCCCTGCTACCCCGACAGCTGATCTGGTCACAGGATGGCTGCTGAGCGATGACTGGACAGTTAGTGAACACAGGGCAAGGACTCTGGACAGAGGGACAGTTCACATCCAGATGGAACAGGGCAGAAAGATGCGGATTTCATCATGCTGCTAGAATGGCATCTGAATCTTACTTTAAAACTTAACGAATTATTTCTGAAATTTTCCATTTAATGTTTTTGAACTGTGGGTAACTGAAACCATAGAAAGTGAACCTACAGAAAAAGGGAAATATGTTTTGCAGGTAACTTTTTGGTTCTTATTTGTAGAGTTTTTTTTTTTCTTTTTCTTTTCTGTTTTCAATCCATGATGTAGCATTTTAGCAATATATTCTTTCTTCAAAGCAGCTATTAAATCAGAAATACCTAGCAAAAGGAATGAAAAGGTGTGTTGAGACCATCATTCCATTGTATGGCAGAAATTCCCCAAGGTTTCATTTCATGGCTCATTGACCTCAAGCCGAGATTTAGGACGCCAAGAAATTTTACAAACAGTATGAAGTCTTCCACGTAGATTTTTAACAGTAAAATGTATTATCTTTCTGCTGCTAGTAACTATTTGTTGCTTTATCGCTGCTGTTCTTTTTATTTGCCTATATCTATAAAAAGAGAAAATGTCTTAAAAATGATGGGCTCATTAAAATCATCAATTAAAATTTAGAAGAAGCCATTATATAATAATTTCTGATTTTACTTTTACTTGGCAGAATCTACTGATTTTTTAAAACTTACTTTATAATTTTTTGTAATTTGTGTGTATGTTTTTATGTGGTGGTTTAGTCGCTAAGTCATGTCTGACTCTCACAACCCCATGGACTGTAGCCCTCCAGGCTCCTCTGTCCATGGGATTCTCCAGGCAAGAATACTGGACTGGGTTGANACTTTATAATTTTTTGTAATTTGTGTGTATGTTTTTATGTGGTGGTTTAGTCGCTAAGTCATGTCTGACTCTCACAACCCCATGGACTGTAGCCCTCCAGGCTCCTCTGTCCATGGGATTCTCCAGGCAAGAATACTGGACTGGGTTGAAAAAATGCAAATTCCAGGTGGTAACTTCTTGTTTATCTTTGGAGAATATTTCTGCCTTTTGGTTTTCTCTTCCTGATTTAGTAAGCCAGATCATCAGATGCAGTTGCTACATACAAAATTTTATTTTAAAAAATCTAATAACGAACAGATGGAGTCATTTTTGATATCATAGATTATAGAATGACATTTAGTAAAAATGAGATTTTTCTCCCTGTTAGTAGTCTTTTATTTCAGTACCCTATTTAGGAGGGGGAAAAAAATCCCAAGTAGTCTTTGAGAGAAAGCTATTTTTAAAAATAAAATGTAATGACATTTTAATAAGGAATATATGAACTAAGGCTAATATATAAATCTCTATATTTTTCCAAATAAAATATTTTTAAATTTTTTCATTCAGTTATGTTTTAACACCTGTTGTAAATATATTTGCTGTTTTCAAGAAGGTAGCCTGATAGAAAAATAATTTTAATTAGTATGAGGCATCAAGAGGCAATGTGATGCATGGAAAAGTTGAATTGACTTTTTAGCCGGGTTTTTATACAGTAGAAAAGGAGTTCTTCCCAGGTGGAGAATGAGTGAGTGAGAATATTCCAGTGGAAGGTGTAACAGGTAGACAAACATAAAATGAAAGAGTATTCACAGACTGTGCAGGGCAGACTGATGAAAGGTTAGGTGGCTGGATAATAAATATCTTTCCATACGTTGCTAAGAAATTTGAATCTGATCTAAATTCACCAAGACATGTTCTACATGGTAGTGGAAACCAGACACACGAGTTCTCGGATTGGCTTTACTGTCAAGTATACAAATTCTAACACCCCCCAAAAATGTCCTTTTCATTATAGGGGACTGCAATGCAAAAGTAGGAACTCAAGAAACACCTGGAGTAACAGGCAGATTTGGCCTTGGAATGTGGAATGAAGCAGGGCAAAGACTAATANCACCCAAAAAAGATGTCCTTTTCATTATAGGGGACTGGAATGCTAAAGTAGGAAGTCAAGAAACACCTGGAGTAACAGGCAAATTTGGCCTTGGAATGCGGAATGAAGCAGGGCAAAGACTAATAGAGTTTTGCCAAGAAAATGCACTGGTCATAGCAAACACCCTCTTCCAACAACACAAGAGAAGACTCTACACATGGACATCACAGATGGTCATCACCGAAATCAGACTGATTATATTCTATGCAGCCAAAGATGGAGAAGCTCTATACAATCAACAAAAACAAGACCAGGAGCTGACTATGGCTCAGATCATGAACTCCTTACTTCCAAATTCAGACTTAAACTGAAGAAAGTAGGGAAAACCGCTAGACCATTCAGGTATGACCTAAATCAAATCCCTTATGATTATACAGTGGAAGTGAGAAATAGATTTAAGGGCCTAGATCTGATAGATAGAGTGCCTGATGAACTATGGAATGAGGTTCGTGACATTCTACAGGAGACAGGGATCAAGACCATCCCCATGAAAAAGAAATGCAAAAAAGCAAAATGGCTGTCTGGGGAGGCCTTACAAATAGCTTGGTCTTTTACAGTAAGGGTTATTAGCAAACTTCCTCTGTTAAAGCCAGAAGGTAAATCCTTTAGACTTTCTGGGCCAGATGGTCTCCATTCTGCCATTGCTGTGTGAGAATAGCTATAGACAACATAACATGTTGTCGATGAACATTTAACCCATCGATCTAAGAATGCAATGGAAAATTTTATTTGAGTGAAATTGAGGATTGTAACCCAAGAATGGCACCTCGGAAAGTTCCAAGAACTGTTCTGCCTGTTAGAAGTCAAGGCACGGTCATGTAAGTTTTTTGAGACAGAGGGCTATAGATTAAATGGCAGATTATTGACAGTTTACACAATCCAGATCTAAGCATCATCATGGCCTCTTAAGACCAAGAAACAATGTTCTTTTTGTGTTGTCCTGTTGATGCTAGGAGAAAGTTGCTTTTTATGTTTGAACAGGTATTTCTGCCAATGGAGAAGGTTGGTCACTGCATAACGCAGAGAAGCAAAGCACAGTAGAGCTGAGAGGGGAGGTCACAGGGCAGAGAAAACGTTTTTATGCTCAAATTTTTCTTATCTTGACATAAAATGTGAATTTTATTTTAAAATGTAAATAAATGGGTGTGGCAATGTTCCAATAAAACTATTTTCGAAAGCAGGCAGATGGCCGAATTTGGCCAGTGACCCCTGATTCAGAGTGAACTCTCTTTCATTATCTGTTTGTTATCTCCACCACACAAGCCCTCAGTGATATAGGCAGAAAACATCTGTTTCTCACTTCTCTCTCCTGGAGCAAATCTAGAAATGCACCAACCTCTCCCTCCAAGAGCATCATTTCCGTGACTAAATTATGACTGCTCATGTATTTGTTCAGGGCTTCCCTGATAGCTCAGTTGGTAAACAATCTGCCTGCAATGCAATGCAGGAGTTGCCGGTTCGACTCCCAGGTGGGGAAGATCCACTGGAGAAGGGATAGGCTACCCACTCCAATATTCTTGGGCTTCTCTTGTGGCTCAACTGGTAAAGAATCTACCTGCAATGAAGGAGACCTGGGTTCTATCCCCAGGTTGGGAAGATCTCCTGGAGAAGGGAAAGGCTACCCACTCCGGTATTCTGGCCTAGAGAATTCCATGGACTGTCTAGTCCAGGGGGTCGCAGAGTCAGACACAACTGAGAGACTTTTACTTCCACGTATTTGTTAACTGCTTCAATGGTACTTTGCTACTGTGTTAAGTAATTTATAAGAAACAAAAGAAGCCAAAAAAAAAAAAAAAAGAGCCTGTGGTCAGCCAAAGCTCAAATCCTGGTGCTCTGCAAGTCACTTCATGTAACCTTGGGTCAGTAGGTTCACCTCCCTGCTCCTTAGTCTTCTTATCTGAAAACTGAGGATTACAACATTCCCTATCTCATGGTCAAGTTCTGAAGATTAAGTGAAGTTATCCTTGCAATCAGCTTAGAACCTTATACAGAGCATGTTTTTAATAACTCATCGCTATTTGTGATGGCTCCTGCTAACGAGGAATTTCTAATCTGAGAGACTTTTATATCAAAGCAACTACAAGAGGGATGTCTCTGGCAGTCCAGTGGTTAAGACTTCACCTTTCAATGCAGGGGGTTCAGGTTCGAGCCCTAGTTAGGGAGCTAAGATACCCTATACCTCACAGCTAGGGAAAAAAACAAAATATAAAACAGAAGCAATGTAACAAATTCAATAAGAACTTTAAAAATGGCTCACATTAAAAAAAATCTTAAAAAAAAAAAGAACTATAAGAGAACTGTGGGATCATTAACACAAAGTGAAAAAGGGGCAATCTAGGAAGGCTTCCCAGCAGTGGTGGCATATAAATTGCTTTGGGGGCATCATCAAGAACCGTCTAAGCTACAGGGAATTTTACTTCAGGAAACTGCAGCAGGAAGTTTTCCCTTTTGAACAGGTGCAAAGAAAGGGATTAATCAACAAAGAAACTGTTGAAATAACAGAAGGGGTGGGTACAGAAAGAGCTAAACAAATTGGGTTCAAGGAGGAATTTTTTCCTTTTTTGTTTAAATTACACAACTGCTTGTTCCTTACCCAGAAAGATAGAAAAAGCAGATAAGCAGAAGAGAAATCGCAATCACCCTAACCCAAAAACTGCGCTAAATATCCAAGTGTTTCCTTCCAGACATTATTCCTCCTATGAATCCATTTTAAAAATACTAACATGCAAATTATGGTCAAAACAAAGCCTTGTTTTTTCCTTCCCCAAACAATAGCTTGGATACTTCTCATATAAGATTATAAGTCAGTAAATAGGAAAATTATTTAAATGATAAATAGTTATTTACTATTAAACAATGGGGGGGGGGAACTGCCTGAGTAAAAAGCGTGACTATTACGAACTAGAATCTTCTTGTAGTTTCCAGCAGTGTGTTGTCACAGCACAGGGACATTTTAGGGGGTGGGGAAAATAGCTCGGTTCCAAATAATATCATGACATCATAACATCTTTCTCCATCATCCCTGCCCTTTCTACCTTCCTCCTGCACATTTACTGAACTTTTCAAACACATTCATGTACCTGAGGATGCCTCCATGGCTGAAAAGGGCAGAAATAGTCACCAAGTCAGACTCAACCCTGCCAGGAAAAGGGGGGAGTCTCCCCAGACTCTGAAGCAGATCTAGGGACTCCTGAGCTTTCCCAGCCATGCCCAGCTTGGGGCAGCACCCCCATTCTCCCCAGCCCCAGGATCCCACCTGGAGGGGAAACACGGCCACTGCCATCATCCCCACCCCACTCCTGACACCAGACAAGAGAAGGGGTTCTGCACCGAGAAGCAGGAAAGGGACATTGCAGTCCCAGCTCTGTCAGATCCTGGGTGGCTCAGACTAACCATCTCTTTCCCTCAGTGCTCCCATCTGTGGAATGGGTACTCATCCTGGTCGGCCTACCTACCACTCAGCTGGTTGTGAGAATCAAAAGGAGCTCTCTCTGTGTGGGTTCTTACTACAATTGAAGGTGCTCTGCAAACAGGCAGTTTGGTAGCTACACATCATTCAGGCTTTGTGTTCTTTCTTTTTATCTCTGTTCTGGCTTAAGCAGTTACATCCCTGCAGCCCCTTTCCCCCACCAAGGGCGGTCACTTCAGGCGAGCAAATGGAGGGAGACACGTGGAGCTCTCAGAGGTAAGGGGAAAGCTGCCCTCACCTCTCTCCTAGGAGGGAGCACAGCTTAGGAGTCAGGTGGACCAGGTTCAAACCCTGTGTTTTGTTTCTTTCTGGTTTGGCTGGTCTGGATTTAATATTTATATAAAATAAATGTGGTTTGGGATTTCTGACTCCTCAGATAAAATCTAGATATTAAAGCAATTCAGCCACTCAAAGAACTAACCATGAAGTCCGAATTACCAGTGTTTTCAGGGCATCAGGACTAGCAATCTGTTCCTTCTTATAGTCTATGAACTGATATGCTGTCCTTTCTCTGGGGTAAGCTCTTCCACTAAGCTGATTTGATTTTGTCTCTGGGAAACCCAAAGCCATGACTGTATTCCATGCCAGGATATGACACTGGAGCACGCTTAGTCGCTCAGTCATGTCCACCTCTTTGCGACCCCATCAACTACAGTCCGCCAGGCTCCTCTGTCCCTGGGATTTCCCAGGCATGAATCCTGGAGTGGGTTGCCATTTCCTTCTCCACAAACCCTGTTTCTGATACTCAGTTGTGGTGTGACTCTGAGCCTCAGTGTCCTTACCGGAAAATAGAGTCACGTAGACTTCACGAGACTGTGGAAACAATTAAGTAAGCTAAGGCTGCATGTCCGTTACCCAGAACAGCTCTTGGCCTGGCAAGAATGCAGTGTTTGCTGTGACCATTACCATGGGCCGTCACTCATTTCGCTGCTCAGTAACTCCTCCTGACACTCTGGTTCTGAGTCAGGCCCTGGGACAATTCCAGCACAGTGGTTCTCACAGTGCAGGCCCCAAACCAGGAGCAGCAGCATCCCCTGGGAAACTGTTAAAAAATGCAGATTCCTGGCTGCTGCCCCAAATTGGCTGAACCAGGGACTCTGGGGGTAAAGCCTTCTGGGGGATTCTGATGCATATTCAGGTCTGAGAACCATTGTTCTCGTGAGAAGAGGTAGAGAAGCAAACATTTAAGCAAAAAAATCATTGTATTTATGATAGGGACCGTGAAGAAATGAGTGAATGAGAGGGAGGTGGGACCAGGAGAAGGTTGCACTTGAGCTGAGACCCAAGTGACAAGGAATTAGCCACAGGCAGACTAGGGTAATGCATTCCAGGCAGAAAAAATGACCCATGCAAAGGCCCTGAGGCAGGCCTTCCAAGGAAAAGCAAAGTCAGGGGAGCCGGGCGTGGTGGGCTGGTGAAGACGTGGAGAGCCTGGGAGGAGGAGCTGTGATCTGATTGCAGATGTGACGGTCCATCTGGGTCTGACCTGGCTCGTCCAGTGCTGTGCACATGGAACCACAATCCTCAGACAGCTCAGCCCCCGCAGGCCGTACAGTACAAGTTCAGGGTCAGTTTTGTGCCCAGTTCTGCTCAGCACCTGCTGAATGCAAGTCCGCTGCTGATCAGAGGCGACAGCAGGGGGCCAGGCTCTCTTTGTTCTCATCTCAGAGGGATGGCGGGGAGGCCCACAAAAGCCAGAGCTGGTCACTGCAGGGGAAGCAACAAGGGGGCTATACAGAGGGGCCAAAAGGCAGCCTTCAAGAAAGCAGGAGAGGAGGCTGGATCGGGAAGGGCAGAGTTAGGCCCCGGACAGGGTGCTGCCCTGGGGCTCTGCTTCTCTGGTGGAGCCCTGACTGACACGCCCTCTGTGGCCTCCCCACAAGAACCAGCCACCAAGTCACCATCATCACACTCTCCTGTAATTCTCTGCACAAAACTGATCACTGTTTGTTTCTTCTCTTGCTTATTGCTTCTCTCTGTATATTCTAGAGCAGAGCGTTCCAACAGAACTTTCTGTGATGATGGAAATGACCTAGAAGCCGGGGCTGTTCCAACTGTGGGAAAGCAAGCTCCCCACAATAGGGGAGCCACTAGACACAGCTGGCGATGGATCGCCTGAAGAGTGACTAGTGCCATGGAAGAAGTGACATTTTAACTTTATTTCATTTCACGAATATAACTTTAATTTGCCACATGAGCCTAGTGGCTGCTGTAGTGGATGGCTCAGGTCTAGAACACAACAAGGTCCAAGGGAGCCGGCTCGCCATGCCCACTACTGAGTCTCTAGGCCCCCGCTGTGATGCTCATCGTAACTTTGGGGGTGAATGAATGAGCCGTGTCTGCACGAGGGTGATCACGTTAGGTTTTGGTCACCTGCCATCAGGAGTCCTAACACGGGGCCATGCTGTTTCCGGGATTCCTGATAACCCAAGAAACAAGACTCTGGAGAATGAACAGGGACTGGAACACAGCAAACCTGGGGGGCTTTGGGAGGGGCGGCTCGTCCTGCGCCGCCCAGCCCAGCCCTCCCAAAGTGAGAAGCAACTGAAACAACAGGGCGATCGAGACGGCGCCTATTCTTTGTTCCAGTGGAGGGAAGGCTCTAGTGGAAGGCGGGGTCCTGGTGGGCTTCATTCAATCCCCAAACTGTGGAGAAACCAGAGAGCATCTGAGGCTGTCCTAGTTTGGAGCCACTTTGCCTCCTGTTTGTCTCCTGGCTGCCAGTTCTCTGAGCCTCCACCACCCCCTAACCTTTAGGGGAGGAGGAGCTGGGGTGGGTGCTCAAGAAAGCAAGCCCCCAGAACAGCTATCTGCCAGTGGCACCCCTGGGCTCCTCTGACACCCTGGCATCTCACTCAATCTGCAGCCACCCACCCAATCTGCAGCCAGTGTTTGTTTGAAAACTAGACAAGGGATCCAGGCATCTTCAACTCAAAACCCTGCCATGCAAGCTCCATGCCCTGGTCCACCGTGAGGGCTGGCCTGCCCTCTGCCTGACCCCAGCTCCAACCTCTCTCCCCAGAATTCCCAGTGAGCCAGCCCTACACTGGTCCCTCCACGCCTGGGATGCTCCGTGCTCCCTTGTGGAAGCAATGCACTTGCACATGATCCCACCATCCCGGAGTCATCAGGAGATCTCCTCCTCCTCCTCCTCCTCCTCCTCCTCCTCCTCCTCCTCCTCCTCTTGGTCTCAGCTCCAAGCTGAAGTTCCAAGAGAGTCCTCAAGCCCTGGAACCCAGCACAGTATCAGATGTGTAGTGAGTGCTTGATGCATGTACATGAGGGAGGGGTGAGGAAAAGGGAGAAAAGCAAGGTCTTCCTTCATTTTGAACCTGGTTTTTCCCTTAGGAAAGTGAAGACACAAGTGACCATGTATTATTAGGCTGAAAATAATCAAAAAGCCAAGAAACAGCATAGAGAGAAAGAGGAAGCCTCGGAAAAGAGAAAGAAAGCCACAGCAACAGCACTCCGATATTGGAGCCATGCCCCCACCAGGCTTTCCTCTGCTAAGGCAGTTGTGACTCAGGAAAGGAAAGTTCAGGAAGGGAGCCCTGGTCTTTGTATCCAAGGTCTCAA
>SJYX01018896.1:217272-253114 GCA_006410675.1 Oreotragus oreotragus
AGTCAGACACGACTGAGTGACTGAACCGCTGTCTCTTATACACGTCTAGAGGTGTATAGGAGACAGGGGTGGGAAGAATGGTGAGAACATACTCTTCTAGCAGCGAAATCAGTTTACCCCTAGGACCGCAGGTCTGTAGTGACCACAGCAGCGGGGTGTAGCTTGGACTTTTATTTTTATTTTTTTAGCCAAGGAAAGGTGGGCCACCACAAGAGAACAACCAAGCCAGCAAAAAGTGGGAAATAGGTTCTAAAGAATCATCAAGGTTGAGGAAGACAGTGGCTCAGAGAGAAGAGAAATCAAAGAGAAACATCGAATTAGAGAGTGGAGTTAGAAAACGGAAGCCCAGGGTCCCTTTGGAAGGAGAAAAGAGAGAGAGAGAATGGAAAGAAGGTGGAGGAAAGTGAGCTGAGGGCAGAGAAAGGCTAGAGGCTCCAGTGACGGTTATGGTGGTCATGATGCTGGTGAGGATGGTGATGGCGATGATGGTGATCTTGGGAACTGAAGCAGGAACGGCGGTGATGGTGGGTGTGGGATGGTGATAATTACTATAATAATGACAGTAAAAGCGACAATGTACTTAACCCAGACCAGGAACGGTGCCCTGCCTGATCAGTTCCTGCAATCCACTCAGTCATTGGGGTGGAAATGACCATCATCTCCACCCTTGAGTTAGTCACTAAGTCATGTCTGGCTCTTTTGAGGCCACAGGGACTGTAGTCTGCAGGATCCTCTGTCTATGGGATTTTCCAGGCAAGAATACTGCAGCATGTTGCTATGCCCTGCTCTAGTGGGATTTTCCCAACCAAAGGATCAAACTCGCATCTCTCACTGCCTGCATCATCTCCTGTAATCCACCCAAAAGTCAGTGGGGTGGAAATGATCGTCATCTCCACTCTATTTACTAAACTAAGCTCAGAATCAGGAGGTACTGAACTCAAAGTCAGCTGACAGGTTTGTCTGATACCAGGTTCCATACTCTGAGCAGATAACTGAGGACTGAGGAGACGCTGGAAAGGAAAACAGTGAGGGGGAGGGAGGCTGCCTGATCACTCTTTTTAATATGACAGCTGTCCCCTGTTCCCAGAGGACACTACTGATCCGCCTTCACCAGCTCAACTTTCCATTTTCTCCACAGCTCTTAGTCTAACACACTTTATAATGTACATGCTTATTATGATATAATTTATTGCCTGTCTCCCCCCACTAGAATGTAAACTCCACGAAGACATATATCTAAGCATGTGTTTTCAGAGAGTGCTTGGCATACTTGAAGCATTGATAAATTCTGTTAAATGAGCGAATGAATGCTTTCCGGTTTCACGTCACAGCTGATGTGATAAGGAAAGGTTAAGACACTCTGGCTTTGGGGTTCTTGGAGCTTGTTGAAGGGAAGATTGAGTATTCTTTGGTGTCAGGCAAAAGCTGATCTAACAAACTGTGAGAAGAGATGAAAGGGTTAAGCTTCCCTATCTTTGGTGTTCCTTGGGAACCTGGAAATAAGGAGAGCCCCAGAACCCAAGGAGAAAAACTAAGATTAGAGTTAACAACCCTAAAATTAAGCTGCCCCTATGTTCTGAGACAGAGGCAGAGATTACACTCATTCCTGGCCAAACAGAAAGCTCCCTTGTCTCCACAAGCTTGGTTTCCAGATGGGTTTCTCAACACAATTTTTATTCCTTCAGTCACTCAACAAACACACATTGAGTCCCCACTACACACCAGAATTTTAAATATCTGATTTCACTGACTGTTGGAAGCTCCAGCTTTCTGGCTGAGACGTCGGGATACCAAAGAAGAATATGATATGACCCTCAAGAAACAAGAATCTGGTGGGAAAGACTCACGTGTGTTTGTGTGTGTGTTTTCCTCTAGTTTGGGATACATTCTTGGTTAAGGTGAAGGGCGGGGGAAATGGCAGGAACCATCCAGCTCCCCAGAGTCTGAAGCCTCAAGGAACCAATGGTAATTGCTGAGAGGAGAACGTGAAGCAAGGATTGCTGAAGGGTGGCTCACTGCTTCCCCCTGGTGGAGATGAGTAGCAAGCACTTCAAGTGGTCTTCCCAAACTTCCTTCACCACAGGCAGGTAACCTGGGCCCGCTGCCAGCAACAGGGGGGTGAAGGGCATGCGGCCAACCGCATCTGCTTCAGAGAGGTAACAGTCAGATGAGGGCGTGAGTCAAGGACACTGGAAGTCACTGTTAGACACGGTCAGTCGGGGGTAGAATCATTCATTCATCCATTCACTCAATAAGGTGCGGAAGCTTAGAGGCAGGAGCTGGCTGTGAGGATAAGCAGGGATTCATCAGGAGGACAAAGGGGAATGGAATTCTAGCCAGAGGGGTGGGTGTCAAGATGGGAAATCCATGTCTGATCTAGGTAACCCTAAGTAACAAATAGATTAATTTGGTATTTAGGACTTGTGGGGGGAAATGTGAACTTCCAGAAGGGAGCTGGAATCTGAGGAGCTTGGCATCCATAAGAGAGCCTGTATGCGCAGGCACTGGGGAGTTTTCCTGTGCTACATGAGGGCAGAAGGTGTATTGAGATATTTACTGAGTCCCTCCTACGGGCTAGCTATATAGCTAGGAATAAAATGGTGAACAAAAACAGATACAATCCCTATTCTCTTACAGCTTTAAGTCTACTAAGGAAGAGAGGCATCTATTTAGGAAAAAACACTCTTTAAAAAAGTTTAAATTAAAATGTGAAAGGTGGCACCATAACTTCAATGAAGCGCAGAAGTAAAGTATAATACTGATATTAAGGAGACTCAGGGTCTTCCTCAGCGCTCCAGGGGCTATGATTCTGCTTTCCAATGCAGCAGGCATGGGTTCCATCCTTGGTGGCGTAACTAAGATCCCATGTGTCACAAGGTGCAAAAAAAAAAAAAAAGAGAGAGAGACTCAGTGCTGAGTAGACAGTGCTTTACTGCTCTGAGGTTCTCCCCAAGCTGACCTTGGTGCTGGAAGAATCTGGGCATGAGCACAGCCCTTAGAGGACCCAGTGGCTCAAAGAGTGGCATCAGAGGTAGGGCACTGTTGAAGGAATCTTAGCTCCCTGGGAAGGGTTGGTGGAGGCAGGAGGATCAATAAGATCAATATTTTTTCGAACTGTGGCTTAAAGTCCAAAGTGGGGTGTGAGATCAAAGTGGTGGGTCATCACCAGCATTCAGTAAATGATATGGAATACACCAGAAAAGAGTGCGTAAAATGCCATGCACAGTAAGAATGAAGACTAGTTCGTGAGACTCCTTTTCCTTGTGTATGTGAATGTGTACATGTGTGTTTGTGTATCTGCACGTGTGTAAGCAATACGTGAACCATGAACTTCCAGATGTTCAAGCTGGTTTTAGAAAAGGCAGAGGAACCAGAGATCAAATTGCCAACATCCACTGGACCATGGAAAAAAGGAAGAGACTTCCAGAAAAACATCTATTTCTGCTTTGTTGACTATGCCAAAGCCTTTGACTGTGTGGATCACAATAAACTGTGGAAAATTCTGAAAGAGATGGGAATACCAGACCACCTGACCTGCCTCTTGAGAAACCTGTATGCAGGTCAGGAAGCAACAGTTAGAACTGGACATAGAACAACAGACTGGTTCCAAACAGGAAAAGGAGTACGTCAAGGTTGTATATTGTCACCCTGCTTATTTAACTTATATGCAGAGTACATCATGAGAAATGCTGGGATGGAAGAAGCACAAGCTGGAATCAAGATTGCCAAGAGAAATATCAGTAATCTCAGATATGCATATGACACCATCCTTATGGCAAAAAGTGAAGAGGAACTAAAAAGCCTCTTGATGAAAGTGAAAGAAGAGAGTGAAAAAGTTGGCTTAAAGCTCAACATTCAGAAAACAAAGATCATGGCATCTGGTCCCATCACTTCATGGGAAATAGATGGGGAAACAGTGTCAGACTTTATTTTGGGGGGCTCCAAAATCACTGCAGATGGTGACTGCAGCCATGAAATTAAAAGACGCTTACTCCTTGGAAGGAAAGTTATGACCAACCTAGATAGCATATTCAGAAGCAGAGACATTACTTTGCCAACCAAGTTCTGTCTAGTCAAGGCTATGGTTTTTCCAGTGGTCATGTATGGATGCGAGAGTTGGACTGTGAAGAAAGCTGAGTGCCGAAGAATTGATGCTTTTGAACTGTGGTGTTGGAGAAGACTCTTGAGAGTTCCTTGGACAGCAAGGAGATCCAACCAGTCCATCCTAAAGGAGATCAGTCCTGGGTGTTCTTTGAAAGGACTGATGCTGAAGCTGATACTCCAATACTTTGGCCACCTCATGTGAAGAGTTGATTCATTGGAAAAGACTCTGATGCTGGGAGGGATTGGGGGCAGTAGGAAAAGGGGACAACAGAGGATGAGATGGTTGGATTGCATCACCGACTTGATGGACATGAGTTTGGGTGAACTCCGGGAGTTGGTGATGGACAGGGAGGCCTGGCGTGCTGCGATTCATGGGGTCGCAAAGAGTCAGACACGACTGAGTGACTGAACTGAACTGAACTGAAAGGGTTGCAACGTAAGTCATATTTGTTCCTGTGCATCTTGATCAAAAAATTTTGGAAAGCACCAGATTAGAGGCCTTCTCAAGTCTCAGCCAGCCCAGGATGTTACAGAGGATAATGGTCCAGCCCATGGCGAAGTGATGTAAACCCCTTTCTCAGGAGGAACTGGGGTCCAGCTCATTTATAAGGACTTTTTCAAACTCAGCAGCACAGTTCTGAAGAGAAGATATTCACTCTGAAAAGTAATTAAGAACCTAACCTCAAATGCTCACTCTCAAACATTGTAGGGGTGTAGGGGTGGGAGAGAGGCAAAAACTGGCACAAATTTGGGGGAGGTCATGTGGCAAGGTTCACCATAAGTTTTAAAATATGTACATACTTTGCTGGAACCCCACTCGTATGAATTCACACTACAGGGATCACCAAGGATGTACCTAAAGTTAACAGTCAAAACTGTTCACTGCAGCAATGCTTATCATAGGAGAAAAAACAGACACAACATACATTTCTAGAACTAGGAGGTGGGTGAAATAAATGGTGGCAGAATTCAGGCATTAAAAATGAGCAGCAAATGCATTTATTGACAGAGGAAGATGTTTGTGATATAATACTGCAATTCGATGAAAATTTTTAAGGGTGAGAAAACTGCCAGCTGCTTCTCACAGCAGGGGGAGAGAAGTCAGCTTGAAGCAGGTTTTGTCTGCGCTGAGTGCCTTGCTTAACTATGCAAATATTAGGTGAGTCAATAGCATTGTACTAGGGTGAAGAACAACATGACCTTTATAGTTAGTCAACCGGGGGTAACTGTGCACCCTCCCTGGAACATTTAGAAACATCTAGAGACGTTTCTGTTTGTCATGACAGGGGGTATTACTGGTGTCTAGTGGACAGAGGCCAAGAATTCCACCAAATATCCTTCAAGGCAAGATAGCCCCCAACTCAGGGCTACCTGATGGTGACTGTAGCCATTCGTTAGAATCCGCTAGCAAGAAAGAACACAAAAAGCCATCTGTGGGGGAGCTGGCCCAATGACTTGCTTCAAGTATGTTCTACTCTGTCCACTTCCATATACCGAGCCCTGCTGGTACATACAGTCATTCCATAAATACTCGTCAAATGTTGCATGTTGAATCCATCGAGGGCACCTATGAACATCCACCTGACTGTGCCAGACTGGTGCTCAGCAGTGACTCCTTGTGGCAGGAACTGAAACAACAGCGCAGGTGGACCAATAATGATTTTCTTTGGTTGGTGTTTGCAGAACTGATCTCCCAGGACTGAAAAGGCCCCGCAAACTGTGGGAAAATCATGAGACTAGAGGAAAGCAGGAAGCCTCAGTCAGAACGATTTTTGATGTTTTGTTAATCAGGGCAAACAGAGATTTGAGCAATTAATGAGAAATAGCAAAGGAAGATGACAATATATTTGGACCTCAAACTGATAAAACAAATGAGAGCTTATTTTGCTGAGTGAAAAAAGTAGGTTTCAAAATCATATGTATGGCTAGTCCTAATTTTATGGTTTTATCATTGACATTTAAAGACATTTAAAGACACTACATACATACCCATTTGTCAGGAAGAATTACACCAAAAACTATACCAAAACGATAACAGTAGAGGGTGAGGACTTGGGGCTGTTACTTTATCTATTTTTTCAACTTATTTTACAATGAATTCATATTATTTATGTAAGAAAATAAGCTAGATGCTGAGCCTAAATACAAAGGCACGTCACAATGTCTAAAGGAAAAAGACCCCTCAACTTCCACACACGTCCAATATTTCCATATCTGGACCTTAATTATCCAGAACCAAATGCCGAACGACCTCAGAAGGGTGGGCAAGAGCAGCTGCCCTGACCGCCTCTGGCTCCGAACCCCAGGCCTCTTTCCTCTGCTCATGAGCGGCACACACCATCCAGAACCGACTCCACCGCAACCTGGCCTGCAGGTGCGGGAACAGGAGCCCGCGGGAACGCCGGCGCACGCTGGGGACGAGTGTCCATCCCCAAGGGTTGTACTTTGGCCACCTCAGGAGAAGAGTTGACTCATTGGAAAAGACTCTGATGCTGGGAGGGATTGGGGGTGGGAGGAGACGAGGACGACTGAAGATGAGATGGCTGGATGGCATCACCAACTCGATGGACGAGAGTCTGAGTGGGCTCCAGGAGATGGTGATGAACAGGGAGGCCTGGCATGCTGCGATTCATGGAGTTGCAAAGAGTCGGAGAGGACTGAGCAACTGAACTGAACTGATACAAATTCTGACCTGTCCCTTAATTCTGCACATCTTCTAAATTCTGGGATGTCAAGATAACATGAGGTAAATACCAATTAGAAGTAAAGGTTCTAATATAAAAGGCAGAGATTATCCTAGCAGTAATAACTGTTTCTAAATATTCTAAAGTATGTGTTTTCATAAAGATTACATTTGCTTTTCCTATGAGAAAAATATTTGTTTTCCATCTATTGTTGAGAGTATAGTTTTACTCTTATTTTCAGGCTATGATAGACAGCAAATGTTTCTTTTAATGTGTTATATCCAAGGAGAAACATACTATAGAACAAAAATTAATGATGGATACAAGTTGAAGATATTTTAGATAAAGTCTTCTATAATATGCTGACTTTTCTCAACATTTGTTCACATTTATCTTTAAACTGACAATCCTGGGTCTCTTCTCAGGAGCCATAGTAAACCTAACATCATTTATGATTGAGGATGGATTATAATGTAATGCAAATGTATGTGCATTTCTGTGCACATACATTTCTAGAATATTCATTTTCTGTGGATTTTGTTATTTATACAAACAGCAGCTCCTGTTTTATGTAGGACCATGTCAATATTTTGACTTTTTTAGCAGTACGAAAGTGATTGGACAGGATAAGCAGGGGACTGGAGAGTGCATAGTAGATGAAGTGTATAATGTTATGATATTAATCAATACAGATGTGCAAAGTTATACATGAAGTAGAACAAAGGTGTGTGTTTGTGTCTGTGTAAGCATAGTCAATCTCAGGACAATAGAAAAAGTTTCAGGAACGTTACCGTTTAGCTGGTATATATTTATATCTCTTAATGTTGAGATTCTTTAATAAGGCTTAGTCAAATGGTTACACCCATCAGTTTAATGACAGAAAAGTATCTGTTATTCCAGAGTTTGACACAGAATCTCTCAGAGATTTGTAGGTGCTTTCGGTAATCAGTCAAGCCTTCCACCCAATAAAGGAAGACCTACACATTAACTCTGACAGATGTTAGAGTCAAAGCTTCCTCCTGTGTGTATAAATCAGTACATTATCTAAAAATGTTTACATTACAAATGTGATTTTTTCCCCCAAATGATAAGTATTATGTAGGCTCTCTTTTACCAAAAATTATTTTCATTGACAGAATAGAACTTGACCTAAATAATTCTCAACACTCAAAGTTTTTAGGCTCAAAAGTATTTTTAGATAAAAGAGGAGGGTTGGCCAGTTTAAAGCCATTTAATGTAATTGATGTATCTCAGTTACAGCCATCAAGTTTAAAGTAGGTTCACAGCTCTTTCCTTGTTAATGACTAGAAAACTCACTTTTGCAGGAAACATTCTAAGTAAAAAACTCAGTAAAACTAAGTAAAAAACTTAGTTCCTGACCCTACTGCTCTCTAATAAAATATTTTACATTGGGGTTGTACATAACACCTATATCTAATAATCTCTTTGCTTTCAAGTTCCTACTTTGAGATCATGTGTACAAGGATTTTTGCATTTCTTTATTTTCACATAAGAGCAAAGCTAACTTCCTCTCAGACATAACAGTTTAGAGTATCTCTGGCACTGTCTCAGATCCTCTGTAGCAGGGGTTGGCAAACTAGGACCAGCGAGGTTCAATTCCAGCCTGACTGCTATTTTTATAAATTGTTTTATTGGAACACAGCCACACCTATTCATTTGTGAATTGTCTACGATTACTTTGCACTACAGTAGCAGAATTGAGTAGTAACAATACACCATACAGCGTGCATAGCCCCAAATATTTACATTCTGGGCCTTCACAAGAAAAGTTTGCAAACTACGATTATGTAGAGTATAAATAATAGAAGACAAAAACCCCACAACCTTATTACCCCAAGACAGTTGCTTTTAACTTTTTTTATTATCTTTCTTGGCACCCCACCCCAGTACTCTTGCCTGGAAAATCCAATGGACGGAGTAGCCTGGTGGGCTGCAGTCCATGGGGTCGCTAACAATCAGACAGACTGAGCGACTTCACTTTCACTTTTCTCTTTCATGCATTGGAGAAGGAAATGGCAACCCACTCCAGTATTCTTGCCTGGAGAATCCCAGGGATGGGGGAGCCTGGTAGGCTGCCGTCTATGGGGTCACACAGAGTCGGACACGACTGAAGTGACTTAGCAGTAGCAGCATTATCTTTCTTTTCCTGAATTTCTCTTATTATTTGTAAAGAGATGCAATTATAAAGTGCATTTTCACTTGATATAAAATTTTATGCTTAGCATAAAGATATATATGGTTAAACAGATTTAACTATTTTGTTCCTTTTCTGTTCCCTCATAATTTTCTTCTAACCCTGTTACCATCCTGCTTCAATTCTATGTTCTTTTGGTTTGCACCTTTTACTCACTAACTTTGTGGCTTTGCACAAGTTACTTGGATCTCTCTGATGGCTTCAATTTCCTTATGTGTAAACTGAGGATTACAGTCATGTATATCAGAGCCTAGTTGGTACTGGGTGAGATAGTGAAGAAAATAAACTCCCTACCCTTTGGGCACTAACATTGTAGTGACAGGAGAGAGACAGTAAATAAATAAAGATACATGTTATAAATTTCTTTTAAAAAATAATGTTAACAGAGAAAAATAAAGCAGGATGAGAAGTACAGTGTTCAAAGGAGGCTTCTCTACTGTCATTTGATCAAAAACCCAAAGGAAGTGAGGGAGTGAGTTACATGGACATTGAGGGGAATCGCATTCAGATAGAGAAATAGCAAGTGCAAAGATCCTGCGGCAGAGGGTTCTTCTTGTTGAAAAAATACCAAGGACACGAGTAAGAGCCCCCAAGGGCAGAGCAGTATAGGAAGTGGATCAGGGTACAAATGAGGTGCCACCTGGAGGTCATTTTGAGGTCTTTAGAGTATTAACTTTCCATCTCACTGTGAGTAAAGAGTACTCTGAGGAAAAGAATGACATTACCTGCCTTATGTTAAAGATATTAGAAAGTCCATACTGCCCAAAGCAATCTGCAATTCTTTTCAAAATACTAGTGCCATATTCCACAAAACTAGAATAATTAAAATTTGCACGGAACTGCCTAAGAACCTGTTTACCCAAAGCAATCATGAGAAAGAAGAACAAAGCTGTAGGTATCATAGCCCCTGATTTCAAACTATATTAAAAAGCTGTGTGGCTTCCTTGGTGGTCCAGTGGTTAAGAATTCACCTTGCGATGCAGGGGACACCAGTTCAGTCCCCGGTCTGGGAGATCCCACATGCCACAAGGCAAATAAGCCCTTGTGCCATAGCTACTGAGCCTACACTCTGGAGACCATGAGCCGTAACTGCTGAAGCCTGCATGCCCTAGAACACATGCTCCGCAACAAGAGGAGCCACTGCAAGGAGAAGCTCACGCATCACTAGAGAGTAGCCCCTGCTCTCCACAACCAGAGAAGAGCCCACACAGCAACAAAGACCCGGCACAAGACACTGTGGTAATAAAACAGTATAGAATCAGCACAAAAGTGGACACACAGATCAACAGAACACACTGGAGAGCCCAATATAAACCCAGGTGCTTATGGCCGATTAAGCTACAAAAAGAAAGAATATACAGGGGGAAAAATACAGCCCCTTTAATAAATGGTGTTGGGAAAACTGAACAGCTACATGCGGAAGAGCGAAACTGGACCACTCACTCACACCATATACAAAATAAAGTCAAAATGAATTAAAGACTTAAAGGTAAGACCCGAAACCATAAAATTCCTCAAAGAAGACACACAGGCAGGATGCTGTTTGACATGGGTTTTGGCAATAATTTTTTGGCTCTGTCTCCTTAGACAAGGCAAACAAAAGCAAATATAAACAAGTGAGACTACATCAAACTAAGAAGCTTTTTGCACATTGGAAAAAAAGCCATCAACAAAATGAAAAGGTAGCTTACTGAATGAGTGAAGATATTTGTAGTTTATATATCCAATAAACAGTTAATATCCAGATGCCCAACTCATACAACTCAGTATCAAGAAACAAACAACACAGTTTAGAAATAGAGGACTTGAGTGAACTAAACTCTTTTCTAAGGAAGACAATAATTCCAACAGTCACGTGGAAAGACAGTCTAAATCACTAATCATGAAGGAACTGCAAATAAAATCCAAATAAGTTACCACCTTACACCTGTCAGAATGGCTGTCATCAAGAAGACAACAAACAATCCTTGATGAGGATTGGAGGAATCTAATTTGGTACAGCCACTATGGGAAACAGTATGAAAGTTTCTAAAAAAATAAAAATAGAACCAGCATATGATTCAGTAATTTTCTGAATATTTACCTGAAGAAAATGAAAACTAATTCAGAAGGATATATACACCTCTCTGTTCGGTGCAGCATTATTTACAGTAGCCAAGATAGGGACACAACCGAACTGTCCATCAGCGGATGAACGGGTGAAGAAGATACAATGTACAGACACACATAAACACTCAGCCATTAAAAAAGAATCTTGCCAGTTGCAACAACACGGATGAATCTAAAAGAGCATGCTAAGTGAAATAAGCTAGAGGAAGATAGGTACTTTATGATCTCACTTATATGTGGAATCTAAAAAACAAATGAACAAAGAACAAACTGAAAACAGATTCATAGATACAGAAAACAGGGTGTTTGCAAAAGGCAGCTGGATGAGGGCTTGAGCAGTAGAGGAGATGATAGGAGATGAGGAGGCACAAACTTACAGTGTTAAAGTAGTCATGGGGATGTAATATACAACAGGAATATGGCTGATAATCTGCAATAACTCTGTATGGGACATGTGGTTACTAGACTTCTGGTGATTATTAGTTCCTAATGTATTTAAATGTCCAGACACTTAATATTGTATATCTAAAACTAACAGTATTTCTAAGACTTAGGGGTAGGAATTAATTTTATAAGTAAGAAACCGTAACCAAAGCTCATAAAGGAAAAGAATAACAATTTTGACCAAACTGAAATGACAACCTTCTGTATAAGTAAACAATTTAAAAGACAAGTAGAAGAATCTGTATGTGACACTTCAAAACATTCATATTCAGAAAAAACTGAAGCATAAGAAAAGGCAAATATACTTATGGGAAAATGGGCAAAGAAAAGTAATCATAACACAAAAAATTAAGCAAAAAAGGAATTAACATATCAAAAGATAAACTCTGACTCACTAGTGAGACAGATCCCTACTCAACAGTTTGATAAAATCAGTAGTTCAGCAAAACTGTGTTAGTGCAGTGTATGAATGGATGAATGAAGTCGTTCAGTCGTGTCCGACTCTTTGTGACCCCGTGGACTGTAGCCTATCAGGCTCCTCTGTCCGTGGGATTTTCCAGGCAATAGTACTGGAGTGGATTGCCATTTCCTTCTCCAGTAGNTGTGTTAGTGCAGTGTATGAATGGATGAATGAAGTCGTTCAGTCGTGTCCGACTCTTTGTGACCCCGTGGACTGTAGCCTATCAGGCTCCTCTGTCCGTGGGATTTTCCAGGCAATAGTACTGGAGTGGATTGCCATTTCCTTCTCCAGTAGATCTTCCCAACCCAGGGATCGAACCTGGGTCTCCCGCACTGTAGACAGACGCTTTACCATCTGAGCCACCAGAAATGGTAACTCTTTTAACACTACTTGTTTTACAGAATATGATCATACCTAGTAAATTTGAAACTACACATATCAGCCTCTCAAAAACTATACCTCTAGGTGTAGACCCTAGGAAAAATATTTCACATGTATATATAAGAAGATATTCCTTGTAGGAGTATTTGTAATAGCAAACACTTGGAAACAAATGCCCTTGAGTAAGGTAACCAATAACAATCAATATTCTCCGATGAAAATCTTACAGATTTGTAATAACACTGTGTGAAGTTCAAAAGCAATCAAATGAGAAACATGTTGGTCACGCAGTTTTCAAATCTACAGAGGGACAAAGTGACAAAGCAATTTTTGACAAAGTGAAAGTCACTCAGTCACGTCTGACTCTTTGCTACCCCATGGACTATAGAATCCATGGAATTCTCTAGGCCAAAATACTGGCATGGGTAACCTTTCCCTTCTGCAGGGTATCTTTCCAGCTCAGGGATTGAACCCAAGTCTCCCACATTGCAGGTGGATTCTTTACCAGCTGAGCCACAAGGGAAGCCCAAGAAGACTGGAGTAGGTAGCCTTATCCATTCTCTAGTGGATCTTCCCGGGGAAGGCAATGGCACCCCACCCCAGTACTCTTGCCTGGAAAATCCAATGGACGGAGTAGCCTGGTGGGCTGCAGTCCATGGGGTCGCTAACAGTCGGACAGACTGAGCGACTTCACTTTCACTTTTCTCTTTCATGCACTGGAGGAGGAAATGGCAACCCACTCCAGTATTCTTGCCTGGAGAATCCCAGGGATTGGGGAGCCTGGTGGGCTACCGTCTATGGGGTCACACAGAGTTGGACACGACTGAAGTGACTTAGCAGCAGCAGCAGCAGCAGTGGATCTTCCTGACCTAGGAATTGAACTGGGGTCTCCAGCATTGCAGGTGGATTCTTTACCAGCCGAGCTATCAAGGAAGCCCTACAGAGGGAACAGTAGTAAATTTTTTTTTTAAGTATATATATATATATGTTACGAAGATATTAACAGGGGTATGTTACACTTGAGTGACCATAGTTAATATCCAATAAAATGTAATTCCCTTAATAACTTCTCCCTAAGTGACTATTTCTGTCTCTGCTAATAACACTTACATACAATATACACATGGGTGTTTACTTATCCAGTTTTATCCTGAGAATGTTTTAATATACAGCTTTCATCTAGTTAAAATTTTAAAGCATCTAATTTCTAACCTTTATTTTCCCCTAGAAATAAAAAATAGTGCTATTTCCCCCAATGTTATATTTTGGAAAGAATTTTGGAAGCTACTCAGTAGATGGCATCATAAAATATTTGTTTTGTTTGTAGTATCTAGATAAAATAACTTTTAAATGTGATTTATATTTTGAATATTTATAGAAAATGTTTTTGAGATAAATTAATCCAGAAGTCTGTGTGAATTGTCAGTAGCTTAAGTCTGTACACTTAAGTGGATAGATTAGAATTATACATGAATATAAAAGGATGTTGCCAGAAAAAAATGGAAGGGGAATCCTAATTGAATTCCTTTTTTAAGGATCTACATCAGTCCCATCAGTCTGCTTCAAAGAACTAAGTTAAGCAGTCAATTTCCTGTCTATCAGCAGTTTCAGTGAAACAAGCTTTTAATTTCTCTATCAGTTGATTATTGGTAACATCCCCATCACTACACAATTGAAACACAAAGAACTTATAATTATCTAAATTTCAGAAGTTTTCAAACTGTTATCATGAATTTCCACAAAGCTTAGTGGTAGGTATATATGTGTGTCAGGTGGGCTTCCCTGGTGGCTCGGTGGTAAAGAACCTGCCTGCCACTACAGGGGAGGCCAGGGCCGGGAAGATGCCCTGGAGGGGGAAATGGCAACCCAGGGCCGGGAAGATGCCCTGGAGGGGGAAATGGCAACCCAGGGCCGGGAAGATGCCCTGGAGAGGGAAATGGCAACCCAGGGCCGGGAAGATGCCCTGGAGAGGGAAATGGCAACCCACTCCAGTATTCTTGCTTGGAGGATCTCACGGACAGAGGAGCCTGGCGGACTACAGTCCATGGGTTTGCAAAGAGGCACATATGACTTTGCAACTAAACAACAACAGGAACATTTCTGTCAGGCAAGGGGATGGTATTTAGTAGCTTTCTCTCTTGCACATATTAGGCATTCACCAAGGCTGGTTGGTTGGTTCCATGCTGAGTACATTCTAATTTTCTGTGATTGCCCAATGAAATGTCATTCCAAGTGTAACTAGTTTATGTATATCTTTATGTATAAGGTGAAATATCTTTATTGGTTTTGAGAGTATATAATTCATACGCACTATTAAAGTCCTGGAATTTAAGACCATTTAGAACTAGACCTTAAAAATCTCACAAAGCAAAGTTTGAGGTTATGTAGGAGAAGGCAATGGCACCCCACTCCAGTACTCTTGCCTGGAAAATCCCATGGATGGAGGCTGCAGTCCATGGGGTCACTGAGTCAGACATGACTGAGCAANAGAGTATATAATTCATACGCACTATTAAAGTCCTGGAATTTAAGACCATTTAGAACTAGACCTTAAAAATCTCACAAAGCAAAGTTTGAGGTTATGTAGGAGAAGGCAATGGCACCCCACTCCAGTACTCTTGCCTGGAAAATCCCATGGATGGAGGCTGCAGTCCATGGGGTCACTGAGTCAGACATGACTGAGCAACTTCACTTTCACTTTTCACATTCATGTATTGGAGAAGGAAATGGCAACCCACTCAAGTGTTCTTGCCTGGAGAATCCCAGGGACAGGAGGTTGGTGGGCTAACATCTATGGGGTCGCACAGAGTCAGACACAACTGAAGGGACTTAGCAGCAGCAGCAGCAGTCTAAAAATCAAGGCATATTTATTTAAATACATGAAAAGCAGTAATTTTTATATCAGGAGAGTAAGTAGCATTCACCTCTGTGTGCATGTATAATTCAATCATTCTGGTACAGAACACATGGTGTTCAGGTCCAGAACAGTTAATAGATTTTATTTGCATCTATTTCTAATGTTTCCTTGACAACTACTATAGATGCTGCTATCACCATGGGGATGGTTCTTCTAAATGAAGCAGCAACATCCAAGGGAGATGTTGGAAAAAGACGGAGTAAGTCTCTGTGTTGGTATCTTTGTAAGTTTTAGTCAAGCTTCATTTAAATCAAATGGGAAATAGATAAAAGTCCTTTGTAAACGAACTTCTAAAGAAAGGTTCTGGTTTGAAGACAGCCATAGTGTTTCTTACTTTTTTCTCTTTCTTGGATGTATGGTGTGTGCACAAATATTTAAAAATACATTTCTTCCAAAATGGGATTGGTGCTTTTCTGTGGAATTGGGTATAAAGAAAAGCTGTCATTTGCCCTTGTTGGGGGTGGTTTGATTTATCTCTGCTGAAGTTATGGTCTCTTTGGTCATGTCCACCGTACAGGAAGAGGGGGAAAGTTCTAGGGACAGAGTATTCAGAGGATTTATAGGCTAATAATTTGTCCCCTATGCCACAAGAGTCATTTGTGCATTCAAGGACTGATTCAGACAGAGAAGTTTGTGCATAAGTGTTGTACCCGAAGTATTACAATGCTTTCCAACTACCTCCAAAACCTTTTTTGAGCTACAGTTTGAAAGGGGGCATCTTTTGGTACCATCTTTTTCAGGGTTTTTGCCTTTTCCAGTGATATTCCAACATTCACAGCTCTACTGAGTTTCAGCTTTGTGTCTTAACCAGGTGACTATTTTATCCTTTGACAGAACTGTTCCCCTCAGGGAGTTCCAATAAGGGATTACACATTTTTATGAAGTGTTTTTGGCAGGAAAAGGGAAAAAACACATAGGAAAAATCTTCTGCCCTCAGGAGCATGGGTCAAAGAATGTCAGAGAGCCTTAAATTCAGTATTTCCTGCCACAAATCTTTCCATAATTGATATAAAGTCCCTATGTGAGTTTATGATTATGCTTCCACAAACCTATAATTAAGATTTTTATCAATATGCTTTGCATTTCTGAACCCTATTAAAATCCAGAATGTATGTATGAGAAATATAGGCATCTGGAGAAGACTCTTAATTTATTAAAAAATTTAAAATAAAAATCCAGCCTTATTTTCTTTATGGGAATTTTCACAGTGGTGACATGAATGTCAGTCATAGTGATTTCTAAATACAATACTTAGGGATCTTTAGTATTGAAACATTTTGGATGTAATCCTTTACTCTCATTTCCCCTGATGCCATTTACATACTGTTATAAAGAAACCACAGTAGCAATGGATGCCTTACTTTGCTTAGTTAATCATTGTTCAGAACATCATTTTATGATTTATAATTTGCATAAAGAATGTGATGTTCTTGGGACCAACGAGTAGTATTTATATAAGGACAAATTCTTACATGTTCGTATATTTATCATACATCCTATCACATTAAAGTAGTAAGACAGTGTGTAATATATATATAAAATCACTTCAACCCCCACCCACTGCCACTTTATTTGTGTATGTGTGCACGAGAAAGCGTGCACAAGTAAGTGCATGGGAGAGAGAGGAGGAGTGGGAAATGGGAAATATATTTTGAAATTAGCCCTTTTGATGCCAGTGTGGTTTTTATTTTGGATGTAATACAAGTGCTGTGGTTACTGTTGCCATGGTCAGAATCCATCTGTGCCCTTTTAGCACTTTCTTCTCACCAGTATGTTATCTGGGAACGGCTGCAGTGCATGGTTTGTTGGGTCACCACTGACTCCTCCCGAGTCCTCTTCCTTCCCCATGTGCCTGTACCTCAGTTCCATTACTTTGCTCCACCACATAGAATCAAGTAAATAGCTTTTGTCTTACTTGATCACATTTTGAGACTCATTTCCCATGGTGCTTATCAAGTGTTCAGTTCAGTTCAGTCACACAGTTGTGTCCAACATTTTGCAACCCTGTGGACTATAGCATGCCAGGCTTCCCTGTCCAACACCAACTCCCGGAGTTTACTCAAACTCACGTTTATCGAGTCAGTGATGCCATCCAACCATCTCATCCTCTGTCATCTCCTTCTCCTTCTGCCTTCAGTCTTTCTCAGCATCAGGGCTTTTCAAATGAGTCAATTCTTTGCATCAGGTGGCCAGAGTATTCGAACTTCAGGTTCATCATCAGTCCTTCCAATGAATATTCAGGACTGATTTCCTTTAGGATGGACTGGTTGGATCTCCCTGCAGCCCAAGGGACTCTCAAGAGTCTTCTCCAACACCACAGTTCAAAAGCCTCAATTTTTAAGCACTCAGCTTTCTTTATAGTCGAACTCTCGCATCCATACATGACTACTGGAAAAACCATAGCTTTGACTAGATGGACCTTTGTTGGCAAAGTAATGTCTCTGCTTTTTAATATGCTGTCTAGGTTTGTCATAGCTTTTCTCCCAAGGAACAAGGGTCTTTTAATTTCATGGCTGTAGTCACCATTGTGGTTAGCTGGGTCACGATCTTTTTGATATAGTTCTTCTGTGTATTCTTGCCACCTCTTAATATCTTCTGCTTCTGTTGGGTCCATACCATTTCTGTCCTTTATTTTGCCCATCTCTGCATGAAATGTTCCCTTGGTATCTCTTATTTCCTTGAAGAGATCTCTGGTCTTTCCCATTCTGTTGTTTTCCTCTATTCTTTGCACTGATCACTGACGAAGGCTTTCTTACCTTTCCTTGCTATTCTTTGGAACACTGCATTCAGATGGGTATATCTTCCCTTTTGTCCTCTGCCTTTTGCTTCTCTTCTTCTCTCAGCTATTTGTAAGGCCTCCTCAGACAACCATTTTGCCTCTTAGCATTTCTTTTTCTTGGGGATGGTCTTGATCCCTGCCTCCTGTACAATGTCACAAACCTCTGTCTCTAGTTCTTTAGGCACTCTATCAGATCTAATCTCTTGAATCTATTTCTCACTTCCACTGTATAGTCATAAGAGATTTGATTTAGGTCACACCTGAATGGCCTAGTGGTTTCCCTACTGTGTTCAATTTAAGTCTGAATTTGGCAATATAGGAGTTCATGATCTGAGTTTCAGTCAGCTCTCAGTCTTGTTTTTGCTGACTGAATAGAGCATCTCCATCTTTGGATGCAAAGAATAGAATCAATCTGATTTCAGTATTGACCGTCTGGTTGATGCCCATGTGTAGAGTCTTCTCTTGTGTTGTTGGAAGAGGATGTTACTATAACCAGTGCATTCCCTTAGCAAAATTTCATTAGCGTTGGCCTGCTTCGTTTTGTACTCCAAGGCCGAATTTCCCTTTACCCTAGGTATCTCTTGACTTCCTACTTTTGCATTCCAGTCCCTATAATGCAAAGGACATCTTATTTGGGTGTTAGTTCTAGAAGGTCTTGTAGGTCTTCATAGAAATGTTCAACTTCAGCTTTTTCAGCATTACTGGTCGGGGCATAGACTTGGATTACTGTGATATTGAATGATTTGCCTTGGAAACAGATCATTCTGTCATTTTTTGAGATCGCATCCAAGTACTGCATTTCGGACTCTCTTGTTGACTATGGGGGCTACTCCATTTCTTCTAAGGGATTCTTGTCCACAGTAGTAGATATAATGGTCATCTGAGTTAAATTTGCCCATTCCAGTCCATTTTAGCTCATTGATTCCTAAAATGTTGAGGTTCACTCTTGCCATCTCCTGTGTGACCACTTTCAATTTGCCTTGATTCATGGACCTAATATTCCAGATTCCTATGCAATATTGCTCTTTACAACATCAGACTTGACTTTTGTCACCAGTCACATCCACAACTCGGTGTAGTTTTTGCTTTGTCTCCATTTCTTCATTCTTTCTGGAGTTATTTCTCCACTGATCTCCAGTAGCATATTGGGTACTTGCTGACCTGGGGAGTTCCTCTTTCAGTTTCCTATCTTTTTGCTAAAAGCCTCAATTTTTAAGCACTCAGCTTTCTTTATAGTCGAACTCTCGCATCCATACATGACTACTGGAAAAACCATAGCTTTGACTAGATGGACCTTTGTTGGCAAAGTAATGTCTCTGCTTTTTAATATGCTGTCTAGGTTTGTCATAGCTTTTCTCCCAAGGAACAAGGGTCTTTTAATTTCATGGCTGTAGTCACCATTGTGGTTAGCTGGGTCACGATCTTTTTGATATAGTTCTTCTGTGTATTCTTGCCACCTCTTAATATCTTCTGCTTCTGTTGGGTCCATACCATTTCTGTCCTTTATTTTGCCCATCTCTGCATGAAATGTTCCCTTGGTATCTCTTATTTCCTTGAAGAGATCTCTGGTCTTTCCCATTCTGTTGTTTTCCTCTATTCTTTGCACTGATCACTGACGAAGGCTTTCTTACCTTTCCTTGCTATTCTTTGGAACACTGCATTCAGATGGGTATATCTTCCCTTTTGTCCTCTGCCTTTTGCTTCTCTTCTTCTCTCAGCTATTTGTAAGGCCTCCTCAGACAACCATTTTGCCTCTTAGCATTTCTTTTTCTTGGGGATGGTCTTGATCCCTGCCTCCTGTACAATGTCACAAACCTCTGTCTCTAGTTCTTTAGGCACTCTATCAGATCTAATCTCTTGAATCTATTTCTCACTTCCACTGTATAGTCATAAGAGATTTGATTTAGGTCACACCTGAATGGCCTAGTGGTTTCCCTACTGTGTTCAATTTAAGTCTGAATTTGGCAATATAGGAGTTCATGATCTGAGTTTCAGTCAGCTCTCAGTCTTGTTTTTGCTGACTGAATAGAGCATCTCCATCTTTGGATGCAAAGAATAGAATCAATCTGATTTCAGTATTGACCGTCTGGTTGATGCCCATGTGTAGAGTCTTCTCTTGTGTTGTTGGAAGAGGATGTTACTATAACCAGTGCATTCCCTTAGCAAAATTTCATTAGCGTTGGCCTGCTTCGTTTTGTACTCCAAGGCCGAATTTCCCTTTACCCTAGGTATCTCTTGACTTCCTACTTTTGCATTCCAGTCCCTATAATGCAAAGGACATCTTATTTGGGTGTTAGTTCTAGAAGGTCTTGTAGGTCTTCATAGAAATGTTCAACTTCAGCTTTTTCAGCATTACTGGTCGGGGCATAGACTTGGATTACTGTGATATTGAATGATTTGCCTTGGAAACAGATCATTCTGTCATTTTTTGAGATCGCATCCAAGTACTGCATTTCGGACTCTCTTGTTGACTATGGGGGCTACTCCATTTCTTCTAAGGGATTCTTGTCCACAGTAGTAGATATAATGGTCATCTGAGTTAAATTTGCCCATTCCAGTCCATTTTAGCTCATTGATTCCTAAAATGTTGAGGTTCACTCTTGCCATCTCCTGTGTGACCACTTTCAATTTGCCTTGATTCATGGACCTAATATTCCAGATTCCTATGCAATATTGCTCTTTACAACATCAGACTTGACTTTTGTCACCAGTCACATCCACAACTCGGTGTAGTTTTTGCTTTGTCTCCATTTCTTCATTCTTTCTGGAGTTATTTCTCCACTGATCTCCAGTAGCATATTGGGTACTTGCTGACCTGGGGAGTTCCTCTTTCAGTTTCCTATCTTTTTGCCTTTTCATACTGTCAACAGCAAAGGGAGTGATAAAGTGTTTTACTCAGCTCCTGAAAAAAGACTGAGGAAAGGAAGAAGTGTGTGGTCATATCAAATGTAGGAAGATGTAAAGCATCATGTCATTCATTCGAGGTGCACTAAGATTATTGTAAGCAAAGTTGCTACATCAAGTGGCTGGTGTCTATTTGGGCATTCTACAGTTTCAGGGGGAAAAAGTGGTTTTCATTTTTGCAGTATTCAGCAGCCTTTTTTTTTTTTTTGCTTTATTTTCTGCCAAATTTCATTTGAAATTCACCTGCATGTGTGTTATATATGAAATGTCACAGAGGCTGCAACTGAATGCTGTTAAGTACTTAGGATTTTTCACAATTTGTTCTCAAAACTGAGAGAGTAATATTCCTACAGAGTTGAAGAAAAACTGATCAACAGGCTTCTGGATCATGTTTTAACAATTTTCTAAAGTCTCCACTGATTTCTAGGATTGTAATTAAACCGGGTCTAATTTATATGCTAGAATAATTTAAAAATTATAGTTCATCATTATAGAAGCATATAGAATTATTTAATCTCCCTTGTTTTCTTCTGTCTTGGTGTGTTTAATCTCTTTTATCTTCCCCTTTCTTTTATAATTAATCATATTAGATTGTCCAGTGTTTTTAAAGAATTCCCTGAAACTAATGAAAGGATACAGGTATCATGCATATTTTTTATTAAGAAATATTTAGGTATTTCTTATTAAAAGAACTTATCTACAGAGCAGATTCTGGTAAATTTCCATTTCTCTAAATATATATTTTCTTTTATTCTAAACATACCTGCATTTAATTGGCTCATATTTTTAAGCATTTAAAGATTTTACTACTAGCAAATTTAATTAAAAATCTAGATGTTTTTGCATATATTTCATAATATATATTTGATTAGTCATCTACTTTAGAGTAAAATCTTCTTAACCGTAACAGAAAGGGAAAGAAATGTCCTTGTGTCAACTTGTGAGGAATAAAGTGATTTTGAGACCTAAATCACAGCCCGGTGTATTCTGCTGTGACATACACCACTTGCTCCTTTGTAAAATGAACACTAATACCTTGACACTATCACCAGCTATTTAGGGTTGGTTTTCCCTCTTTGACTATCAAAGAGTCTGTATTTTCTCACACCCCAAGCCTTTGTTACTGGCTTTCGGTATGCTGGGATGAACTTATCACTTGTAAGTAACAGGCATTTACTGAAGCAATAATCTAGCCAGTCATCTAAAATTACATTTCTTTATAAATATTGCATGGCATCTGAAAATAAAATTATATTGCACATTCCAGTACTGTAGATGTCTCTGCTAATAAAGCCAGTACTTCACAGTGCAGGGACCGATAATCTCGTTTGTGGTTTATCACATTTTCTTGTGTTTTGTTTTGGTCCCTCTGGGGGCATTTTAGTACTTGTAGGAATTCGGTAAGAGAAGAATACCACCCAAAAACTTAGATCAATCACTTTTTGTTTTGTTTTCATACTCCAAGTAATAAATTGTCATTGAGAAGAATGTGGAAAATAATGATTATCTGGTTTGTGGTACCTGTATGTGCCATGAGCTGTTACATGTAAGTATGTGTAATTAACTGAATGCTTTTTAAAAACGTAAACATTTGTGTTGTGTGTGTCTAGACTAATGGAATTTTCTGTTTCTTTCTAGTTATTTGTCTCGTGGGATTAGGCCTGGTGGTCTTCTTCTTCAGTTTTTTACTTTCAATATTTCGTTCCAAGTACCACGGCTACCCTTACAGGTAATATCATTATACTAATATGAATGTTTTCATTTGGAACTAGTAGAATAAACCGAATTTCATGTTTTTATGTTTCTAACATGTATTTAAGAATTAATATAAAGTAACTACCTTATTTGCAAAGTCATCTTAAACTCTGTTAAGCAAGCTTTTGAGCACCTACTATGTGTTCAGCACAGATTATATGAAGGAGATACATATATAAGGCATGGTACCTGCCCTCCTTTGTATATGATAGTTTCATTTTAGATTTATGTTGCATGCATATGTATGTATGTGTGCATGGATATATATATATATGTATGTATACATTACATATATATACAAACACACATAACAAAATGAGTTTTCAACTTTGTGGAATTTACCAAAATTGTTTTGGTTTGCCTATTCATGATTTTTACTTCATTTACAAATTTTTTTCTCATATAATCTAGGGTTCAGTGCCCAGTAAACTCCGTCACAGTTTGAATTCTTCGAAGTTTTAGCTTTTTCTAATAAGGAATGGCAACATGAATGGAAAATGAAATGATAAAAGGATCTCTGGTCACTACAAGCTGTCATAAAAGAACATTTCCTAAGATTTTCATCAGCATAGTTTGATAATTGGGGATGGGGAGATGTTGAAAATTCATTCTGAAACAATGTTATTATAACCAAACTATTATTCTTACTAAAGCAAAATACAGCTGACACGCCAGATTACAGTTATCCAGGTCAGGAAGTAGGCACAGGTTCATTTCTTGACCATTCCTCCCTTAATTTGTCTCAAAGGAATAAGTATTCCACTTTCTCTAGGGAGCATCCTCCTCCCCAGTGAAGAAGTAAAGGTCCCTTTTCTCTGAAATTTTGAGAACTTTCTGTTGAGATAGTAGAGAGATTTTGAGAACTTTCTATTGAGATATTGACAGAAAATAAAATCTCATAATTTACATCCCTCTTGCAGGTGAGTGAATGAGTGATAACTGCTCTGTAGTATCCGACTCTTTGTGACCCCATGGACTGTAGCTTGCCAGGTTCCTGTGTCCATGGAATTCTCCAGAATACTGGAATGGGTTGCCATTGTGAACTGAGCAATTACTTCAAGAAAATGTTTCTACATAGGTGATGGCAGACATGTGTAGCTTTATCTAGGGCACAGAACTATTCCCATGACAGAGATCTGATTAAGGGCTTATCATAAAGAGTGAAACACTTCACCCCTGCCTCTGTATCTTTTCATATGGGCAGAGGCACATTTCCAAGACTTCTCACATCCATTAAAAATAAACATACTCAAGGAGTAAAAGAAATCTGAATATCAGATGTGAGCTGTGGGACCATCTGCCTTTAATCTGGTCTGCAGTATAAGAGAATTTTTTAAAAAAACATGAGGTCTGAGGGCAAGAAATTTAATCAGAAAAGCCACGTAACGTCTCCAGTTTCTTGGTTTTTATTCTTGATGCTGTGTGGCTATCTCATTTTGGTTTTGAAAATACGAAGTCAGAAGAATCAAATCCAAGATGAAATAGGCCCAAGAAAGATGAGGTTTCTGTTCTTCTTCTCCCCTACCCTAAGATTGAGGATCATGGTTCTGTATGATTAGAGTCTCAGTTTTACTTGCATGTATTCCATTAACAGAATCTGTAGAAGACTATTTCTATTACTCAAGAGTTCATTTACTTAAAAAAACACTTGTTCATTTCAACCTACAGCATTTATGGTGTCAATGAAGGGTATCTAAATTATAAAAAAGAAAGTGTCATAAGTTATGTGATTTGAAAAACCTATTTAGTTGACAGAAAACGGAGGAAGGTAAAGAGCAAGTTCCGGCTCTCATACACAACAGAGCACCTAATCCAACAAGAATCAGTTGAGTTCAGTTCAGTCCCTCAGTCATGTCTGATTCTTAGCGAACCCACAGACTGCCACACGCCAGGCCTCCCTGTCCGTCACAAACTCCCGGAGTTTACTCAAACTCATGTCCATCAAGTCAGTGATGCCATCCAGTCATCTCATCCTCTGTCGTCCCCTTCTCCTCTGCCTTCAATCTTTCCCAGCCTCAGGGTCTTTTCAAATGAGTCAGTTATTTGCATCAGGTGGCCAAAGTATTGGAGTTTCAGCTTCAACAGCAGTCCTTCCAATGAATATTCAGGACTGATTTCCTTTAGGATGGACTGGTTTGATCTCCCTGCAGTCCAAGGGACTCTTAAGAGTCTTCAACACCACAATTCAAAAGCATCAATTCTTCGGCACTCAGCTTTCTTTATGGTCCAACTCTCACATCCATACATGACTACTGGAAAAACAATAGCTTTGACTAGATGGACTTTTGTTGGCAAAGGAATGTCTCTGCTTTTTCATATGCCGTCTAGGTTGGTTATAACTTTTCTTCCAAGGAAGTGAGTGAAGTGAAGTGAAGTCACTCAGTCGTATTCGACTCTTTGTGACCCCATGGACTGTAGCCTACCAGGCTCCTCAGTCCATGGGATTTTCCAGGCAAGAGTACTGGAGTAGGTTGCCATTTCCTTCTCCAGGGGATCTTCCTGACCCATGGATCGAACCTGGGTCTCCAGCATTGTAGGCAGACACTTTACCATCTGAGCTACCCTGCAATCACAATCTGCAGTAATTTTGGAACCCAAGAAAAGAGTCTGTCACTGTTTCCACTGTTTCCCCATCTATTTGCCATGACGTGATGGGACCGGATACCATGATCTTAGTTTTCTGAATTTTGAGCTTTAAGCCAACTTTTTCACTCTTCTCTTTCACTTTCATCAAGAGGCTCTTTAGTTCTTCTTTGCTTTCTGCCATAAGGGTGGTATCATGTGCATATCTGAGGTTATTGATATTTCTCCCAGCAATCTTGATTGCAGCTTGTGCTTCATTCCGCCCAGCATTTTGCATGATGTACTCTGCATATAAGTTAAATAAGCAGGCTGACGATATACAGCCTTGACGGACTCCTTTCACGATTGGAACCAGTCTATTGTTCCATGTCCAGTTCTAATTGTTTCCTCTTGAACTGAATACAGGTTTCTCAGGAAGAAGGTCAGAGTGTCTGGTATTCCCATCTCTTTCAGAATTTTCCACAGTTTGTTGTGATCCACACAGTCAAAGGGTTTGGCATAGTCAATGAAGCAGAGGTACACGTTTTTCTGGTATTCTCTTGCCTTTTTTGATGATCCAGTGGATGTTGGCAATTTGATCTCTGGTTCCTCTGCCTTTTCTAAATCCAGCTTGAACATCTGGGAGTTCACAGTTCACGTATTGTTGAAGCCTGGTTTGGAGAATTTTGAGCATTACTTTGCTAGTGTGTAAGATGAGTGCAATTGAGTGGTAGTTTGAGCATTCTTTGGCATTGCCTTTCTTTGGGATTGGAATGAAAACTGACCTTTTCCAGTCCTGTGGCCACTGCTGAGTTTTCCAAATTTGCTGGCATATTGAGTGAAGCACTTTCACAGCATCATCTTTTAGGATTTGAAATAGCTCAACTGGAATTCCATCACCTCCACTAGCTTTGTTGATAGTGATGCTTCCTAAGGCCCACTTGATTTTGCTTTCCAGGATGTCTGTCTGTAGGTCAGTGATCATACATGATTACCTGAATCGTGAAGATCTTTTTTGTACAGTTTTTCTGTGTATTCTTGCCACCTCTTAATATATTCTGCTTCTGTTAGATCCATACCATTTCTGTCCTTTGTTGTGCCCATTTTTGCATGGAAAGCTCTCTTGGTAAGCTGAATTTGAACAGTTCTATGAAGACCTATAAGACTTTCTAGAACTGACACCCCAAAATTATGTCCTTTCATTATAGGGGACTGGAATGCAAAAGTAGGAAGTCAATAAATACCTGAAGTAACAGGCAAATTTGGCCTTGGAGTACAGAATGGAGCAGGGCAAAGGCTAATAGAGTTTTGCCAAGAGAACACACTGGTCATAGCAAACATCATCTTCCAATAGCACAAGAGAAGAGACTCTACACCTGGACATCAGCAGATGGTCAATACTGAAATCAGATTGATTCTATTCTTAGCAGCCAAAGATGGAGAAGCTCTGTACAGTCAGCAAAAACAAGACCAGGAGCTGACTGTGGCTCAGATCATGAACTCCTTATGCCAAATTCAGACTTAAATTGAACATAGTAGGGAAAACCACTAGACCATTCAGATATGACCTAAATCAAATTCCTATCGATTGTACAGTGGAAGTGACAAATAGAGTCAAGGGGTTAGATCTGATAGAGTATGAACTAAAGAATTATGCCTGAAGAAACATGGACGGAGGTTCATGACATTGTACAAGAGGCAGGGATCAAGACCATCTCCCAGACTGAGAAGGCCAAAAAGGCACAATGCGTGTCTGAGGTCTGACAACTAGCTGTGCAAAGAACAGAAGTGAAGGCTAAGGAGAAAAGCAAAGATAAACCCATCAGAACGCAATGTTCCAGAGAATAGCAGGAAAAGATAAGAAAGCCTTCCTCAGTGATCAGTGCCAAGAAATAGAAGAAAACAGTAGAATGGGAAAGACTAGAGATCTCTTCTGGAAAATTAGAGATACCAAGGGAACTTTTCATGCAAAGATGGGCACAATCCAACAAGAATAGCATTTCCTATCTAGATGTTCCTGGTCATGATACTGCTCTGACAGAATAAGTAAAGTTTTACTAGTTCCAAGAATAATGTTACATTTGACAGCATTGTATTTTGTCATGATGTGAAGAGTGTTAAGTTTGTACTTTTCCCAAGGAGTAGCTGTCATTTAGTATTGATTGAATAAAACTCTAATCCTCTGGTTTTTACAAGAGTAGACATGTAAATTACCTGAGAAGCTTTTTAAAATACATATTCTAGGCCTCACCTTAGCTTTTCATTGTGAGCATTTCTGAACCAGAGTATATGCTGGTTTTATTTTGCTATGAGTATGACTCCCACCATGCTTATTGGGTCCCAATCCTACCCCCTTGTCAAGGGCCCACCAGGCTAAATGGGGAGGGGGCTTGCTGGCAGCTGGCCTCTTGGGACTGGAAGATGAAATGTCCTGTAAGAAGTCAAATGGAAATCACGCCCCAGGGTGGTTTATGAAAATGAAATTTGACATAGATGAAAACCCCTAAAAGTACTGCCAAGAAACAGCATCAGAACAGAACCCAGCATTAAAAAAAAAAAAACCTGGGAAGACAGGTGCACTGAAAGAGAGGGACGTGACATTACAGAGACGTGAAGGCAGGGACCCGGCTGTGGCCCAGCTCTCGCGAGCTCTGTGATTTGCTGGGCTGTTGCAGGACTCAGCCATCCAGCCCTCCTGTGACCCTACTTAAATCATCCTTTTAGTTTCACCGTCTCTTCTCTTATCACTTTAAAGCTTCCTAGTATTCCTCTTCAGACTCCTGAGAACTTCTATTTGTTTCTGCATTGTGTCTTTTCCATGGATATAGTGATGCATCATTCATCAAGCTTCCATAAATCCATCCAGCCTTCTTAGACCATCCCTCTCCAGTCATTCATCTTCTTGCTTTGTAAGGTTGGTAGGACAGGTTATATATGTTCCTTTCATCACATTTACAGCAGCCCTTAGGGCTAACAAAATATGGCAGATGGGAGCATTGTGAACAAAAAACATGTGCTTTGCATTAGAACGTTTTTATGCTCTTATTAATCTAACCCATAGATATATGCCAGAGTTACCCTAGTAATGTTATATATTGCTTTGGGATTTGTTTTCAATTCATTGCCTCATTTTCCTTCAGAATAAAGTTTTTCTCAGAAATTGTATCAGTTTTATTATGAATAATTATGATAATAAACATATTATTCATATCAAGAGTTAAAGCTGGATTTAGAAAAGGCAGAGGAACCAGAGATCAAATTGCCGGCATCTGTTGGATCATAGAAAAAGCAAGATAGTTCCAGAAAAACATCTACTTTTGCTTCCTTGACTATGCCAAAGCCTTTGATTGTGTGGACCATAGCAAACTATGGAAATTCTTCAAGAGATGGGTATACCTGACCACCTTACCTGCCTCCTGAGGACCTGTATGCAGGTCAAGAAGCAACAGTTAAAACTGGACATGAAACAACAGACTGGTTCCAAACTGGGAAAGGAGTTTGTTAAGGCTGTATATTTTCACCCTGCTTATTTAACTTCTGTGCAGAGTACATCATGTGAAATGCCAGGCTGGATGAAGCACAAGCTGGAATAAAGATTTCCAGGAGAAGTATCAATAACCTCAGATATGCAGATAACATCACCCTTATGGCAGAAAGTGAAGAGGAACTAAAGAGCCTCTTGATGAAAGTGAAAGAGGAGAATGATAAAGCTGGCTTAAAACTCAACATTCAAAAGTTAAGATCATGGCATCTGGTCCTATCACTTCATGGCAAATAGATGGGGAAACAATGGGAACAGAGACAGACTTTATTTTCCTGGACTCCAAAATTAGGGCAGATGGTGACCACAGCCATGAAAATAAGAGACTCAACCTCCTTGGAAGAAAAGCTGACAAACCTAGACAGTGTATTAAAAAGCAGAGACGTTACTTTGCTGTCAGAGGTCCATCTAGTCAAAGCTATGGTTTTTCCAGTAGTCATGTATGGATGTGAGAGTTGGACCATAAAGAAAGCCCATCATCAGAAAATTAAATGCTTTCGAACCACAGTGTTGGAGAAGACTTTCAAGAGTCCATTGGACTGCAAGGAGATCAAACCAGCCTAAAGAAAATCAATCCTGAATATTCATTGGAAGGACTGATGCTGTAGCTCCAGTGCTTTGGCCACCTGATTCAGAGAGCCAACTCATTAGAAAAGACCCTGATGCCGGGAAAATTGAAGGCAGGAGAAGAGGATGACAAAGGACAAGATCATTGGATGGCATCACCAACTTAATGGACATGAATTTGAATAAGCTCCAGTAGATGGTGAAGGACAGGGAAGCCTGGCATGCTGCAGTCCATGGGGTCGCAAAGAGTCAGACAGGACTGAGCGTCTGAACAGTAATAACAACAAATCAAGAGTAGTTGTTGCCCAAAGGACTAGAAGGAGAATATACACCAGAGAACTGGAATAATGCTGAGCACTAAATTCTAGAAACCAGGCAGCATAATGGGGAAGAAAGTATCTGTCCAGCTAATTCACTGGAGAAAAAGCAAACGTGATACAGAAGCCAGAGTGAAAGGAGGAATAAATGAGAGAAAGGAAGAGAGAAGTCATTTGGGAATAGTTGAAAAGTGAAAGTCGCTCAGTCGTGTCCAGCTCTTTGCAACTCCATGGACTATACAGTCCATGGAATTCTCCAGTCCAAAATACTGGAGTGGGTAGCCTTTTCCTTCTCCAGGAGTTAAAAGATGAGATGTTAGTACAAAGGAAAAAAGAAGGCTTTTCCTTCTGAGCTACTCTGTGGGAGAGGCTTGGTCAGTGATGAACATAGTGCCATATTCTGGAGGGACACCTTGCAATCCCAGCAGCATGTTTCTGTGGCACCAGCATAATATGATTTGATTAAAAAAGAGAAACAAAAACCTTGTTCCTATTGGAAAATGATAGTTCATAGGGAAGGAGAAAATAAGATTCTGGACACCATCAATATAACAAGAAAAAGGCTATTCCATATGCCAGAAGATATGCCCTGGCCTCGTATTACTGAAAAGACCGTGTGGATGTCCATATTCAAAGGGAGTTAGTGCTTATTATAATGAATCCTAAACCCTGGTGACCAAGAGCTAAGTCAACCCCCAGTCATTTTTACCAACATACAATGAAGTAGGCTTGTAGGGAGAAAGAAAAGACTTTCTCAAACAAGACCATTTCCTTGTCCTTGAGATGAGCTGCCAGGACGAAAAGACAGTTTTCTTCTAAAAGACTGGAAAACCCTCCCCCTTCTCCCTACTCTGGTTGACAGTGGATAAGATCCAAGATACCCTTTACTGAAAATGCACATTTGAACATAACTCCATCCGCTAATTGAAAAACACCTTTAGCAAGGCCTTTAGCTTCAATGCCATAATCCAGTCTTGGGTGTAACACCATAGCATTTGGTGCCTTTGATGTCTGTGTTTTAGGTTTGTGATTTTTAACTTTTAAACCAGGAAATGCCACTGATGTCTATAAACTAATTTTGTATTGCCTCACAATTTTTAATTGATCTACAGTCTTTAATTTCTTCTGTACGGAATGATCTTTCTGCTTTTCCATTTTTATTTTAAATTTCACAGAACCTTAAACATTCATGTGTTTCTTATTTTCTCAGAACTTCACACGATATTTTTGTTGTTGAACTGTGTGCTTGCTGAAAGGGATAAAAGTCTGTTACATGTTTACCCTGTTTCCTTAAATCTTCCCCACATTTTGGTCTTAAGGGTTTTTTCCCTACAGTATCAGCATCTTTCATACTATGACTAAATTTTCCCAGATCAAGTTTCAGTAAGCAAACTTCTCTCATTTACATCCTTAATCTACATGTTACTAACTCAGAGACTTTGGGAAAGTTAAATAACTTTTCTAAACCTTGGTTTTCTCATTTCTAAGTGGGAAATGTTTACATGCTTTGACATCATGTAAAGGTTACATGATGTAAATCACCTAGCACATTGCCTAGTACTTAGTATGTGGCACATAGTATTACTTACTCAAAAACTACTTTCTGCTAATTATTATTATTAGTTTTGATGTAAAGATTTTACCCATTTAATTTTTCCTGAGCAGGATTTTTTTTTATGGTAAAAATTAAGCAAGTGTTGTTTTTTATTTGCATGATTCAGTGGGGTGAAGATTAGATTTTTCCCTGAACCTTCTGAGGAACTTAATTGGGCTCTCAAAACCTTTGAAATTAGTGAAATAACAAAGATATTAAGAATTTGATCTAATTACCATCTGACCCATAGTTCAGAAAAAGAAATTGTATTCTAGTGGTAGCAAGAATTCATTTTGTATATTAAATAAAGATTAGCTTTAGGGCTTGTTCCATTTTCCAAGAGCAAAGTGCTAGTGTTCATGCATGAATGTAGTCTCTTATGGGTAATTACTTTCCCACTGGTTGCCCCTGACATACTTTGATTCAAAAGTTTTCTTCAAAAAGATATCTATAAAACTATTGGAAAGATCAAGTCTCTATCTGAGTAGGAAAATAGCATAGAACATTCTCTACTAATTCTCTCACTTTGCTACCTGTTTATGATTCTTTAGTTGTCTTAGAAAGATGGTGTGGTATGATGGGAAAATATTTAGAATCCAAGACAAGAGTTCAAATTCAGTATATCATTTTGTATGTCAGTTAAGAACTCTGGCCCAGCAGACAAAGATACAGGTTTGAATCTTACACCCTCTCGTCACTAACTTTGGGACTAACTTTTCAGTCTCATTTTTCCTTACCTGTAAAAGTATGTTTTTATGGGGTTGGGTAACAACTTTGTTAAGCTCATTTCTTCATTTGTAAACTTGGCATAATAATTAATATGTATCTGAGAATTTTGAGGGGATAAAGTACATCATCAATTTATAGTTCTGAAATGTTGCAGGCTCTCAGAAGAAATGACTTCACCTACCTCTTGCTTATCCTTAGCCATTTCAGTGCTTGGTTATTCAGTAGCACTTTACCACGTTAGCTTTTTCATTAAGTATCTATATGTAACTTTCGTATGTCGGCTTTCTTTTCTTTCTAGAGTACTGTAAGGTGCCTTACAGAAGGTCATGGCTGTGCCTTTTTATTATCTCCAGAGTGTTACACATAGCAGGTGCTCATCATGTACTTAACTAACCGAATATGTTTATTCAGAAGCATCTTGTAAATGCACTCCTTGTCTAAATGCAAAAGGAACCGTTAGGACAGAAGCACAGTGGACAGGAGAGTGTTGGCTTGCCACACTGCACAACTCCAGAAGGTGGACTCGCGTCACGGGACACCCCCATGGAGTTGTCCAGTGGTTCCACCCACTGAAGGGGCGCAGTGTGTGCAAACAGTGTTCCGCAAACCTGGGCTTTAAAGATACTTATTGCCACCTCAAATCGACCCTGAGCTGGCCGGCATCAAAAAGTATACACTGATTAAGCTTACAATGGACATAGAAACTGTTAACAAGACACCTGTAATTCATGATGTCTTTGGTTCCTTTGATTTACTTTGAGAAATAATGAGCTAAAAAAAAAATTAATCTATATTCCATAATGGAAAGTACAGAATAATAGCTAGACATGAAAGACATTCCTGATGAATTTTGAGGCAAGTATACTAATGAACCAGCACAGCAAGGCAAAATATCTCAGGACATGCAGTATGTAACAATATCCCATTCATTTCTATATCTTACTTAGATGTAGATCTTTTATCTCTAGAGAAAATAGAAAATACAGTCTTAAGCTACACAAATAGAAAACACAAAAATGGTATGGTGATCAACCCACAGTATGTGTCATTGATAAGAATTTCACTGAGATTGCCTTTCTGATGCTGAGTTCCAGCTTTGAGGAATACCATGAAGGACCAAAGACTTAGAGATGAGTCAGTGAAGATATGGAGAGTGTCGACATAAAGAATACAGTGCTGTCTTTGTAATACTATTTTACAAGTGGAAATCGAATCTCAAGGACTATTTTTTCCATATTGTTGTATTTCACTGTGGTGTTTTGGAAAGTGATCTGGACTTTGAGTGAGAAGATGAGATTTGGACGATGGCACTTTAAAACTTTAACCTCAGGCAAGTCTTTTCATCTTCTCTGAGCCTCAGTTTTCCTCATCTTTCAGATAACAGCCATAATCTTTATCTCATAAGTAAGACCAGTTGTGGCAGACTATTGGTTTACGAATGAAAGGTAACTTTGAACTGTGAGATCTCATATTGCAGTCATGCTGTTGTACTTAGCGGCTACAGGAACAAGTCCTTATAAAATTTCCAGCAATAGACTTTGGCCCACAGAATTAACCACTGACAAGCAGTGTTTTTTTTTTTTTTTAACAATAATATTCATATGCATGTGTATGCCCTCCACTTCAAACAAAATGTGATTGCATTTGGTTATTTCTGTTTTATTACTTTAGGGAAGAAACCAGAACTATACAGCTGACAGAAATATATTGAATTCTGCCGAGGAAAAATGTAGTCAGATGCCTTTTCCCACTACCAATATAAGTCTGAATGTTCACAATAATAAAATACAAGTCTTCTAAACATGGACTAATTTTTTAATCGATGGTAATTCAAAACTAGATATTAGGAACCTCTATAAAAATCCAACATGATTTTAATAGAAAACTCAGCATCTAGGCTTTTTTATTTTGCAGCGCACACTCCCACCCCTCAGACCTCAGAAGACATGGTCTGAGCAGAGACACACAGCAAAGGAAGCTCTCTGGGGGCTTATTTCCATTGTGTAAATACAGTTTTCTTACTCCAGCAGAAATGCCACCATTCAGCAACCCCCTGAAAGCAGGGAAAGATGAGGAAGCTCCTGTTGTCCCTAAGTTCTGTTTTTTATCTGACCGCCAACCTCTTCCCACATACAAGCTCTATTGGTCTTTTCCCCCAGACCCAGCATCCATGTTTCTGACCACACAGAGTTATGAAATTACCAGCCTCTTCCAAAACATTCCCCTTTGTATAGGCTGTAGAGATGTGCCCTTAGCAGTTGTAAGACTTGACAGCTGTCACCCTGTGTAGCCACAGATACAGAAAGCTTACTGCTCCCAAAGATCTGTTTCCCAACTCCTAATAAAATCCTGAATTTCTTTAGGCCTTTATTTTAGATCATGTACTTAAGACTTGAAGACTTTTTAGGGTTTGTTAAGTTTCTGTCACAAAGAAGAGAGCCCCCAGGGTTTCTGGCCAAAGAGGCCTGGCTGGCAGCCATCATGTACTTCTCCCTGGCATCCCTTAGAATGCTTGTGAAGATAAAGGTTAGAAAATCCCAACAACAGGGAATCATTAAGTTCTACTAACTCCAAGGCCAGGGCAACAGGTGTGAACTCGCTAGTGGCCTATCCTTGTGCTGCGTAAAGAACCAAGGCTTTTCCTCCCTTTTATACTTTCTGGCTCTAAGATGACAGCTGCTGCTGCTGCTAAGTCACTTCAGTCGTGTCCGACTCTGTGTGACCCCATAGACAGCAGCCCACCAGGCTCCCCCATCCCTGGGATTCTCCAGGCAAGAATACTGGAGTGGGTTGCCATTTCCTTCTCCAATGCGTGAAAGAGAAAAGTGAAAGTGAAGTCGCTCAGTCTGTCCGACTGTTAGCGACCCCATGGACTGCAGCCCACCAGGCTCCTCCGTCCATTGGATTTTCCAGGCAAGAGTACTGGGGTGGGGTGCCATTGCCTTCCCCAAGATGACAGCAGCTGCCCCTTATCCATGTAAGTGATTTCTGTGTGACAGAGTGCCAGGACATGCCCAGAAGTCTCTGACTTCTTTCCTAGTTTGAGAACAGGAAGTGAGAACCTTAGCCAAGAAAATTCTGGCCAGCTGAAGATCTTGGTAGAGAATTTAACCTGATCTCAATTGGACAGAATTCATTCATTCAAGAGCACTGCATCCATTCTGATGCAGTGGGGAACAGGTGAATTAATTACTCTAAGAGAAGTCTAAACAAAATACCAACCATTGTTTGGGGCCTCCTTCATATTCCACAGGAGGAGAAAAGGAACGTGTTTCACATGTAATATGGTCTCCAGCAGCCACCTAGTAATCAAACCAGATGCCTTTTCTCATGTGGCAACCCACATAACCCTTCTAGGATTCTAGTTAACTATCTCCTCTTGAATATCTTATGCCCTGGATTTTGTAACATGACACTCCTAGACCTTCCTTTTTCCTTTCAGATGACTTCTCGGTCCCAACAGACATGCCAGATTCTGACCTAAGGCCTAGAACCAGAGCTCAGACCACATTGTCACCTCAGCCTCAGCTCCAAAGCCAGGCTCATCCCTGCTCCAAACCCGAGTCTCTTCCGCCCATGTCCCCTAACACACTGTTATTGTTATAATCATACAACATATAAAAGTAGAACCTTTTTAATCTTCCCAGGACCAAAAAGTTAGCAAGCATAAAATGATCATAAAGGGTCATATTCTTGCTTTTATGATAGTAGTATTTTTATAAGAGGTGATCTTTAGTGTTCCATAGCTTGAAATGTTCAGACTGTTTTTTTTTTTTTTAA
>SJYX01018896.1:254449-298415 GCA_006410675.1 Oreotragus oreotragus
TATATATATATATATATACACGTATATATATATATATATATGTATATATATAATAAACACTTGCTTTGCCACCACTGTTGTTAGAGATTGGGTGGCTTGAACAGCAGCAGTGTCTTAATGCTCTGAGGAATGTTACTGCTGATCTTCATGGCAGTGTTAACTTTGCAGTACTTAAGTCATAATTTGTTATGTCAAAAAATAGAAGCAATGTCTTGTTGCCTCTAGACATGAGCACTTGATTTTTATCTTGTAATATGTAATTCCTCAGAAAAAGATAGGGTAATGAAAAGTTTAGGCTGTATTGCATAATTGCTTTATTATATATTGTAAACTAATAGAGATAATATATTTAAATATATAATACTTTATATTTACTATTTACATAGTATATGCAGTATATTATATTTATATTCACTATGTAGTATATATATATATATGCTATAAATGTGTTTTTTTTTAACTATTTATTTATATAGTATCACAGGATTAAAATAAACATTAGCACTGGAAAGAACTTTGGAGATCATCCAAAACAAGCATTCTTCTCACTAATGAGGAAACCGAGGTTCAGAAAGACGAAGTAACATATGCCTAGGATATTATAATTTAAGTGTTTGAGTATTAAACTTATTAGATTGAACAATTTCCCAACTACATGGTTTTTCAACTATAGTAACCATTAATATTTTTAATATTAATGTTTTAATATTAATTAACAATTGGTTCATATCTGGTTGTCCTAAAGTTACTTTGTCAAGACTATAAAAAGCAAACTTGCTACACGTTAGCAGAAAGGTACAAATAGCCAACAAAAGCTTAATGATGTTATTGAAATTGACTTATGATATTACAAACTTACATCTCTTTTCATAGATAAAAGTGTTGCCTAGGGAAATCAAGAAAGGCAAAAATAGTTATTTTTACTTTCTAATGTATAAACATCTATTTGTATTGTTTCATCAGAACCTGATGATACTTTTATTATGATTTATAATAAATTATTTTTGACTGTTCAATATAGTGAAATTATAAAATTCTTAGTTATTTTAAGTAAATGCATATTGATTAAATAACCAGAAAATATATTTTGTCTAAGATACTGAAATGACCCGATCCAAGTGTATGTTTCAGCTCATTCCCTTTCTTCCCCTGTGTTATCAGTTTAAATGCCAATTTAACAAGTAGTCTTGCTAACATTGAGAATGGCTCACAGAAGTTAGCCAGACTTAACCAACACAAGTTCAAGTTCTTATCAACATCTGCTTTCACCCCTGACCTAGTCTCACCTGATCCCATTGCAGGATCTAGTTCACAGAAACTGCCCTGATATAAAATTAAAATGAAGTGAATTAATGTAACTGTGTATGACATTACATTTTTATTTTATATTTATCTGTACTAAGTTAATATAGAATAAAAAGCACACTGTGTTTTATTTTCAGCAAAGAATTTTCTTTCTTTTTCAGCTTTTTAATTAAGTGAAGCCGAGTGGGATTTGCATTAAGTGACTGTTTACCATGAAGACAAAGTGTCCCAGACATACTAGTTCCAATTCTTGAGTCCATTTCCTTGCTGATTGTGATAATCCAGCTGTTTCTTGTAAATTTTTTTTTAAATGTGAGTTTTCCTAGTAAACTTAATTTATAGGCATGGATGGTTAAATTTAAAAACGAATGAACACAAAGGCAACAGTGAAGAGTTTTTCCAGCAAATTATAGTCTGTGTATGCTATAGATCGAAATAAACAACAATGTAATTATGAATTTATGCTTTTAAGCTGTTCACTCATTAGTAAAGAAAACTATAATGTTAGTAAAGGAGAAACTATGAAATGTATCCTCAACAATTCTTGGGATTGTACAGAGATAGCTGTATGCATGAAAATACGTCATGTACTGAAAAATTATACTTTCTCAGTCTCAGCATAAAGGATGTGTATGGTAACAAATAGTGTTTGGTTCTTATTAATCATAACTAAATGAAGGAGATGGGGCAGAGAGCTGGACAAATAGTACATGGATGCCTGCCTTGGGAAACAGAGGTACTTCCCGGGATAGAAATCTACAGTAAACATGACTAAATCAGCAAGCCTCAGGGCAGAGGCAACGGGAGCAGCACACCAGAATTAGGAGCGACTTCTTCCCCAGCTCAGAAGTGTGGCCCAGGAATCCAGACCTGCAACCACAAAACCCTCCCACTGGGGACGGTATCCCCTTGTGTCCTGTGGAAGAGGCTAGTCATCGAAACCTTATTCCCAGACCTGGACAGGGACTCTGTGCATGCATGCCAAGTCGCTCGGTCGTGTCCAACTCTTCGTGGCCCCATGGACTGCAGCCCACCAGGCTCCTCTGTCCCTGGGATTCTCCAGGCAGGAGGACTGGAGCAGGGTGCCATTCCCTCTTCCAGGAGATTCTTCCCGACCCAGGGATTGAACCCCCATCTTTTACATCTCCTGCACTGGCAGGCAGTTTCTTTACCACTAGGGCCACCTGGTAAGCCCTGATAGAGAGTAGTTATCCTAATATGAGTGAGGGACTTAGTGAAACTTTGTTGAAAAGCAAATATAGGAGAGTAACCATTATTATGTTTGTATATTGTATTTTAGCTTATAAAGCACCTTCCCATTTGTTAGGGTATTTTTTTCTTCACAGCAACTCTGTAAATTAGGCATTTAGACAGGAAATGTATTTAAGTACTGGAAGCTGAAAGCCACAAAGAAAAAATAGAGCTCGTAACTGGGCTTTCAGACTCTCAAACCTGAATTTCCATTTTCTGTGGTGCAATCTAAAGAATTTAGAAGCACAGTTAATTTTAGTCAGCTCAATAAACTTTTTTAGGCTTTGTTATCTAATTTTCCTTAAGATCTGAGTAACAGACCATGGAAATCTTTGTTAGTTGGGGAGTCCCAGCTACGTAGTCTCAAACCAGGACTCATGTGCATGTCCAGTGAACTACACGTTTTGTACCTATAAAATTCAATAGAGAATGGGAAATATAAAAACCTGCAAGGATCTATAAAGTTAAATCCCAGGATAGTATGTGTGCTAGCAGGAAGGAACACGATGATATTCAGCAAAAATCATGATGTAAGTTCTCAACTATGTTAACCTTAACACATGCTCCCAAAATCTGTTATTAAAAATCACATTTACTCTCCCAGTTCCTGTACACAAAATGATCAGTTCAGTATTGAAATGGCATTTATGGGAAAGCAGTAAGTGATCATAATAATTTGTTTAATGTCTACACCTAGGTAGCGTTTGACCTGTAAATCTCAATCCATTAGAGTACTCTTCTCTTTTCTAAAGTTTATTCAGGACAAGCATCAAAATTGGGAGTTTGAGGCCAAATTTTACATTGATTAAAAGCTTCTTTATTTTACACAATTAGTTTTGGTTGTTCCTTTAAAGCTCAAAATTCTTATTAACAGCACACATTTAATCTCTTTATAAAGCCTGCTGCTGCTGCTAAGTCACTTCAGTCATGTCTGACTCTGTGCAACCCCATAGATGGCAGCCCACTAGACTCCTTTGTCCCTGGGATTCTCCAGTCAAGAACACTGGAGTGGGTTGCCATTTCCTTCCCCAGTGCATGAAAATGAAAAGTGAAAGTGAAGTCACTCAGTTGTGTCCAACTCTTAGCGACCCCATGGACTGCAGCCCACCAGGCTCCTCTGTCCATGGGATTCTCCAGGCAAGAGTACTGGAGTGGGTTGCCATTGCCTTCTCTGTTATAAAGCCTAATAATGTTTAATTATGACCAAAGTCAGCTAGTTCTCAGACACTGTGACTGAAGTAAAGAGAACTTCCCTATCCCTGATTAGTAAAAAATTTCTAGCCTATATTCTGTCATTTTCTCCAAATATTAAATATATGCCACCTATGACTCCCCCCCCCCCACGCCCTGAGTTTCAGTTTGAAAAGCTGTTGCTTTATAGTAGGCAATTATTGAATTAGGGAAAGGAAAAAAATCTGCCTCAAAATAAGTCATTCCTAGAAAGTGCTACAGACAAAACTACAGGAAGTAGCTCAAATGTAGTCTGTTTTCAGAATATAGCATGTGGAAAATCACATACAAAACATAATATATCTTCACTTTTGTCAAATAAGTTGAAAAATGAATCTGTATGTGGTGTATTACATCCTTCAATGTTACTTCAGCTAGATTCACTGCATGGAAGTCTCCCTTAAAAACAGATTTTATGCTTAACCATCTCCAGTTAGAATAAAAGGAATTAACTCGCCTACTCAGTTGGAGAGAAAAATCTTAATATAAAATTCCATCTAAAGGAGTAAAATTCCACTTAAATCTTAATATGAAAATTCCATCTATTAATATAATAACATCTGCTGAATAGAGAGTTCCATTTTCCTTGGCACATTGTTCCTCACGTTAGATAGTCACATGAGTAAGCCCAGTAGTGGTGTGTGTTTACTATGATTTTTCTTTCTCTGTCATGTGAAGGGATATCCTTGTCAGTTAATTCGGCAAGCATGGTGATTTGGGGAGGTGAGGCCTTATAACCAAAGAGCTGGCCGAGTAGCCCTCTCTTGCTATTAGGAGAACCTCCCACAAAGGTTCACGAAGAGAGTGGTTACTCTATACCAAGATCAAAGACGCTGAACACTGTGCTTCAAGAAGGACTGGTTTACGGGGCAAACACATGAGCTCTGGCCTCTAGGGTCAAAACAGTTGAGTGGCCTCTTAGAGACTTAATGTTCCTCAGAGTCCACAGAATTCAGTAAGTTTAAAACATTAAAACAAGATGGTTTTTCCTATTCCAGCAGGAAGCGAAGCTGACTTAATTTCTGATACTGGAAAATGGGTGAGCATAGTAGCCAGTTATATTCAAAGGGTACAAGTATGTACCTGACTCCACCCCTAAATTTCCTTATATGATTCATAAGCACATCTGTCATTTTCCATGGAACATTTTCCATGTTCCTTCTTTACCTACTTATATATGCAGATGTTTATGATATAACTAGAGTATAAGTACACAAAGTTTTAATAAAGGATCACATATTCGGACTAATAGGAAAGCCATGTTACATTCGCCCAAATGCTGGTGCATCTACTTCCATTAAAAATATGCATATATGCCAACAAAAGTAGCATAATGAGGAACTCTATGGACCTAGCCCCTCCATAGCAACACTAGAAAAACTGACAAAAACTGGCTGTTGTTAATTTTGTTGAAAGTCTGTAAAGTAGTTTAAAGTCTCATAGGAGCCAAGTAAATGCTTAAAAAAAAAACAAAAACCCTGAAACCCAGGAGGATAGTTTAATGGCATTTCATCTTTTCCTCAGCCTTCTGCCCCAGTCACCCTCAAAAAAATGTCAGCTTGTCTTCCTGGCGTGGGCACCTGGTTCTGAGGAAGCAGAACGGACCTTGTTCCCAAGGAACAGTGTTTGTTCTCACTTTTCTGGAGGCTTCTAGGAAAACTGAGGCAAGGGGCTTGGCTTTGTTTCACCTAACTCAGAAGTCACTCAGGGTAGCAAAAGGGCTGCACACAAAGGGTGTTTCTCTAAAAACTCTGAAGGTAAATGAACATGCTGCTGCTGCCCAGGCAAACGATGATAGCTGCGACAAACAACACTACACAGAGTTGAAAGCCTGGCCAGAAAACTGGGGACTGATGTACTCTGGGGAATAAGGGCTTCAAACGGAAGGAATTCTAAGGAATTGAAGGCTTCTAAGGAATCTAGAAGGCCCCGCCAGTAACCCAAGGCAGGATACATCTTCATAAAAAATGTGCAGAGACCTTCAGCTTTTACCTCTTGCCAGTCTTTATGCCGAAGCCCAAGCAGGAAACCTGCTCGTAAATCCTAGGTAAGTGTTGAAGGGGCAACACACACAGTCAATCTGCAAAGACCAGGAGAGTGTTTTCTCTCATTGCCTTTTCTTTTTGGCTTTAAGCATTTAAGGAAAGCTCTGTCACACCACTAGCTGACCACTAATGAAACAGAAGCTTCCCTTGCCACATGCAGTTTTTACAAAAACAATTTTGGAAAGTCACTAAAGAAGTTCAACCTACAATAAGCAGCAGAAACTCTGGAGAGGGAGCAGAATTTAATTTCCAGAGTTGCCATATTTCAAAAAATAAAAGCATACAACAAGAAAACAGTCTATTCACAGGAAAGAAAAAAAAATTAGCAGAAAACTATCGTTGAGAAAACACAGACATTGGACTTACTAGAAAAAGACTCTACCTGTCTATAACATTCAGAGAGCTAAATGAAGCCATTAGCTAAAGGAAACAAGGTTAGCAATGTCTCAGACTATGAATTAAGAAATAGAAATTATTAAAGGAATCAAATACAAATCATGAAACTAAAACATACCATAATTGAAAAATTCATTAGAGGGACTCGACAGCAGAACAGAGAGATGTACTGAAATGATCCAGTCTGAGCAATAAAACCAAAAAGAATGAAGGACAAATGAGCAAAGTCTATGAGACCTAAGAGACCTATCAAACACCATGAGGTAAAAAGTACTGATTCTCAAGCATAGCCACAGGCAGTCCAGGTAGAAGAAACCAGCAACTTGTGCTATCATGCCACCTACTGAAAAACAGAAGCCTCTAGCTATCAACTTGCTGAATTGTTAAAATGAGAGTAAAAGGCAAACTTTACCTAAAGAGGAAAACTATTTGCTACTTCAAAATATGCTGGCAGAGGAATAACTCACCAGGCATCGTGAAAAACCACGGTAACAGTGTCACAAAGAGAAAACAACAATTCTCCAGAAGCCAAACTTCAAGTCGCAGAGTACTGCAATCTCAGAAAGTTAAAAATAGTTGTCATGAAGAAACAAGCCACAAGAAAAATAAGAAAGGCAGTTCAATAAGCTCAAGAATCAGATTGATGAACAGAAAGAACACTTTACCAGATTTAAACTCTTAAATTCTGGAGCTGAAGAAATAGATGAAGATCATATTCGAAAACACTGGGAATGAGTTGCTAATTTTCTCTTTTACATGGTCTGCTTTAAGATATAACTCCAGAAATGATTCAGGTAGAGGAGAATATTTTTTAAATCTAATTTTTTGACTCTGCTAGGAAAGAATGGCATGAAAATAATGGGTATCCAGAGGAAGAGAGGAAGAAGAGCACAGAGTTCGTTTAAAGAAATATTCGCTGATAACTTCCAAATTCTGGGAAATCAACTGTATATAAAGTTCATGAAGCTAAGAGAACACCTAATTATTTCAACACAAAAAGGCCTCCAATACACACTGGGCTTCCCTAGTGGCTTATCTTCCTGCAATGCGAGAGATGCAGGTTAAATCCCTGGGTTGGGAAGATTGCAACTGGCAAAAGTCAATGACAAAGAATTTTAAAAGCAGCCAGAGAAAAAAAGACAGTAACCTACAAAGGAATTCCCATCAGGCTATCAGCTGACTTCCCAGCAGATATTCTATCAGCTAGGAGAGAATGGAATGATAGAATCAAAATATCAAAAGAAAAACTGTCAGCCAAGTATACTGTTAAGCAAAGTCATTCTTCAGATGTGAAGTAGAAGAGTTTCCAGATGAACAGAAGCCAAGGTACTTAATCTCCACTAGACCTGCCTTATAAAGAAGTATTGAAAGTTCCATCTGAAAGGAAAAAGGCAAAAGTACGTAAAACTGAGGTGGACAGAGACAGAAAACAAACTCTGTATCAGAACAGGTTGTTAAACAATTATAGCATAAAAATTAAAGGGAGAAAAAGTATAAAAATAGCTATAGCTACTTCAATTTGGTACCAAAACACAAAAGGATCATTTGAATCAACAAAAACATCAGGGAAAGAAAAGAACTGCACTTGTAGAGGCAAAGAAAGATGCTATCTGCAAAGGACTAGTTTATCTATGAGAAATTTTATGAAAATCTCATGATAAACACACCTAGGGTAGAGACACAAAATGTTTAAAAAGAGGAAACTGATAAAAACATAGAAAACCACCAAATTAAAGTTACAGAAACAGAAATGGATATATAGAGCCAACCAGAAAGTAAAAAGTGAAGTGACATTACTAATTCCTCATTGATCAATAATCCCCCTAAATGTACATGTTTTTTGAACTCACCAAAAAACACATGCTGTCTATGTGGATTAAAAACAACAACAACAACAACTATCTGCTGCCTTTACGAGATTCATCTCAGCTCTAAAGACAAACACAGGCTCAAAGTGCAAGGATGGAAGATGATCCTCTGAATAGCAGCCAAAACAAAGCAGGTGTAGCCACTCTCAGACAACACCGACTTTAAGTAAAAAAAATATAGACAAAGATGGACATTATATAAAGAAAAGAGGAAAAATTTTCAAGAAAACAGCATTTATTACCATATATACACCTAACATAGGAACATCAAAATATATAAAGCAGTTATTAACTGAAAATATTGACAGCAACACAATAGAAGTAGGGACTTTAGACACCACTTAAATCAATAGATATATGATCCAGACAGAAAATCAACAAGGCAAGAGTGGCCTTAAATAATTAGTCCAGGATGACATAACAGATTTATACAGAAAATTCTATCCCAATGCAACAGAATAAAAATGCCCAAGTATGTATGGAACATTCAAGGATAGACCGTACAGTGAGACATAAAACAAGTCTCAGTAAATTTAATGTTCGAAATCTTATCAAGTATCTTTTCCAATGTAATGGTATGAAACTAAAAATCAACTGCATAAAAAAGCTGGAAAAAATCACAAATATGTGGAAACTGAACAATACACTACTGAACAACTATGGACTCAAAAGCAGAATTTTAAAACAACCTAAAGACAAGTAAAAATGAAAATGTGATACCAAACTATGAGATACAGCTTAAGTGGCATTAAGGGTGAACTTTATGGCTACACAGGCCTACTTCATGAAACAAGATACACTAACAAACTTAACACCTAAAGGAACCAGAAACAGAACCAAAAACAACAACAACTAAAAAAAAAACAAAAACCTAGAGTTAGAAGGAAATAAGATCAGAGCAGAAATTAATGAAATAAAAACTAAAATCACAATAGAAAAGATCAATGAAACCTAAGTGCTGTTTCTTTGAAAAGATAAAACTGACAGTTTTGACTAGACTCACTAAGAAAAAATTGAGAAAGCTCAGATAAATAAAAAATCTGAAACAGGAGAAATTACAGTGGATACCACAGTAACATGAAAGATTATGAAGAATACTATGAACTATATACCAACAAATTGGGACAACCTGGGAGAAATGGGTGGGTTTGTTGTATCATACAAACTTCCAAAACTAAATAAAGAAGGAATAGAAAACTTGAATAGATCAATTACTAGTAAGGAGACTGAAATAGGAATCAAAACCTCCCAAAATAGTAAAGTTCAAGATCAGGCAGCTTCACAGTGAATTCTACCAAACATTCAGAGATTTATTAACCATCCTTCTCAAACACTTTCAAAAAAACTGAAGAGGAGTGAATGCTTCCTACTCAAATTACAAGGCCAATATTACCTTATAACGAAACCAGACAAAGATAACACAAACGAACATTGATGCAAAACTCCCAAACAAAATTATTAGTGAACCAAGTACAATACTAAATTTAAAAGATTATAGCCATGATCAAGTGGGATTTATTCTAGGAATGTAAGAATGATTCAGCATTTACAAATCAACCAACATGATACCACGTTAAAAAAAAAAAGGAAAACAAAAGGATATGATTATCTCAGTAATGCAAAAAAAGCTTTTGATAAGATTCAAAACCTATTTATGATTAAAAAACTCACAGCAGGTATAGAAGAATACCTAAACGTAACAAAGGCCATATATGACAAACCCACAGTTATCGCCATCAAGACTCCATCAAAAACACCACTAAAAATCATAAATGAATACAAAGTTGCTTGGTATAAAAATCAGTATGCAAAAAGATGTTGCTTCTCTTCTAAACTCACTGAAAGAGAAATTAAGAAAACAATCTTATTTACAATCACAGCGAAAGAATAAAATACTGAAAAGTCGAACAAAGGTGGTCAAACGCCTGTACACAAAACACTGTAGAAAGATATTGTGCTCATGGATTGGAGGAATTAACATTACGAAATTTCCATATTACCTGAAGCAATCTACAAATTCTATGAAATCCCTATCAAAATCCCCATGACAATTTTTATAGAAATAAAATCCAAAAATTTGTATGGAACCACAAAAGATCTTGGAAAAAGGAATTCTGGGGGGGAAAAAAAAGGAGATATCACACTCCCTGATTACAAATTATACTAAAAAGTTATAGCAAACAGTACAGCACAGTATTGTCAAAAAAAAAGATGGAAAGATCAATGGAAGAGAATTTAGAGTTCAGAAATAAGCCCAGACACACAAGGACATTTAATTTACAGCAAAGGAACAAGAACATACAATGTAGAAAGAATTATCTCTTCAATAAATGGTGTTGAAAAACCGGACAGCCACATGAAAAAGAAATGACTATTTTTTATAAAAACTGAATAGATTAAAGATGAATATAAGATTAAAACCATATGAAATTGCTTGAAGAAAACAGGCAGTATGCTCCTTGACTTAGGTCTTAGCAGTATCTCTCTGGCTATGGCTCTTCAGGCAAGGGATACAAAAGCAAAAATAAACATCAAATTAAAAAGCTTCTGTACAGTAAAGGAAATCATCAACAAAAGAATGTAGCAAATAAGATATTCGCAAGTCATATCTGATAAGGTGTTATTACCCCCAATTTAGAAATAACTCATAACACAAAGGAGAAGGCAATGGCAACCCACTCTAGTACTCTTGCCTGGCAAATCCCGTGGATGGAGGAGCCTGGTGGGCTGCTGTCTCTGGGGTCGCACAGAATCGGACACGACTCAAGTGACTTAGCAGCAGCAACATAACAAAAAACAAACAAAACCATGTGCAGAAGATCTGAATAAACATTTTTCTAAATAAGACACAGATGGCTAACAGGCACATGAAAAGATGTTGAACATCACTGCTTATTAGGAAAATGCAAATCAAAATCCCAATGAGATATCACCTCACACCCATCAGAATGGCTATTACCAAAAAGGTAAGAAATAACAAATGTTGGAGAGGATGTGGAGAAAAAGGAACTCTCATATATTGTTCAGTTCAATCGCTCAGTCATGTCTGACTCTTTGCGACCCCATGAATTGCAGCACGCCAGGCCTCCCTGTCTGTCACCAACTCCCGGAGTTCACTCAGACTCACGTCCATTGAGTCGGTGATGCTCTCCAGCCATCTCATCCTCTGTCATCCCCTTCTCCTCCCGCCCCCAATCCCTCCCAGCATCAGAGTCTTTTCCAATGAGTCAACTCTTTGCATGAGGTGGCCAAAGTACTGGAGTTTCAGCTTTAGCATCATTCCTTCCAAAGAAATCCCAGGGCTGATCTCCTTCAGAATTCCCCATCTATTTCCCATGAAGTGATGGGACTGGATGCCATGATCTTCATTTTCTGAATGTTGAGCATTATTTACAACAGACAAGCTATGGAAACAACCCAAGTAGCCAGTGATGGATGAATGGATAAAGATGTCATGGGTGTGCATAAAACACACACATATATACAACAGAATACAGATAAGCCTTAAAAAGGATAAAATCTTGACATGACATGGAGCTTGAGAGTACTATGCCAAGTGAAATAAGTCCAACAGCATAAAGTGAATACCATATAATTTCATTCATATGTGGAATATAAAAAATAAATGAACAAACAAAACAAACACAGATACAGAGAACAGATTAGTGTTTACCAGAGGAAAAGAGGGAGTGAGGTGGGGGAGGATGAAATGGGTAATTGGGGTCAATGGTATGGTGATGGATGGAAACTAAACTTTTGGTGGTAAACATTGCAGTGTATAGTGAAACTGAAATATAATGTACACATGAAATACGTTACAGATCAATCTTGCCTTGTATTTTTTTCTTATTTTTTTAATCCTTTTTTCCCCTTCTTTCCTCTTTTTATCCTCTCCTCCTAATACACACTTTTTTTAAATAAGGGGAATACAAAAAATTGTATGGTACATGTAGAAAAGTACTTTTCTGAGATTGGCTATGTAATATTCTTCTACTTAGAGTCACCAAGTTTGAACCTATATTTTCAGAAAAGATTTGAGAGACATAAAATATTGTTCATTATACTCTGTAATAGATGGGGAAACAGTGGAAACAGTGTCAGACTTTATTTTTTTGGGCTCCAAAATCACTGCAGATGGTGACTGCAGCCATGAAATTAGAAGACGCTTACTCCTTGGAAGAAAAGTTATGACCAACCTGGATAGTATATTCAAAAGCAGAGACATTACTTTGCCGATTAAGGTCCGCCTAGTCAAGGCTATGGTTTTTCCTGTGGTCATGTATGGATGTGAAAGTTGGACTGTGAAGAAAGCTGAGCGCCGAAGAGTCGATGCTTTTGAACTGTGGTGTTGGAGAAGACTCTCAAGAGTCCCTTGGACTGCAAGGAGATCCAACCNGTCCCATCACTTCATGGGAAATAGATGGGGAAACAGTGGAAACAGTGTCAGACTTTATTTTTTTGGGCTCCAAAATCACTGCAGATGGTGACTGCAGCCATGAAATTAAAAGACGCTTACTCCTTGGAAGAAAAGTTATGACCAACCTGGATAGTATATTCAAAAGCAGAGACATTACTTTGCCGACTAAGGTCCGCCTAGTCAAGGCTATGGTTTTTCCTGTGGTCATGTATGGATGTGAAAGTTGGACTGTGAAGAAAGCTGAGCGCCGAAGAATCGATGCTTTTGAACTGTGGTGTTGGAGAAGACTCTTAAGAGTCCCTTGGACTGCAAGGAGATCCAACCAGTCCATTCTGAAGGAGATCAACCCTGGGATTTCTTTGGAAGGAATGATGCTAAAGCTGAAACTCCAGTACTTTGGCCACCTCATGCGAAGAGCTGACTCATTGGAAAAGACTCTGATGCTGGGAGGGATTGGGGGCAGGAGGAGAAGGGGACGACCGAGGATGAGATGGCTGGATGGCATCACTGACTCGATGGACGTGAGTCTGAGTGAACTCCGGGAGATGGTGATGGACAGGGAGGCCTGGCGTGCTGCGATTCATGGGGTCGCAGAGTCGGACACGACTGAGCGACTGAACTGAACTGAACTGAAGGCTCAGAAATGTTAACTTGCCCAAGGAGACGAGCCCAAGTTAGTAAGTGGTTCAATCAGAATTAAAAATCCAGGTCTCTCAGACGTTACAACCACAAGGGTTTGCTTGTAGTGGTAAACTCCTACTCACCCCTCAAAGCCCACTTCAAATGCCTTCTCCTTTGGGGGAACTTTCCTAACCTCTCTAAAGAAAATCGGATTTTCCTCCGAGATGCTAGGTGGTTCAGACCTTCTCTTTATATCGTGCAGGGACTTGGCTATTAAGTCACTTTAACTCTCTGCCTCTTAAATCCTAACTTCACCACGTGGGCTCTAAGTAAGTTCAATAATCAGGAGGCCATTAGCAAACTGGTGGCTTGTGTCTGGGCCAGCTGAGTCCTGGAGCCCAGGCGCAGGGCTGGTGTCCCTCAAACACCTGCTGAATGTCAAGTGATCACAAGAGTTGCCCACATTTAATGAGCGCCGACTGTGTGCCAGGAGCAGTTCTGAGCACTTGAAAGATTTAGTGCATTAAATCGTCTCAACAACTGTATAATGTGGACACCATTATGTCTTTCCTTTGGCCTGTGTGGAGAAACTGAGGCTAAGAGAGGATTGGGGCTGCCCCAGCCAGGCTCACACGGCCAGGAAATAGAAGGGCAGACTCGACCCTCTGGGCCAGCGCTTGCTCTGATGAACCTGACCCTAACCCTCTCCCCAGCCGCAGCAGTCCAGCCTGAGGGCTCCTGGCTGTGTTCTCCCCCGGCTTCACCTCTCGGATGAGGTCGCGGCGGATCTTCGTCTCCTGGTAGAGGAAGGGCAGGATGTCGTCCAGCAGGTCGCGGACCAGAGAGGGCTTGTTGTGCACGGCGGAGTTGAAGAAAGCCAGGGTGGCCCGGCGCACATTCAGGTCCGGGTCCTGCAGGCTCTCCATGAACTCTCCTGGCAGCGAGACCAGAAGCAGGGGTGAGGGGCGGTGCGGCCACAACCAAACACCCAGCTGTCCCCACGCGACCTCACCTCCCTGGTTAATGGGCCACTCAGACCTGGCTGATGGGTATGGATGTGTTCTGAGCATTTGCTTTGCACAACAAAGTCCAGAGAAGAGGGTAGACTTGAGTGTGGCCTGGGTTTAAATCTATGCTCGACCATGAGGCTCCTGTGGGACCTTGGGCCGCCTCAATGTCCTCATCTATAAAATGGGGGTAACAGCTGTACCTATACTGCAGGACTGGTTTCAGGATTTAAAACGTGGTCATGTCTAAAAAGCACATGGCAGAACAGCGAGTGAGGACTCTCTAAACGTCACCTTTATGTTATTTCAGATGAGAATCCTGAAGATCAGAGAGGTAAAGAGACTTACACAAAGTCACACAGCATTTCTTTGAGCATACACCTTTTTTGTGTAGGTTAGACTTTTTAATGACTATATTCATGTTTTATAGATTCAATAAAAAATAAAATCAAGAATGAGAGGGGTCCCTAAAAAAAACAAAACTGTATTTCAAATGATATAAGTACCCAGGTTATGAAAAAGAACACTCATCTAAGTAACTTCCCAAAGTATTGTGACAAGATGCCCCTCAGGCTAAAGATGAAAGAATTATAAATGAATACTGATTTTTCACAGATAAGGGTTAGCAATTCTCCTGACTACCTTCTGTGTATTCCAGGATTAAGTGAATAAGTATCTTGTGGAAAATAGAAGCTGGCATTCTCCCATAACAGAAGGGTACGTGGAAAGGGAAAAGGCAAGCATGAACCCTGTGGTGCTGGGCTAGAATAGGAGGTAACCCTTGTATATAGGGGTTACTGTGTAATACACATAATAAATACCATCCTCCACTAAAAGGAATCAGGGCTTCTTGGAGAAATGGTTGATTCCAGGGACGAGACAGGAAAGGTTCAAGATGGGTCTGAAGCATCTTATTGTGCAAAAGATAAGGATATGTGAAAAGAAGGATAGAAGCATGTCAGCAGAACATAGGAACCAGCTTGAAGGGCTCCCACTGGCTAAATGTGAGACAGTCTTGGGAATCTAAATAAAAGACAGTAATAGATTATAATCCACTGAATGAAATACAAATCCCTGAGTCTAATGATATGAACAAATCAGTGAATAAAAAAATGGGGGAAAACAAAAAGTTATTCCTGAGAATAAAATGCAAACTAATAAATATGGAAGGAATGCTGAAATTAATTAGAAAGTGGTTACTTAGTTGTCATAATTGTCAGTAATCATTTATTCAGGCAAGAAACCACAATGCATGCAAAATGTAGTGTGCAAAAATTTGATGAGGAAGAAGATATTTCAATAGGCAGAAGATCTAAAGACATTCCTCCAAGGAAGGCATACAGATGGCCAAAAAGTACATGAAAACATGCTCCACGTCACTATTGATTAGAGAAATGCAAATCAAAACTACAGTGAGCTATCACCTAACACCAGTCAGAATGGCCACCATCAAAAAATCTACAAACAATAAATGCCAGAAAGGATGTGGCAAAAAAGTGACCCTCCTACACTGCTGGGGGGAATATGAATTGTATAGCCGTCATTAAGAACAGGATGGAGGTTCCTTTAAAAACTAAAAACAGAACTATTACTACCATATGATCCAGCAATCCCACTCCTGGACATGTAACTGCAGAAAACTCTAATTTGAAAAGATACATTCATGCCCATGTTCACCGCACCACTATCTATCTACAACAGTCAAGACATGGAATCAGCCAACATGTCCACCAACAGAGGAGCAGATAAAGGAGACGTGGTACATGCATGCACATATTGGACTACTGCATGCGTGTGCGGCCTCATGGAGTGCAGCCTGCCAGGCTCCTTTGTCCATGGGATTCTCCAGGCAAGAGTTCTGGGGTGGGTGGCCATGCCCTCCTCCAGGGGGTCTTCCCGACCCAGGAATCAAACCTGTGTCACTTACATCTAACCTGCATTGGCAGGTGGGTACTTTACCATTAGTGCCACCTGGGAAGGCCATAATGGGCTTTTGCTTAGCCACAGAAAAAGAATGAAATATTGCCATTGGCAGCAACATGGATGGACCGAGATCTTGTCATACTGAGTGAAGTAAGTCAGATAAAAACAAATACAGTATTGCTCATATCTGGAATCTAGTTTTAAAAAGTGATACCGATAAACTTATTTACTAAACAGAAACAGGCTTAGAGATATTGAAAACAAGCATGGTTTACCAAGAAGGAAGGGGGAGAGGGATAAACTGGGAGATTGGGATTGACATATACACACGACGATATATAAAATAGATAACTATTAAGAACCTGCTGTATAGCACAGGGAACTCTACTCAATACTCTGTAATGACCTATATGGAAAAAAAAATCTAAGAAAAAAGAGTGGATTTATGTATAACTGATTGACTTTGCTGTACACCCTAAAGTAACACAACATTGTAATCTTTTACTCCAATAAAAATTTAAAAAAAAAAAAAGGAAGAAAAATCAAGGCCAAGAACAGGGTGGAGAGGACCGAAGTGGGCAGAGGGGAGGGGGTGCTCACCGATGAAGGTCTTCAGGAGGGGATCGATGGGGTGGGGCTGATCGGAGATGAGGTACTTGGCTGCTGTGATGGCAGTGCAGCGGGTGTGTGGCCGACCTGCAGGAAGGGAGGGGTGGCATTGGCGGGGGCACGCCAAGCTTCCCCTCGCCTCTGTGGGACAGGATCAGAACCTCTTCCCATGTAACCCCACACATCCATCTTCGAGGAAGTCAATTACCACTTTCCTCGGCAGCCCGCAATCGCTCCTGAATTCCGGCTGCAGCTGAGAGAGTACAACCGCTGGTTCTCAAGCACCCACCCCGAGGACACGAACAGAGAATGAAAACCCGAGATGGGGCTCAGCCCGAAGAAAGACCTCTGCCCAGGCCTTGGAGCTGCGTTCTACTTTTCAGACATATTATCTCAATTAATCCTCTGGCTTAATCCTAGTCACTGGTTGATAATAATATTAGTTAAAATAATTTCAAAAATTATTGTTAATCTCCACTTTACAGATGTGGAAAGAGAGACCAGAAAGGTTAAAATCAGATCTAAGGTTACCCAGCAAGTCCAGAATTCACCAGCTGCTTCTGAGCTCTCTCTGGGCCCCCCTGCAACCTGCATTCTCCAAGGAGAGAGCAGTTGTGCTTCGGATGGGCTAAAATCACTTAATTTTGCTTTTCTGCTTCCTTTCTGAGTAAAGAAGCTACAGAAAGGGAAGGAAATATACTTCCCATCAGGGTGGAGGAAATTAATTGGCCATCTCTCTCTCCTCTCCACCTCTCATCCCCCCTAGCGCATAGCACTGAATGGGTTAAGGCTGTTTCCACCCACAGACTTTAGTTCAAGACTCAGGACAAAGTTTACAAGTTGAGGCTTGGGTATGAGGGAGTTATGGACTTCAGACTTGCAGCTTTTTTCCTCTCTTTTTCCATCCTGACTGGCTCCTAAGAAGATTCAGGGTGGCTGGTGAAGATAATACACGTAGAGTAGGATTAAGTGAATTAAGAAAAATAAGGCCAAGGACAAAGTGAGATGGAGACCAGAGTGAGGGGTGTGCAGAGAGAAGAAGTCCCATGAACTTGCTGGTACCAGGCAGCTTTGGCTCGAAGCGTCCCACGGCTGGCGGTAAAAAAGGAAATGTGGCCAGTTAGCTGGTTCAACAGTGGGTGCAAGGCCCAAGCAAACCTGAGCTATGAAAAGGCAGGGCTCAGACTTCCCTGGTGGCCCAGTGGTTAAGAACCCACCGTGCAATACAGGGGACATGGGTTCAATCCCTGGTCCAGGAAGATCCCGCCTGCCAAGAAGCAACTAAGCCCGAGTCCCACGACCACTGCGCCCGCGCTCTGCAACCAGGGAAGCCAGCACAGCGACGGGCGGCCCCGCCCCACTGCGACGAGGGCCACGCACCCCAACAAGGCCCCACCGCGACGAGAGGGCCGCGCACCCCAACAAGGGCCTCACCGCGACAAGGGCCGCGCACCCCAACAAGGCCCCACCGCGACGAGGGCCGCGCACCCCAACAAGGCCTCACCGCGACGAGAGGGCCGCGCACCCCAACAAAGGCCTCACCCCAAAAAGAGGGCCATGCACCCCAACAAAGGCCTCACCGCGATGAGAGGGCCACGCACCCCACCAAGGGCCTCACCGCGACGAGGGCCGCGCACCCCAACAAGGCCTCACCGTGACGAGGGCCACGCACCCCAACAAGGCCTCACCGCGACGAGAGGGCCGCGCACCCCAACAAGGCCTCACCGCGACGAGAGGGCCACGCACCCCAACAAAGACCCAGTACAGCTGAAATTAAAGGAAAAAACTGCCTGGAACCTCGCCTCCCAAGGCTTCTTGTGAAGGTCCCTGTGGGTGCAATCAGGTACCACCCACCAGACCAAGCGCTCTGCCTGCGTTATGTCAGCTAACCCACCACTGACCACATGGAGGCCAGCAGACCAGGCCCGGAGGCCTTTCATTCCCAGGGGCTTTAACTTGCCCCAGAGCCGACCGTCCACCTGCCCTTCTTCCTCCCTGAGCTGCGGAACATCCTGACGCGTTCTGACCCCATGATGTGAGACCTGCCCTCCTCACCCCGTCCCTGGCCCTCTCCAAGCCACAGGGCCTGGCATCCCCTCCAAGTCCACGTTTACATTTGCTCCTGGTCCCCGAAATGAGCTGCATTCTGTGGCCTGCCGTTTCTGGCCCCTCAGAGAACCGCCTTTACTAACCTTCGCCTGGGGCATGTGGCCGCTGACAACGCCCAGTGGCATCTTGAGAAGTTTACTTGTTGGAAGGACACGTGAAGAATTGTGTCCCCTCCATCCCAGAGGGGCACCCTGGAAAAGGCCCCTGAGTCTCAGGAAACACTATTTTTAATGGCTCCTCTGCATTGAATCTTATCAACACCATGATGCTCAGACCCCCATCACCTGAACGAGCTCATCCAGTGTGGACCTCGGGCAAACTGCCCACTTTCAATCTGGGCTGCCTTTGCCTATCCCCAGGCCCCTACCTGCAGCGAGCTGCTTCCGGAACCGGGGCAGGAGGAAGGGAGGGTTTACAAGGACGAGCTTCCCGATGCACTCGGCCACCACCCCCCGGGTGCCCTCCTCGGCGCCCTCGCAGCGCTGGAACAGCAGGGCCCAGATGTCCTCAGCATAGGGCTTCAGGCTGTCTGGCTGGGCGGCCCCCAGGGCCTCCCGCAGTGAGTGCAGCAGCAGGTACTGCCTCCGGGGCTCAGCCTCCATCTGCCCCAGCAGGAAGGGCAGGAAGTCGGGCAGGTTCCCCGCGCCCACGCGGCCCAGCGCGTAGGAGGCGGCCGCCCTCACGTCCTCACTGGGTGAGCCCAGGGCTTCCAGGAGCACCGCCTTCAGCTCCCGCTGTGGGCCTGGCCCGGCCACTTGGCCCACCTCGGCCAGCGACAGGAACGCCAGGACCTTGACCCCAGGGCTCGAGCTGGGCGACCTGGCCTCACCGACCAGGCGGTTGGCCGTGCCTGCTGCCTCCTGGGGACAGGCTGCGGCAAGGGCCGCCACGCAGCGGGCCAGCGAGTGGAACACTTGCTTGTGCAGGCTGGGCCCGCCGTCCGCCGCCTGCTCGTACACGGGCGCCGTGAGCAGGCCGATGAGCTTGGCGTAGTCCACGCATGGTGGCCGGGTCCCCACCAGGGCCTGCAGGAAGCCTTCGGTGGCTGCCAGCACCCCAGCTGGCAGCAGGGGTGAGCGCAGCAACCGCAGCAGCTCGGCCAGCACGGGGCCACTGACCTCGGCCATGGAGGCTGGCTGGGCGCGGGTCACAGTAGCGAGGAAGTCCACGGCCAGCTGGGCCACGTGCATGTCGCTCTCGCTGACCAGGGCGGGCAGCTCGGCCAGCACAGCCCGCACGGCGGACGGCGGGAGACCAGGGCCCTGGCTCTGGGCCAGGGCAGCCAAGGACGCCAGCGTGGCCAGCCGCAGCGCCCGCTGGTTCTTGCGCAGGAAGGAGGCCAGGATGGGCAGCGCCTCGGCCAGGATGGGCTGCAGGCTGATCTTCAGTGGGGACACGGCCACCAGAGTCAGCGCCTTGACGGCCGAGAGCCGCGTGATCTCGTTCCGCAGGCGGTCCAGGAGGAGCGAGAGCGACGGCTCCAGGTCGTCCCCGAGCCGGTCGCCCAGGTGGCCCACAAGGTGGCCCATGCAGGAGATGGCCCGCTCCTTCACCTCCTGGTCCAGGTCGGTGGCCCGAAGCCGGGCCAGGGTGGCTGCGGACATCTCTCCAACGTAGGGCTCGGGGTCCAGCTTCCGAGGCCTGTCCAGCGGCCACAGCGCCCTCACCAGCTCCTGGAGCACCAGCAGGGCCTCGGCTGCGATCTTGTAGAAAGGGTCAGCCACGCAGGCCAGTACCGGTGGCAGGAGAGTGGGCAGGTGGGGCTGGAAGGCCTCGGCTGGCTCTGTGCCCAGCAGCCCCTGCAGGAAGGCCAGGGCGTCCATCCGGATGGTGGAGGAGCTGGAGCGGTCCGCCAGTGAGAAGACGATGCCTGTGGGGTGGGTGCCCAGGTTACCAGGACATACACCCTGGCCCAACTCAGCCCTCCCTGGATGCGGGGGTGGAGGACCCACAGGCGTCTGAGCTGGACCCAGGTACCTGGGCCCTTACGCAGCAGCAGGTTCTGAGAGGTCAGGGCTCAGCTGGAGCCAGGGCTGAGGATACAGGCCAGGAAACTTACATGAACACAGGACAGAGGGCCGCACCCCAGCCCTGTACTCACTGCTGGCAGTGGGGAGCCGCTGTAGGTTGCTGAACGGTGGTACCAGCAGCGAGTGGGGGCTGGGGGCTGGGTTCAGGGGAGAAGCCGGAAGAGCAGACCCCAGGTTCCAGGGCACCCTACCTGCTACCAGCACAGGCATGTGCTCCGCCAGGCTGCCCGGGAGGACGCCGGTCAGCTCGGTGAGGAGGCTGAAGCAGCCCTGGCGGGCCCTGGCGCTCCGGTCTTTCAGCTGCCGCTGCAGGGCCTTCATCACAAGAGGCACCTGTGGGCAGGTCAGGGGCAAGGAGGAGGCCAGTGACCACCCAGGAACCCACACACCCCACCTACTACTGGGGGGCTCTGCCCAGGCACCTGACAAGGAGGGACCCTCAGTTTGTGGAGGGGATCATTCTACCCTGAGCTCCCCATCACTCACTCTGTACCAGACAACTCATTCAACACTTACCCTCTGAGGCCCACCTGACACTTGGGAGACAGGCAGAGAGTAGATCACCGGATCGGGGGCCCCTCTCCCTTCCCCAGCTGGATTCCCTCCCTGATGAGCTCACCACTCCTGAGGTTCGGATTCCACTGAAGCAATGACTCCAGATCTACATCTGACACCAGACCTGTGTGCTACCTGCCCACCTGACATCTCAACTTGGGCATCCAACAAGGACTTCGAACAGAACAAATGTCCAAAACAAAACTCCGCACATTCCCTGCTCCACCATCTCGGGGACTGTACTTCATGCTTTAGCCAGAGCAGAGAAGTCACGTGACATCTCCCTGCCCCTCACCTTCCACATCCATCTGCAAACCCAAAAAAACTACGTCTCGGGGCTTCCTGGTGATCCAGTGGCTAAGACTGTGCCCCCAGTGCAGGGGACCCAGGATTCAATCTCTGGTCGGGGAACTAGATGCCACGTGCCACAACTAAAGATTCTGCATGCCACAACTAAGACCCAGCACAGCCAAATAAGTACCTAAGTAAATAAATATTAAAGAAAAAAAACTACCTCTCAAGTTCAACCTCCTGCCTTTCACCTACACAGTTGCAGTGGCCTCCAGCCCATTACAATCCATTTCTCACACAGCAGCCAGATGGAACTTTTTCAAATGTGAATGGGATACCATATTCCCCTTCCTGCGGCTTCTACCCTCTCAGAATAAAACTGAACCCCCTTTCTGTGGCCTGGAACCCTACTTGTGCTACTGGCTATCTGCCCGAGACTGTGCGGTCCAGGCACTTCATACAAACGGCCAGGCACACAGCAGGTACTCAACAGATGGGGGCCAGTGGGCGGAGGGAAGGGCTGTGAGGCGGGGGTAAGGGGGAGGGTAGGCAGGCACACCTGTCCTCGCAGCATCTGGAGGTTGCTGCCGGTCTGGGTGGGCTCCTCCATGACCTCCATCCACCCCTTCGGGGGCCGCGTCTGCCGCAGCAGCACGATGTAAGCCCCGAACACGTCGGCTTTGACGTTCTCCTCGCGCTCCTTGAAGCGGTGGATGAGCGCCGGCGCCAGGACACAGTGGAAGTCAGGCAGCAGGTCGGGCCGAGAGTCGATGAGGGCTGCCAGGCACTTGGCCGCTGCCCGGCGCACCTTCCAGCTCATGTCGTCGTCATCGCTGTACTCCTCCTCGCTCTCTAGGGCAGGAATCAGGACACCCGTGGGGCCCTGTGCCCCGAGGTGGGGAGCCGCCAGCCCCACCCAGGTGGTCTTCCAAGACAGAGGGGGTGAGAAGTGAGGGGCCAGTGAGGAGGGCTCGGGTGGGGCTTCCCCTTTCTATGTAGCCTGCCAGGCTCCTCCGTCCATGGGATTCTCCAGGCAGGAAGACTGGAGTGGGTTGCCATTCCCTTCTCCAGAGGATCTTCCCGACCCAGGGATTGAACCTGGGTCTCCTGCATTGCAGGCAGATTCTTTACCTCCTGAGCCACAAGGGAAGCCTCCATGGGTCACTACTTCTAACGACTAGGAAGCTGCTGCTTAGTCACTGAGTTGTGTCCGACTCTCTGCGACCGCCAGGCTCCTCTGTCCATGGGGATTTTCAGGCAAGAATACTGGAGTGGGTGGCCATTTCCTTCTCCAGGTTAATGAGGACCTGCTGTGTGCTGGGGATGGCGCCAGGCAGGGAACTAGCTAGAGGTAAACCAGGGTCCCCCCGTCTGCCTCCCTTGGTTGTTGTGACTGCATCCGGCAAAAACCAACTCCCAAGTGAGGATTTAGGAGACCCATTTGGGGCATAAGACCTGTCCTTTGGTTTTAGGACTGGCTGTGTGATGTTTTATCTACTTGGCTTTCAGAAGGGAGGTGCCAATTCTCCCACCCTGGGTAGGGTCCTGATTCTGGTTTCTAAGCAGGACTATGAGAGAAGCTGTGTTTGCGTGGCTCTTTGCTCTCCAAGCTCCCCTCAGAGGCCAGAGCTCAAGTCTTCACCACCCCTCAGGAAGGAAGGTGTCTTGAGACTCTTTTGTAGATACGAGTAAGGCTCAGAGAGGGTGAGAGATTCTCCTGAGGACACAGAGCTAGAAACAGCAGAGCTGAGTAAGGCCCACCCATACACATGGGGGAGACATATACGAGGCTCAGAAGAGGACGGCCCTACCTAGGGACACCCCCAGCCACAGGCTCAAAGACCAGCGTGTTCCTACTCACTCTGCTCTGTAGAGAACTCAGACTCTCAGAGCACTGCGTCTGGACATGCCATGGTGAGCCAGGGGGATGGTCCCCCAGATGAGCCTGGTCAGCTCAGCAGATTGTCCCCCTGAGGGCCCCTTGTTTGTTATCTCCACCCCATGTCACCCATGGAGAAACATCCAGAGCTCCTAGATACAAACAAGAAAATGTCCAACCTCCTTTGCCTGCGACTTGAGGCCCCTACATGCCTGTCCAATCTCATCTCCTGCCACCGGATCTTGCTCCAAGTACCCAACTGGGACATAAGTCCCTCGCCTCCATCAGTACCTCCAGGGTCCAGGGGCATCCCCCTGAGTGACAGACAGGCCCACGGGCACAGAAGGAAAGAAGCTATTGAGTCCATTTCCCACCCAGGCATCTCTCCCTGTCAGGGCCAGTCAATCCATCCTCAGAGCTTCACGTTGCTGGGGTAAAGCAATGGCTCTTGGACACCGCAACTCAAAGGGTACAGAGGGACTTCCCTGGTGGTCCTGTGGCTAAGAATCCACCTAGCAATGCAGGGGATGCAGGTTCAATCCTTGCTCAGGGATCTAAGATCCCATATGTCTTGGGGCAACTAAGCCCATGCACCGCAACTGAGCCCACACGCTCTGGAGCCTGCACACTGCAAGGGACGATCCCGCATGACACAGCAAAGACCCCACGCCTGGCAACTAAGACGAGGCAGTCAAATAAATTTTCAAAAAAGGGTACTGAGCTGGGGGAGTCTGGCACACACAGCTTCAAGGCCCACCTATGCCACTTCCTAGCTGTGTGATTTCAGGCAAACCTCTAAGTCTCAGTTTTCTTGTCTGAAATATGGGCATGGTAATAAATATCAGGTTTTCTAGGTTCATCGTAAGGAACATGAAATAAGAGGGTGCTTTGGACATCAGGAGATGCTCAATAAAAACTGTGATCACGACTCGCTCGTGATCTGTGCAGTCAGAGAGTGTGGGGATGACAGAGGATCTAGATTTCCAAGGGCGGGACTGGAGCCCCAGGAAGAGTTGGGATCAGGATGGGGGGCACCAAAGGTGGCCCCTGTGTTCGGCTGGGGGATGCATGGGGAGGCTGAACCCGGTTCCACCCACCAGCCCAAGGACAAGTTGGCTACCCACCTTGCTCACTGAACTCGCTGTCCTCAGTCTCCATCTGCTCCTCGTCCTCGTCACTGTCATAGTTATAGTTGGGGTCATGCTTTACGTACTGGAGGCAGAGGCTGGTCACGTTGGGCACATGAGGGCCCATTTCCTTGGGGCACCTGTGGGAAGCATGCGGGATGCTCTGCTGGACCCAAGCAGGACAGGATTGGGGGTGAAGCCCAGGGCTGAGCCCCGAGATCTGACTGCTTTGAGGCCAACATCTTGTGCCCACTCCATCCCCACCAACTTCTCAAAAAAACTCCAGGGCCCCCATATCTAGGACCCCCGCTGCACCTACTTCCTCAGGAAGGCCTCAAAGGCCTGGAGGCAGGACTCCCGAAGTTCGTCATCATCCAGGTTGCAGAACTCCTCCACCAGGGGCACCAGGCGGTCCAGATGGGCCCCTGCAGGACCAGATTGGTCACTGAGGCGAGGCCAGCCCGTCTCCCGGGCTCTCCCAACCCACAGCAATCAGCCTGTGCCTGTTCTTGCTGCCTTGGCCACTGCAAACTGTACCTCAGAGGCTTCAGCAGATGTGGGTTGTAGCCCCAACCCAGTCCCATCTAAGCTATGGGACCTTGGACACAACACAACCCTTGTTTAACCTCAGATCACTCATCTTCACAGTAGGGAGAACAGTGCCCACCAGCCAGAGAGTTTGTCAAGATTACGGATAAAATGCAGATAAAGATATGCCTGGCACAGAACAGGCACTCGATAAGTGGCAGCTGTTGTCAAAACTATTACTCATGTTCTTGATTATTCCCTGTGCTAGGCTACAGCCCTGGGTGAGCAAAGTGAGGAGACAGGCACCGCTCTCATAGACCAGGCCAGAGGGGCCCCCTGCCTGGTCCCTGGACTTCACAAGGAACTCCAGCTAAGCCTTTCTCCAGCTACACCCTTCCCTACTTTCCTGCCCAGTCAACCCTGAACCCATGTCCGGTCCTGTGCGGGTCTCTTTTCCAGGTGCACGCTTCTGAGGGTGGCCAAGGGGTGGCTGCCACTGGGGAAACGTGGACAGATTTGGACTGGTGGCTGAGGTCTCCATGTGTGCTTGTAAGGGCCCTTGCAGTGAGAGGGCCAGTGGGGCCGGAGGGCAGACTGAGGCCACTCTACTTACACTGCCTTGTTCTAGCCCAGACTAACTCCAAGGAGTTTGAGAATAAATTCAAACCTGATCACTGAATTCCATTTCTAAAAAACTAACCTCTGGTGACAGAAAGGAGATCAATGGTGCCCTAGGGTGGGGCCTGGGAAGGATGTGCTGCAAAGAGACACAAGGAACTTCTAGGGGTGATGGAAACATTCTGCATCTTGATTGCGGTGACAGTTTCACTGGTATATGGAAAAGTCAAAACACACTCAAGTGCACACCTTAACTAGTGTGGTGTGTTGTACACACGTCATCCCTCAATAAAAATTTTAAAAAAATTAAAAACTTGTTAATCACCTAGGTTGTTATTAAGTACAGTTGTCAAAACAGGACGACAGAACATATTTTACTTAAGTCTGGGGGCATGACTTGCAGTTACCCGCGCAAGCCTCTGGGTAGGGCTCAGAAACAGGTCAAGCTGAGCGCCCACCCAGCTGCCTCTTGAGCCCACCCTTTCTCTTCCAGGTGCTCCAGACCCACCCCGGCCCCGCCCCTCTCCTCCGCACAGGTAGTGCATCCAGGCCCCGCCCTCTCCCAGCACCCCGTCCTTAGCCCCGCCCCTCGCCATGGGCCCCGCCCCCTTACCCAGGCGGTGGCCTGCCTGGCGGCCAATGCTGCCCAGACACTGGATGAGAGTGCGGATCGCCGCGGGGCTGGCTGGCGCGCGTGGGCCAGGCAGCCGGTCCAGCAGGTGGTCGGCGAGCTCCACGAAGAGGTCGGTGCTGCAGGCGGCCGCCAGGTGGCCGAGAGCCCCAACGGCCCGCTTGCGCACGGCCAGGCGCGGACTGCTCAGCTGCGGCAGCAGACAGTGCAGGAGGCTGGCGTGGAAGGCGCCCAGCGGAGCGCCCAGCCTGGGGAGCCGGAGGGGGCGTCGGGCAGGGCCGCACCTCCCCTCTCCCCATGGTCTCCTGGCCTCCTCCCCATTATGACAACCCAACGGCCCTAGGTAAATAAGAAGGTACCCTGCAACTGTGTCACGTGATTACTTATTATCACAGGAGAGGAAGCAGAGAGGGGAAGGGTTTTTCTCCAGCCCACTCTGCCCACCTGGGGAGGAGCCAGATGTACTGGGGCCTGGGGGACTCCAGTGAGCTTTCCTGACTTCCCCGGAGTCTGGCCTTGCCCCAGTGCTCATCCTCACTCACACTCACTGAGGCCAGACCCATCTCCAGTGTACCTCTGCCCAACTCCTCCAGGGGCTCCCCAGTGCCCTTGGGATGAGCTGAGCTCCGGGCTCAAGGCAAGAGGGAACAGTAGAGAATGGTTTCCGCACACATAAACGCAGCCCATGCCCACCCTGGCAGCTCCCATCCCTCCTTCAAGCCAGGCCTATGCCTTCCCCGTCCCATACATGCCCTGAAACCTTTCCTCTCACTCCACGCCTACACATTGACCTCACCCTCCCATCTCTCTCTGTCCAGTGCAGACCTCTTCCCTGGGTTTCATTTATTCATTTGCTCACCTACTAGAAAAGCTGACACCCCACAACACCCAGGGACCCCATGTCTCCGATGGCCTCTGTCCTCTGGGCCGAGGGCAGCCTCCCCATCCAGGGTCCCCCTATGCCTGCCCACCCCTGAAGAGTCAGCTGACTGGACTCGCTCTGGGAGGGCTCCCCCTTCCTCCGCTGGGTGAGGGTCTCCTCCTCCGAGCTCCTACTGGTCCTGCTCTTAGCCGCGCTGCTGTCCTTCCTGCATTCACAGGTTTACATGTCTGTGAGCTCTTCCCTAGAGGCGGCCAAGACCCAGCCAACTCCATCCTCCCAACGCTGGTCTAGCACCTGACATTTTTCTGGTAGGTGTTCAAATCTTGAGAAGCTGAATGAATACTTTAGAAAAGTGTAGTGCAATTGAAAACACTAGCCCAGCTATGAGGTTCCTCATGTCCTGACTGTAGTGAGGAGAATTTGGTGACAGTCAAGTTCTCCTGGGACACTGCTGGGGTGATTAAAGCGCCCTGAGCACAGGCCTGCGGTACCGTAAGTGCCCGCTCTGTGAAGCTGAGTCCCTCCTTGTGCCCTTGCCACCCCTCCCTGCCATCCTCGTTGCTCAGGGTGGCCTCCCGCACCTGCTCAGCATGTCAGAAAGGATGTCCAGGGCTTCCAGCTGCACAGCCACGTCCTCCTGCTGGGCGATTGCACTGGTGAGCTGGCCGGTGATCTTCCGGCACACGTTGGAGGCCAGGCTGGAGCCTGCACAGAGTGCAAGGTGGGCGCAGTGAGGCCCAGGGCTGCCTGTGGCTGGCCTTTGCTCTGGTTGCATCCCTGAGCCCACATCCCCCACCCCCCTAAATGGTGCTGCCCAGAGAAGCCACGATGTCCAGGGTCCAAGGTGTGACCCAGGGTCCAGCCAAACTAAAGGAGACAGCTGGGGAGCTGAGGACTGAGGGCAGGCCTACTGGCTGGCCCACCTCACATCTGACCCTTGCCCTCTGTCTTCCAACAAGGTGTCTTTCCCAGACCCCCTGGTGGCTTGGAGGGGCCAGGTGACCAGGTTCTGGCCAGTGAGATACAGGTCAGTGTCTTCAGGGGAAACACACACTTTTCTTATAAAGGGCAAGAGACCTGAGGACAGACTTTACCCCTGTCCTAACTGAGCTTCTCGGTAAATTGCCGCAAAAATGGAGTGGCTGCTCCCTTCCAAGTTAAGCGAGAAAAGCAACTCCCCATGTCTTCAAGCTGCCATTAGTTAGACTGTGTTAACTGCAGGGTCTAAGAGCATCTCTGAAACACAGCCATGAAGTTAAGCAGATGTGAGTCTGAATCCTCTGCTACTTACCAGGCTGACCTGGGGTAAAAGTCCCTTCACCCCGCTGAGCCTCTGCTTCTTCAATCATAAACTAGGACAAATAACAGAAGCTCCTGGTCCCTGGGACCTGGGTACCTGTGGCCGCAGTGGGGAGCTCCGACAGGACGGTCTTCAGGCCGATGCCAGCGATGTCTCGGAGCTGCTCCTTGTCCGACCGCATGTTGGCACAGAGGGCGTCCACGATAGTCTCCACCTGGTACTCCTTCACTTTGCCCACCAGAGGACCCAGGCTGAGCAGGGAGGGAGGGAGTGTAAGAGCCTAGGCTCAGCCCGAGTTGGGGTACCCCTTAGGTCCCCTCAAGGCTGTGGGGCCACATGTGCTGAGGAAAAGACTCAGATCAACAAGGGACTCCCTATTTTGCCAGAAAGAAAGGTACCCTCTGGCTATGCTGACCTCATTCCTGACACCTCCCAAACCTGCATCTCCTCCTGGATGCATCTCAGCACATGGCTAAAACACCCAACCCAGGAACCTCAGTTGGAAATCAAGGAATGCCCCAGAGCAGGGTTCTCAAACTTCTGCGTGTATCACAATCTCCTAAAGGACTCGTTCAAACAGAATGAACCCCAGATTTTCACCCCACCCCAGATTTTCAGACTTTAAGGGGTCTAGGTAGGGGCCTGAAAATTGACATTTCTAGCAAGTTTGCAGTAGATGGTCCAGGGACCACATTTTGAGAACTTCTGCCTTAGAGGCTTGCTTCTCCAAGTGTGATCACAGATCAGCCTCATCAGCTCTATCTGGAGACGCAGAGCTCAGGTCCCACCTGAGAGCTCCTGGACTAGAATCTGTGTTTCAACAAAACCTCCAGGTGACCGGAAAGGACATTAAAGTTGAAGAACCGCACGAGGGCTTCCCTGGTGGCTCAGATCGAAACACGGTTCGATCCCTGATCCGGGAAGATCCCACGTGCCTTGAAGCAACTAAGCCCGAGCACCGCCAGCGCTGAACCTGTGCTCTGGAGCCTGGGAGCTGCAGCTATGGAGCCCGCAAGCCCTAGAGGCAGCGCTCCACAGTGAGAGAAGCCACGGCGATGAGAAGCGCATGCACCGCAGCTGGAGAGTGGCCCCCGCTCGCTGCAGCGAGAGAAAGCCCGTGCACAGCAGCAGAGACCCGGCGCAGCCGAAAATAAATACACAAAATTATTTTTAAATTAAAAAAAAAACCGCACGAGACAGTTTCTCAGCCTTAACTCTGCACTGCCATCACCTGAGGCCTTTTAAGAAATCGTTACTCAGGTACCAGCCCTAGAGTGAGTTAAATGGTTTCAGGTGTGGTCTGGACACTGGGGAGTTTTGTTTTTTTTAATTTCCCAGGTGATTCTAATAGGCAGTCAAGGCTGAGGACCTCTGACCTAAGAGTGGTTCCCAGATGGTGCTGTACATTAGAATGCAGATTCTTGGGTGCACAGCCTCATCTGCCTGCCCCGGCCCCTTTCTGAATTAGAATCCCTGGGTGAGGAGTACACAGTTTAAACAAGGGACTCATGTCTGCAGTGCACAACAGTTTGCAAAACTCAACTTCTTTCTCCATCTAAGAAATCACAGGTCCTCCCACTCCACCTCCCATAGCCCTGGTTCCCAGCAGGGGTAATACTGCTCTGAGGGGTGTTTTGGAAATTTACTGGCAGGCCTTCTATTAGTTATGTTCATCATAGCTAATGAGATAAGCTTTACTTCTGGCTTTTATTGAAGGGAGAGAGGGGAGGCCAGATGTGACAGAAAGACAATATTGCAAAACCATGTTTCTTGTCCTGCTGGAGTTTCTAACATCCCATGGGGCAGTCATACAGGTAAAAAGTCTTTCTATAATTATCTGAGCCCAAAATGAAATTATATGTAATTAATGTATGTAATTTCATTTTACAAATAAACACAAAAATACTTTTTTGTACCATTTTAATATACTCTGAAATTTCAAAAAAAAAATGCAGTTATCAAGTAACTTGAAGGAAGATTGTAGTTTGTTGTTCTGGGAAACTTTACCAGGAGATGGTCACTGTTTCAGATATCTTCTAAAGGCAATGCCACTGTGCTGGTATTTGAGTCCCCAGCATCTGCACCTGTCTCCACCTGCTTCCTGTCTCAGCGCTGACAGCAAGCTTACACTGGTGCAGGCTTCCCATAACTTCATTACACGTCTACCATCAACGTGCCTGAGCACTGAAACACACACTATCTTATTATCAACTGCATTTCTCTTTTTCCTTTATGTGCCAGTTCAGGGCATTATATAAAGTGTTTTATAATCATGGGTAGAGGCAGGTTCTAGTATGCATGAATTTCATTTCATGGTAAGAAAAGAGTATTTCAGATTATGTGTTATTTCCTACTTTTGCTAGTAGGAAATCAGTCCACCTGATCTCAATTCCACTGTCAGAGGGATGACCAGACCACAAGCCTGAGCATGTCTTGCTCCCCCGTGAGACTCTTTACTGAAATCCCCTGATCTCGGGGTCAAGTTGAAATTCACTACCAGCCCAGGACGCCAGGATCCAGTTCACAGAGTACTGTTTTGAGAGACAGTGCCCTGTTCTCTGTTGACCCCTGCCATTCCTCAGACCCCTGCCCACCCCAGCGTGCGCGCGCACACACACACACACACACACATACGTGTTCTGCACATAACCCATCTTGCTTTTTCAACTCTGGGGTTAACCAGCAAAGGTCTCAGGACCGCACCTCATGAGGCCAATGGCAAAGACCCCCATGTTCTTTCACGCCCCCCATTTCTGTACGTGCCAGCCTGACTTTCCAGCTGCCGTATTCGCTTCTGTGTCTGAGGGTTTTCTCTACCTGGAGATATCAAGGAATGCATAACCCCCCACCTACCCCAGGAGCAGCCCTCAACCAAGGAAAGCTGGCAGCTGCAACCACCCTGAAGGTCTTGTCCTACACTGTGTTCCAGGGACCACCCCCACCCCGGCAGGGTTAAGCGCCTCCTGCCCACAGCACTAAGCTGCTTGAGAAGTCATGTTTATTGTTTTTCTTCTTTCCCTATGGCCCCACCAGCTTCCTGGGATCTCTTCCCTAATAAACTTACACGTGAATCCCTGCAGCAGGGTGTACTTCCGGGGGAACCCAGACCAAGGCACTGTCCAGCTCCACTGGCGCTCTAAGGAGTTGCTCGATCGTGTCCGACTCTTTGCGACCCCACAGACTATAGCCTGTCCATGGGATTCTCCAGGCAAGAATACTGGAGTGGGTTGCCATGCCCTCCTCCAGGGGATCTGCCTGACCCGGGGAGGCGCTCCAAGAACTTCTCAGCCAGTCTTCTCCCAGCGACTGGACCCCCAAAGAGGCACGGACTCTCTGGCTCCCAGCAGGGCCAACACTTACCACTTGACCGCCAGGTTCTGCACCTCCCCATTCTTGTCCTCCAGGAGCCGGAGCAGCATCTTCACCNCTCCAGGGGATCTGCCTGACCCGGGGAGGCGCTCCAAGAACTTCTCAGCCAGTCTTCTCCCAGCGACTGGACCCCCAAAGAGGCACGGACTCTCTGGCTCCCAGCAGGGCCAACACTTACCACTTGACCGCCAGGTTCTGCACCTCCCCATTCTTGTCCTCCAGGAGCCGGAGCAGCATCTTCACCACCTTGCGCTCACTGTCCTCATCCAGCTGGATGGAGTCCTTCTGAAGCTCCGACATCAGGTCACTGGTGGCCATGAACCTGGGCAGGGAGGGCGGAGGGGCATTGCCGAGCAGGCCCCGGGCCCTGGTGACTTGGGCAGTTCCCCCAGGAACACACCTGATACAAAGGGGCAGTCAAGAGCAGGTGGATTATCTGGGCTGTGGGCACGGCTAGGCCATCACAAGGAGTCCTGTGTGTGAGCATGTACTGACTTCCAGATTCTCTTGTCTGAATACAGCTGGGTCTACAGTCTATGGTTTTTCCAGCAGTCATGCACGGATGTGAGAGCTGGACTGTAAAGAAAGCTGAGAACCAAAGAACTGATGCTTCCAAACTGTGGTGCTGGAGCAGACTCTTGAGAGTCCCTTGGACAGCAAGGAGATCAAACCAGTCCATCCTAAAGGAAATCAACCCTGAATATTCACTGGAAAGACTGATGCTGAAGCTGAAGCTCCACTACTCTGACCACCTGATGTGAAGACGCCGACTCACCAGTAAAGACCCTGATGCTGGAAAAGACTGAGGGCAGGAGGAGAAGGGGACGACAGAGGAAGAGACAGTTGGATGGCATCACCGACTCAGTGGACATGAGTTTGAGCAAGCTCCGGGAGATAGTGACGTGCTGCATGGGGTGGCAAAGAGTAGGACATGGCCGAGCGACTGAACAATAGTTTCCGGTGACAGTACCTGGCTCAAGGCAGGGACAGCTGCGCTCTGGAGGTGGACACACGCTCTCCAGGCCTGCAGGATCTCCCAGGCCCACTGCACCTGCTTACTGGCTCTTGCAGGCACTTGACAGCAGCAAGGTGAGATGCCGTGAAGTCCAGATCAGAGAGTGGGCAGCCCCAGAAAAAGAGTCAGGCTTTTGATCCCCCACCAGCCTGGTTTTCTAGCTTTAGCAAGTCAACCAAGAACCTCCCCCAGCCCTGCACCTCACAACCTGCCGAGTCAAGGCTCCTAGGGCAAAACTGCTCACAGTAGGATTCCAGCCTCATCTTTGCAGTCTCAGACTTGCTGCTGGATGTCACAGTGGGCCCCAGGGCCCCTTAGGCAGGAGGGTGCCTGTGAGTGTCACGGCTGTTTATCTTTAACAGCTGGGATAAGCCTCGAACTGCTGAAAGCAGGAAGGAGGTCAGGCTGGAGCCAGGGAGAGGGTGGCAGGGTTGACGATGCCCACCTCTGGGCCTGCCTGCTGCAGCAGCAGCAGCCAAGGTCAGATGAAGGAAGAGGTTTGGATCTGAGCCAGGACAAGGCCAAGGGTATGGGCTCCCCAGGTGGCTCGGTGGTCAAGACTACGCCTGCTAATGCAGGAGACGCAGGTTCGATCCCTGGGTTGGGAAGATCCCCTGGAGGAAGAAATGGCAACTCACTCCAGCATTCTCACCTGGGAAACCCCATGAACGGAGGAGGCTGGTGGGCTGCAGTCTGCAGGGTCGCCAAGAGTCGGACACAACTAAACAACAGTAACAAGACTCGGGGCAGCCACCTGCACTCCTGTCTGTCCAGCCGAAGGGGTGCTCAGAGAAGGCAGGCAGGACCCTGAAGCTGAGTTTCTGCTGAAATTTGCAGAGACCCAGCTCAGCCTGGCAACCCAAGGGATGTGCTCCTTTGGCCAAGATGGGCCTCCTGCCGCTTTCTTTCTTTTCCACCTACCGAACTCCTATTCATCTGCCAAGGGTTCAACTCAAATGTCCCAGTCTTGGGGAAGACTCCTCTCACCATCCTGCCCTGTCCTCCACCCAGAGTCTCTAAGCACACTTGGTCTCCCTGGACAGGAACCTCTCAGATACCCTGCACCCCTTCATTACAGCACCTCTCACACTGTACTACAAGCTTGGTTACCAGTGTCTCCTCCATTTAACGTGAGCTCATAGAGACCTGTCAGTTCATCTCTGAGTCTCCAGGCCCAGCAAACAACTGGCCCCAAGAGGCCCTGAGCGGGCAGGGTGAGGGCAGGAGGGGAAGGAGGGTTAGAGACAGCCCCTAACAGAGCTCAGAGCCAGAGAGCTGTGTGGAAATCCAAATGCTGAAACCCATTCGTCTGAAACATGCTCCAGCATTTCAGACACTGCCAAGTTCCTGCAAATACTCAGCTCTCAGACATGTATTACTCTATGTGTATATGTGTACGGTGGTGGTAAGAAGGGTAAAGAGGAAAGGGTATAACTTGGTAGACAGGAGCTTGGGCACTGAAGTTTGGTGTTAAGTAAATATACTGGTCATGTCATTTACCACCCAGGTGACCTTGAGCAACTGGCTCCTCTCTCAGCCTCAATTTTTCCTTTTACAAAAATGGGAATTCTCTTTGCCCCACTTCATAACATCCCTGGGAGGTTGTAATGGGACAACCAGCTCTTAGCATGAGGCAGAGAGGCTGCAAGAACTGCCCATTGTCACCCAGCAAGTTGGGAAAAGAATCAGCCTGCCACTCAGCTCTCCTGGCTCCTCAACCAATACTACTGTGTGTTTTCAAGAAATGGTGTAGCAGGGACTTCCCTGGTGGCCCAGTGGCTAAGACTCTGTGCTTCCACTGCAGGGGGCCCCGGTTCCATGCCTGGGCAGGGAACTAGATCCCACACGCTGCAACTAAAGATCAAAGATTCCGCGTGCTCCCACGGAGACCTGGCATAGCCAAATCAACAAAGAAATATTCAAAACAATGACGCAGGAATTCCTGCAAGACCCCTCAGTTTACTCGTTTCACTGCTGGAGTCTGAGTGGGAACAGAACAGCCCCCTGCTCACAGAGTGGGGACTACGAACTACAGGGATGGAAGATTCCCTCCACCTGCCCGGGACCCCCACTTGCAGTCACCACCCACCTCCAAGAGCCAGAGGACACAGTCTCAGTTTCATTCCAGAGAAACCCTAGAGGCGACTCAGCTGAAACACTGGGCCACATGGGTGCCTGGACAGCTGGTCAAGCAGGACCCAGCCCCCCTGGTATTTGGACTGTAAAAATAGACACCATCCTCATATGCTTGGGGGTGGTTTTAAGTGTTCTCAGGACCGCTGGCAGAGCAGACTGGGGCGGGCTTCTCAGGCTCCAGTTGGCAAGGCCGATTCCCTCTCCTGGAGCCTGGCCCTGAGGCCCTAGACAGTGGGGCACATCCCCTCGGCCACCAGCCGGCTGTGTGACCTTGAGCAAGTCACTTCACCTCTCCAAGCCTCTGGAAACCAGGAAGAACAATCACGACCACACAGGCTGACGGGAGGACTGAATGAGATTATACTGGACGACAGGGAGCCCGGGACATGCAAAACCTTCACTGAGCACCAGCTGTGTACACAGAACAGCCTCCGGGACACAGTCCAGTGGTCCAGGAGCTCCAGGTCTCCCAGGTTCCAGAAGAGAACGCAGCAGAAACACAGGCCGGGCACTGGAGGCATCCCAAGGAGGCGAGGACTGAGTAGGAGCTAGCCTGGTGAAGCAGGGAAATGGAGGGACAAAGAACTTCCAGCTAAAGACCCAGAGCAAAGAGACGCTGCAGTCTTCTGATGTGCACAGGATCACAACAGTGTCCCTGGGGCTTCCCTGGTGGCTCACGGGTAAAGAATCCGTCAGCCAGTGCAGGAGATGCAGGTTCGACCCCTGGGTCGGGAAGATCCCCTGGAGAAGGAAATGGCAACCCACTCCAGTATTCTTGCCTGGAAAATTCCATGGACAGAGGAGCCTGGCGGGCTACAGTTCATGGGGTGGCAAAAGAGTTCAACACAATTTAGCCACCAAACAGCAACAACAAATTAAACATTCACCTGGTGTCAGCATCCCACATATAGCTAACCTTTCACACTAACCCTCCATGTGGGTTGCTATTATCCCATTTCACAGAGCTTCTGAGGGTCAGAGGGGTTAAGCAGCTTGTCCGCAATCATACTGCCAGTAAATGATTGGAGGCTGGATCTGAACCCAGGCCTGTGGCTCTGAGGCTGTACTAAAGCAGGGAGTCTACTAAAGGCAGGCTGTGAAGGAATGAGTTGCTGAAGGCGGGGGTCAGAGCAGGAGAGCAGGGCCTCAGTCTCCTCCCCAGTCAAGAATCAGACAGCCTTGCTGAAATCTCATCCTCTGTGTTAGACTGACCTGGATGTGGACGCGGATTCTCCACTTCCTAACTCTGCGACGGTGCCTGAGCCCTTTCTGCCTCTGAGCCTCACTCTCCCCATCTGTAAAATGGGGTAACGGACCCAATGCTCAATGGGTGGGCGTGGCTATCTCCTCTCTGAAAATTTCTTATAGCTCAGAGGGTCCAGAACGGGCTATGTGATCATGGGCCAACCCATTTCCCCCTCCTTGGGCCTCAGTTTCCCCAGAGGAGGAGGGGGTTGGACCGAAAAAGGGAGTGGCCCACAAAAAACGTAGAAGCCCCCATCCGAAGCATCACCTATCCGCGTCTGCAAAGCCCTCAGCCCAGCCCCCTCCCGCAGGCAGGGTCGGAGCAAACCCACGCGCGGAGGGGAGGGGAGGGGGAACCCCTCTGAAGGGGGGTGGAGGGCTGCGGTGAGGTCGCTGAGAGGGGGGCAGAGCTGAGGGTCCCAGTGAAAAAGTCAGCCCTGGGGGCTGGAGTCCCGGGAAGGGAACGGGTTTTAATGCGGAGAAGAGGAGGCAGGAGAGGCCGAGGGCTTCAGCGTGGGTTGGAGAGGAGGGCCGGGGCCCGTGGCACGCGCGGAGAGATGCGGGCTTGGGCAGAAACGCAAGAGAGGAGAAGTGGAGAAACGGGGCGGCCGAGGGCCGAGCGGCGGGACGGGAGGCAGGGGCTGAAGTTTGCGCGGTGGGAATCGCAGCTGGGCTGGAGTCCCGGAGAGGGCCGGGCAAGCGACCCGCGGACAAGGGGCGCCCCCTCCCCCAGCTCCGAGTCCGGGGCGCAGAGGCGGGGAGGGGGCGTCTCGCGGGGCGGGGTGGAGCTCCGGGAGGGATGCGAGGCGGGGGCTGCCGGGTCCCGGGGGGCAAGGACCGGAGCTCCAGCGGGGGAAGGCCGGGGGTTCAGGGCGGCGGGGCCCGGCCGCGGGCGCACCTGAAGTCCTTGTCGCTGGACGTCATCTTCTCCAGGAGGCTGGAGATGTGGAAGGCGGCGGTGCTCATGGTGGCTGCGCCGCGGGGCCGCCGGCGGGAGGGAATATGGCGGCGCGGGCCCCCTCCCCCGCCGCGCGCGGGCTGCGCTCAGCGGACAGAAATAGCCGCCCCCGCCCCGCCCCGCCTGCCGGCGCCGCGCTCGCCGCGGCCGCGGCCGCCGCTGCGGGAGGCGGCAGGCGGGAGGGGCCCGCCGAGGGGCTCGCGGATCCCTCCCCGGGGTCCTTGTCGCAGACGAGGGCCCATCACCGGCTTGCACACGCCCGCGGACGGGGAGCTCACCACCTCTCAGGGGACAGCTCCTCCCTACGACTCCTCGTGGTACCCTGGATCCCTGCTCGCGAGACGCAGTCACGGTGACCAGAGAGTCTCAGGTGGGAGCCCCCACCTCGGTCAGTTCTGCTCCTGTGAGGCCTTGGCCAAGTCAGTTGACCTCTCTAAGCCTCAGCTTTCTCATCTGCAGGCATTCCAGAAACAGGAGCTGCTATTGCCGGTCAAGCCAACCAGCGCACTTCTCATGCGGCCCACCCCAAAGCCAGGCAGGGTATGAAGAGTAGTACCCTGTAGCACCAGGCCTTCTGCCTACCTCATCCAACCCTCAGGACATCACGGCCGCTTTCTTCATCTTATACCCAATGCAGCTGAGGCCGTAGAGGCCAGTCAATCAGGGATGGAATCAGGACTGACCCCAGACTGGGCAACAGTTCTTAAATGAAGCTGCCCAGTTTCTCCGCTGGTAGGTACAAGCTCAGGGTGGCAGGATGTATCGGAAAACAGGTAGAGCAACTAAGCCTCTGTGCCACAACTACCCCCAAGCGGTGCTCTGCAGCCAGAGCAGACACTTCAGTGAGAAGCCCCCACACCACAACTGCGGAGTAGCCCCCTCGCTGCAACTAGAGAAAGCCCGAGCAACAACGAAGACCCAGCACAGTCAAAATAAATAAACGATATATACATATACATATGATCAGTTGTTTTTTTTTTTTTAAGACATTCTCTAAACAGCCAGGAGGCTATTGGCTCTTGGAAAAAGGAGTCGTGTGTGCAAGACAATCCTGGGTTCAAATCCCCGCAAAGTTGCTTCCTGACTGTGATGCCTTGGGATAATGACACAACCTCTCTGAGCTATGTTCGCCTCACCCTTGTAAGAAGGGGGTAAAGGAAATCTTTATTTTATAGCACACTTCTTGGATACTTGTTATTACGGGCTTCTGGGCTCCAGAGCAGCATTGTCCAACAGAACTCTGCAATGCTGGAAATTGTCTGTATCTGCATTGTCCTGTACGGCGGCCACCAGCCACATGTGGGGCTTCAGAACCCTCCTGCCAATGCAGGAGACGCAAGAGATGCGGGTCCGATCCCTGGGTCGGAAAGATCCCCTGGAGAAGGAAATGGCAACCCACTCCAGTATTCCTGCCTGGGAAATCCCATGGACAGAAGAGCCTGGCGGGCTACAGTCCATGAGGCCGCAAAGAGCTGAACATGACTTAGCAAGTAAACAGCAACCGCCACGAGCTATTTATAATACTAAATCACTTTATGCCTGTTTATAATATTAAACCACTTCTTTCCAGCATGGAGGGAAATGTCTGGGCTTGAAGCAAACAAGGTTAAACTCTTGTTCTGACGTCCTTTTGTTCTGTCACATCTTTTGGGAAGTGAACTAGGCGGGCAGCTTGCTGGGGCAGCTCCAGCCCTGTAGGGGGAGCCAAGGATCCAAGCGGAGAATATTAGTCTGTGCCTGCTCAGTCATTTCAGTTGTGTCCAACTCTTTTCCACCCCATGGACTGTAGCCTCCAGGCTCCTCTGTCCTGGGAAGCTCTGAGTTTTCCTGTCAGTCTTTACCAAAGAGCTGGGCTGTTTGCTAAACACGGGGGATATGGAGGGAAACTAAGAGAGATGTGATGAAGAACAACTACTTTGGTGAGAAGACAGAGCTGAATTTGAGTCTCCTCTAGCTGTGTGACCTCGGGAAAGTGGCTCAGCCCCTCTGAGCCTCAGTTTTCACATCTATAAAATGGAAATAATAGCACCCACCCAAGAAGGAAAAGCTCTTGGCTGAATGCCGGGCACACGGCAAACCTGCAGTGAACTGTAGCTATTAGTTGTTTTTATTATTGTTACAGCTTGTAGAGGAGACGCACACTGAGTCAGTTGGTGGAGGGAAGGTTTGTGGGAACAGAGGAGAGAGATGAGAAGTGTGAGCTCAGCCTTGAGGAGCAGATACATCCTCCAGGCAGAGAACTAGGCCAGTGTTCCAGACACGCATGCTTGTATCCACAGTCTCAGGTTCCATCATAGGGTACCCTGCATCCGCTCCTCATACCTGCAGGACAGGTGTGTCCTATGACATCTACCTGGGCTTGAGCCCAGTTAGACACTGCTCACAGGAGTGTCACTGCCCAGACACAGCTCTTAGGAGAATTCCCAGGCTATAGGCACTGTGTCCTTCTAGCATGGGTGAGACTGTTCCAAACATTTGGGTCTTGGATCGGAAGATGATCTCAAAAGCCATTTTTAAAATCTCCCTCCCTCCCTATTTCCTTCCTCCCCCGCTCCTTTCTCCCTCCCTCCTCTCTTCTTTCTGTTCTTTTTATTCATCATAAAGGTTAACGACTTGCACATTTATTAAAAGAACTTTATGACTACCTCCTCAAGCACAGAACTATACTTGCAAACCCGACAGCAAGTTTGGGACAGGATGACCAAGGCTGACACAATTCACAGCTGGAAATTTCACAGCAGCAGTTCCAGCCACGAGTTTCCTGATACCCAGTTGCTTAAATACAGGCTTCAGACAAAGCAGTGGAAGCCCCAGTTCAGACACCAGGGTAGGACGAGACCGCCTTTCTCCAGGTGAGTTCAGTAACACTGCATGCGCAAAGACTGTTTTTATGGAAATGTCCTAATGAACACGGAAGCAGAAAGAATAATATTGATATAATAAACTCCCGTGTATGAATCCCCTAGCTTCTGCTATTCTTCACATTGGTTGATTGTCCTTCCTGTCTCCCCCTCCCACATTTTCCCCAAAGCTGGAGTGCTTTTAAGGAAGCAAATCCCAGACCCAATGTCCTGTCACCAGCAATTGCTTCAGCCTGCTGTGCCAACGGATGACATTTTTACATAGCTGCTGTGCCAATATCATACCTCACAAAAATAGCACTAACCTTTAAATAATCTAATATTTAGTCCATATTCCAGTTTCCCAGATTGTGTTAAAGATGTCTGTTAGCAATTCTTTTGTTAGAAGAGGGTTCACAAAATTCACTGGGCTCCGATTTCTACAACTATGGCACTTCATAGGTTTTGCTTTCTGGATGGCCTCTATGGGGCACAGACACAGGAAATGCATCCTGCCCCTTCTAAAAAGCTCCGGCTGTGTGCTGGACACAAAGTAGCTCACAGTAGGCCCTCAAGATAGCCCTGCAAGTGACACTGAGCAGGTGCTCCCATCGATAGCCCCAGGACCCCCACTTCAGCTAAAAAGAAGTCCACTCTGATCTGATAGAATGCCTTAAATTTTACTTGTCAAGAGGATCTTTCTGCTTAAAAAAAAAAAAAGAAGAAATTAAAAGCCACCTAAATTGAGTCTGAATCCCTTATTTTGCATTTGTCAGAATGTCCTAGGGTGGATTTTTTCACCACTCACCCCCTTCTTTAAATTTGTTTGACAAGTACACACTGTTTTATTTATTTATTTTTGACTGTACTGCGTCTTCAGTGCTCTGCGAGGGCTTTCTCTAGTTGCGGGGAGTGGGGGCTACTCTCTTCTTCTGGAGTACGGGCTTAATTACTCCATGGCACATGGAATCTTCCTGGACCAGGTATCCATTTCCCCTGCACCGGCAGGCAGATTCTTTACCACCGAGCCACCAGGGAAGTCCGCCCACCCCCTTTTGGTAAAAAAATAAAATTAGATCTTGTCTTTGTTCTTTAGACGGGGCATTGAGACACTGGTGTCTGAGAGTCAGAGGGCTCTCAAGATGACCAGGTCCAACTTCTGCCTTCAGCTGCAGAGGTTTTCCATAGGCCCATTCCATAGTTGAAACAACTGAGGCCTGGAGGCCCAGGGTGAGTCAGGCTTAATCTAGATGTAAAACTATTTTCAACCCCATCTCAGATTGCCTCAGATACACCCATTGTTTCTTTTTTTTTCTTTTTTTAATTTAAAAATCCTATTTATTTCAGGAAAACATGTACAAATACACTACACACCCATTGTTTCTTAAAGAATATGGAATTGCAAAGGCCAGAGGCTACCTCTTCAAACGTAGATTTAAATGACACATGCAGGAGCTTTTAAGCTAGGTTAGGTTGGAGTTTCTCCATGGAGGAGTGAAGAAAGTCCTGCCTTTAGAGTTAGGGAAACCTGGGTTCAAGTCCCGACTTAGCCATATCTGTTATGTCACTCTGAGCAGTCATTTACTCCTCTGGTTCTCACTTTTCTCATCCATGAAATGGGGCGATAGTCCCTGTTTACAGCATTCATTTAGGAAATGTTTGAAAATGATTAAGACAGGCCCTGCTGTCAGAGGCATCCGTTTGGTGAGTAAGTAGAAACTCACGTCAAGAACTGGGCTTGGGCTCCCCTGGTGGATCAGTGATTAACAATCCACCTGCTGATGCAGGAGACACGGGTTCGATCCCTGATCTGGGAAGATCCCACATGCTGCACAGCCAGCAAGCCCGTGCGTCACAACGACTGAGCCCGTGCTCTAGAACTCGCACGCTGCAGCTACTGAAGCCTGAGCACTCTAAAGCCTGTGCTCTGAAACAAGAAGGGAAGACAGCTCAGCAAGAAGCCTGCACACCACAGCTAGAGAAAAAGCCGGTGGCAACAAAGATCCAGCACAAATTAATTAATACTTAACGACAATTTAAAAAAGAACCAGGCTCCAGGGTGTTCATAGTAGGGGCACGTTCTCCAGCCCCCTGCACCCACAGGGCATCACTCTCAGACCAGACCCAGGAAGTCTCTGGGGAGTTCCCATCAGCCTGAGGGGTCCCAGCTTCATTACAAGTGTGTCAAGGCCTAGGAAGGGCTGGCTACATCCAGGCACCGCCCCGAACACTTCATACAAATAGTCTCTCCATGGGTTGGGACAGCCGTCTCCCCCATTGTGATGGATGTGGAGACTGAGGCCAGGCTGTCAAGCTGCGTAGCTGTTGTCTGCAGAGTTCACGTGCCTGCTGAGTCAGGGGGCCCCTCTCCCCCGCTGTCAGTTCTGGAATGCAGGGAAGCCGGATGCCACGCTCAGCTGCTGAGCTTGCTCCCCGGGGCTGTCAGCTGTGCCCACAGGATGGTGGGAGGTTGTCCCATGAATCACTCCCCTGACATACACACAGCAGTGAGGTCACCTCAGGATGGAGCTAAATTGGACTTCCTCATGCCTCTGGGCAGCTCTGTCGTGGCCCTGGAGATACGCCCACGGCAGAGAGGTAGGAAATGCCTGGAGGTCCTCTCTGAATCCTTCCGGAGGTCAACTCTTACTTGCTCAGAGAGGGGAAGTACCCTCACCTGGGACTGCTCTGTACTGTGTACTCACTCCATTGTGAGGGGCGGGATGGAGGGGCAGGATGTCACTCGGTTCGTTTTTTCCCAGCCCCATTGACCGTGGCCTGCCAGGCTCCTCTGTCCATGGAATTTCCCAGGCAAGAATACTGCAGGTTGCCACTTCCTTCTCCAGGGGATCTTCCCTACCCAGGGATCGAATCTGCGTCTTCTGCTCGGCAGGCAGTTTCTTTACCACTGAACCACCTGGAACTAGAAGATAGTAAACACGAGGTATTGACTGGGTCTTATGGGCACTACTACGTGCCAGTCACTGAAACCTTTCAGTGGTAGGACGTATAGTGTAGTCCATTTTGTTCTACAACGTGAGCAAGCACCAGACTCAGCCGGCGTGTTGGAGGGTGGCTAAAATACAAATTGCAGTTCCCACCTCCAGAGTCTCTGATTCATTAGGACTAGGATGGGACTCAAGGGTTTGCTTTTCTAAAAAAGGTTACAGGTGATGCTGATATTGCTGGTTCAGGGACCACATTTTGAGGATAACTGATTAGTTCAACTTCCTTCCCTTTGCTTAATGGTGGTTCCCAAGTTTATTTTTTCAGGGACAGAGATCTCATTGCCTATTCTGTCAACCTATTTCATTTCTAGATAGCTTTTACTGTGAAGATATGACTTGTGTGTGTCCTTGTGCTGAGATGAAACTAACCCTCTTGGCTCTCTCCTGGCCAGTTCTCTCTGCCACTGGACTGCATGGTCTCATCAGAAAGGAGCAATTAGAGGGGAGAGACTTGCTATTAGACCAAAGTTCTCCCTCACCTGCACAGTCCAGACCACCAAGCCCTCTCAATTCTCCCCTCTAAATCAGCAGTGTCCAATAGCAATATATTGTAAGGGAATTCCCTGGTGGTCCAGTGGTTAGGACTCTGGGCTCTCACGGCTGAGGGCCTGGGTTTGATCCCTGGTTGGGGAACTAAGATCCCACAAGCTGCATAGCCAAAAAAACCAAAACAAATACACACACACACACACACACACACACACACATATGTATTCACTATATGTGTATACATGGATATATATAATATATAAAGAATATATTGTATAATATC
>SJYX01018896.1:300293-314745 GCA_006410675.1 Oreotragus oreotragus
CAAATATTAATATCATATTATATATGATAAATATATAGTATCTATATAGATATAGATTATATATGAAAAATATATAGTATCTATATAGATATAACATATATGTGAAATAATACATGTGTATATATATGATATGATATATATATTTGCTATATATTATATATTATATGACATATATAGGATATATATGTGATATATGTAATATATATTATCTATATAGATATTATATATTATATATGGATAGTATCTATATAGGTATTACATATTATATAATAGATATAGATTATTTCTATAATATACAATATTTATATTATATATTATAATATATCAATATAATATATATCACTATAATATATCATAATATATAAATTATATGATTATGTATTATATATGATATATAGATTACATAAATAATATGATATTAATATTTGATATATAATTACACTATATATTTTACACCTATAGTATATCCCAACTCTGCCCAGCCACATTTCAAAGGCTCCAAAACCACACATGGCTGGGGCCACTGTTTTGCACAATGCAGTGCCCCATCCCTAGTCCTCTCTACCCCTGCCACTGCACCAGCTCACCAGGATCCTGCCCCTCATGTTTTGCCCCCCAATCCACAATACGGCAGCCAAATCATTGGTCTGAAATGTAAGATTTGATCGTATCCCCATCACCCTCAGGATAATGCCTGATCTTGATGTGGCTTCCATGTCCTCTCTCTCTTTCCCTTCTCCCCTCCTCTAGCCCCCAAGCCCCCCACTCTCCCACTTTACTGAATTCATTTGCAGGTCCTCAACACAATACCCTCTTACCTCTAAACCTTTGCACACTTGGTGCCCTCTACCTCTAAACCTTTGCACCCTTGGAGTGCATCTTGGGCTACCCTTTCAGGTCACTCTCATTCAACAAAAATTATCAGGCGCCTACTGTGTGTTGGACACTGTTCCAGATCTTGAAACGAACAAACACATAAGAAGGAAGTATACGTAACAAGAAAATAGCGTGTCTGATGTGAGCAGTAAAGTAGGATGCAAGAGAAAGGTGGTGCTGGTGGTTACGACTACATACAGGGTGGTCAGGGAAGGCTTCTCGGGAACGGTGACGTTTGGGTAGAGAGACCTGAAAAAGTGAGGGAAGGAGCACGGTGGCTATGTGGGAAAAGCACTCTAGGCAGAGGGAACAGCCAGGGCAAAGGCCCTGAGGAGGGACAGCCTAACTGGAGTGTTTGGGGGCACATTCCAGGGTGGCTGGGGCAGAGTGAGAGAGGATGTCATAGGAGTTAATGTCAGAGAGGGCAAGGAGTGGGCGGCACAGTACAGGGCTGTGTAAGGATAGAAGTTAGTAAGGGGGCAGTCCTGGGAGGGTGCTGAGCAGAGGCACATGATGGGGTACATGAGCTGACTTGGGTTTTAACCAGATCCCTCTGGCTGCCCTGATGAGAACAGATAGTGGGTGGTGGACAGGAGCAAAGAGACTAGTGGATACCAGGGTGGTTGCAAGGAGATGGCATGAAGAGGCTGGATTCAGAATATGTTGAAGGGAGGGCCAACAGGGTTTTCCAGAGAAGTCAGAACCAGAGTATGAGAGAGCGAAGAGTCAGGGATGATTCCAAGGATGACTCCTGAGCTTAGATGATTCCTCTTCCAGGAAGCCCTCCTGGGAACCCCCAGCTGCCTGGGCCTTGCCTTCATGGAGATTGTCATGGCCTGTCTCCCTCAGGGTGCTACCCAGGGCAGGGTAGGACTTGTTTACTGTCCTTCTTCCAGAGTGTTTGAGAGGTGAGTGAGAGAGGCAAGCTGAGCTGGGGTTAATTCTGGTCTCGACGTTGAGAGGTCTGTCCCCAACCCCCACCCATTTGGGATCCACAAGTCAGTAGATATTCTAGCCTTTGCATAGTTTCCTCACCACCGGAGGGCACTGCCAGCCCCACTCACAGGAGTCTCTCAAGGCAACACTGAGCCTGGAGCCTCCTCTTCTGCTCCCGGTCTAACCTCCGTCCTCGGGGGAGCATCAGGTTGGCCCACATGGCTGTGCCCTGAGTCAGCCTCACCCATGGCAGGGAGGAGGCGGCCCTAGGACCGAGCTTGACATAGCCAGAGTGGTGCAACAGGTCCTGAAGTTAGATGGCATGGCCATGGCCCCGGCGGGAGGAGACAGGGGTCTGGGGGTGCAGCCGCCCCATCTGCCCTCCTGGCATACCGGGGTAAGAGTCAAGTCCGCCAGGAAGGCCGGGGGCCGACAGCACCGCAGGAAGGAATGCCAGGCCGGTGAGCATGTGAACCTGGGGCCCCCAGGGCAGCGTCAGGCCCCGCCCCCCCGCCTGGGGCGTGGCCACCTCTCCGACCTCCTCCCCCGCCCCTCCCCCGGCCCCCGCAGACCACGGTCGCCTCGCCTCCAGCGCGCACCTGCCTCCAGAGCTCAGGTGAGGGACACGGGGGTTTCGGAGTTTTGGGGAGAAAGAAGCTCTTCAGCAGGCCTGACATTCTGTGCTTCCCGGCGGGCCTGAATTTGAGTCCCACTCAGGGGCTTCCCAGTCAGGCGAGCGCCCGCGTGTCCTCTGGAGAGTCAGGGGAGAGTGAATTCTCGCCGGTGCTGGGAGGGTCCCGCCGGCCCGCTCCGGGTCTGTCGCTAACTTGCTCTGCGGGGCCTTCAGAAACATTGCGACCTCAGCTTCCCCGTGTGTGAGGTGAAGGGCCTGACTCACTCTCGGAAGGCTTCGCCCCCCTCCGCCCCCGTGGGACCCACAGCTTTGGCGGGTGTTTCCTCACACACGCCCTCCTCTTCCCCGCAGAAGCTGCCCTGGCCTCGGGGCTCGAAGGCGTCTTTGAGGAGAAAGTACTGAACGGAGAGCTGGGGGGAGGGGGAGCCCCGCTGCTGTCAGAAGCTCACGGGGCGGGGGTGCGGCCGAGAGGGAGCCCCAGCCCCTCACCTGTGCGCAGAGCATCCTGGCTTCTCTCCTGGGAGGCGGCTGTGGGGCCGGAAGCCAGCCCATTTTTCCTTTCACTGGGGTCAGGAAAGATTATGGTCTGGGGCTTATCGTTTTGACTTGGTTTGTTTAGAAACTGAGAGAAAAGTCACGTAAGAAGGGTGTGTTGGTCCTGTTTGGAGTCCAAGCAGAACTATACTAATGAACCCCTCTTGTCTCCGCGTCTCCCTGAATTTGGGCTGGCGCAGCCTTCTGAAAAACTGGGGTCCTTGTGCTTTGAGATCGTTGCCAGGTCACCCTGTCAGCGCGTCGTCTCCCACATGCTGGCCACATACCCGGACTGGGGACCCTACTGGTCATCGTCAGTGGAGGCCTTCTTTCATTTTCATAACAGCTCTATGTGGGAAATTCTCTCTCTCTCTTTTTTTAAAAAAAAATAACTTTATGGAGATATGATTCACATGCCATAAAATTCACCTTTTTTAAAGTGTGCACGTCAGCGGTTTTCAGTTTATTCACCAAGTTGTGAAGAAAATGAGTTTCAGTTTATTTACCACTGTCTAATTTAAAACATTTTTATCCTTCCCAAATAAACCCCATACCCTCCAGTAGTCACTCGCTGTGTCCCCTTCTCCCTGACAACCACTAATCCCCTTTCTGTTTCTATGGATCTGCTTATTCTGGACATTTCATGTAAATGGCATCATACAATAGGGGCTCTCTTCTGACTGGCTTCTTTTCTCTGAGCACAATGTTTTCAAGGTTTATGCATGTTTTAGCGTGTGTCAGCACTTCATTCCTCGCTATGGTTGAAGAATCTTGTATGATGATATCACATCTGGTTTATTCACCCATCAATTGATGGATATGTGGGTTGCTTCCATTTTTTCTCTATTATGAACAATGCTGCTGTGGACAGTCATGTACAAGTCTTTGTGTGTACATAGGCTGTCAGTTCTCTTGGATATAATACGAGGACTCGGTGGGTCCTATGGTGAAATTGTGTGTAACATTGTGAGGAATTCAAACTGTTTTCCAAACTAGCTGCACCATTTTACATTTCCGCCGACAATATGTCAGATCTCCAAATTTTCCACATCCTCCCCAGAACTTGTTATTTGTATTTCATATTGTAGCCATCCTAGTAGGTGTGAAGTGGTATCTCACTGTGGTTTTGATTTTCACTTCTATACTGACTAATGATGTCGAGCATTTTTCCATATGCTGTTGTCAATTTGTACATCTTCTTTAGAGAAATGTCTGTTGAAAGCCTTTGGCTATTTTGAAGTTGAGTTGTCATGTTATTGTTGAGTTGTTGATGTGGCTATTCCAGGGGAGATTCTGAGGCTCTGAGACTGGGGGAGACTTGCAGTGATCTCACAGTCAGTGGTCGGTAAAGGTGGGAAGTGAGTCCGAGTCTGTGTGACATTCAAGAGGCAGCAAGTTCTTTCTCCTGCTCTGGATGCCTTTTGTCTGGTCTTTGCTGTTGCCAGTGTGTGTGTGTGTGAGAGAGAGAGAGAGAGAGAATGTGAGATACTGCTGGGAAAAGATAGAAAGAGAGAGAGAAGACAGAGAAACTGAGAGCATCTGGGATGAGAGAATGAGAAAGAGGAGCCTGACCTGGCTCTGGCTGTTTAACAAGACACCCACCTTGGAGGGTCAGAGCCATGGAAAACCTCTTCAGAGTTTTTTATTTCTTCCCATTAATTTTCAAACATTGTGGTTGTTGTTGTGAACTTCAAAAAAGTTTACTCAGGAGCGCACTTCCCACTAGTTTTTTTGTTCCTAAATCCAAAACAAATCTAATTACACCCCCAACCTAAACAGGGAATAGCATCCCCTAGTGTCTAGTTGGGCCTAAAAATCCAGAGCAGTGTTCATCAAACTTTTTGATAACACCGTCTGCCCCAAAAAATGTTTAGGCACCCCCAACACATATATTTATTTATGGATTTAGAAATTATATACAAGTTGTTGTTCAGTTGCTCAGTCTTGTCTCTCTTTGTGGCCCCATAGACTGCAGTACACCAGGCTTCTCTGTCCTTCACTGTCTCCTGGAGTTTGCTCAAATTTACGTCCATTGAGTCAGTGATACTGTCTAACCATCTCATCCTCTGTTACCCCTTTCTCCTTTACCTTCAATCTTTTCCAGCATCAGGGTCTTTTCCAATGAGTCAGCACTTCGCTTTAGGTGGCCAAAGTATTGGAGCTTCAACTTCAGCATCAGTCTTTCCAGTGAATATTCTCAGGGTTGATTTCCTTTAGGATTAACTTGTTTGATCTCCTTCCAGTCCAAGGGACTCTCAAGAATCTCCTCCAGCACCACAGTTCAAAAACATCAGTTCTTCAGCACTCAGCCTTCTTTATGGTTCAACTCTCACATCCATATGTGACTACTAGAAAAACCATAGCTTTGACTATACTGAACTTTGTTGGCAAAGTGATGTCTCTGCTTTTTAATACGCTCTCTAGGTTTGTCATATACAGGTACTGCAACCATTAGTTAATATCTCAAGGCCCAACATAGTATATTCAGAGTTCCATCACCAAAACCAGAGTTCAGACTTTCCATCACCAACAACAGTGAATGGAAGTCCACCTTTCAAGGAGTTTTCTTATTATGATTTCAGTCAGCAGCAGTGTGTGTGTCCGAGATCCTGTTCATTATCATTTGCAACATTAGGGTGGCTGCTGTAGGACTTGAACTAGGAGCAGTGGTGGGTCTCTTCCACGCTTTTCTTGTGTCTGGCTTGTACGTTCTTGATAAGCACTATCTTCTTCAGTGATTTCTTGACAGGGACTCTTTGAAGCCCCTTGTCCCAGAGACAGAGGAGCCTAGTGGGCTGCTGTCTATGTGGTCGCACAGGGTCGGACACGACTGAAGCGACTTAGCAGCAGCAGCAGCAGTCCACACTACAGGGGCTGATTCAGTTAAAGCTGCATTGTTTGATCCTAACCCACCACCAGGACACGGCAATATAGGGCAATAGGCTGACCATGGAGGAATGGGAAATGTGGCCAGAGCAGACCTGTCTGCACTGTGGGCTTCCCTACTGGCCTCTAGGGACCCCACTTAGTGGACATGGCGTTGGGTGTCTGATATATGGCCAAGGGTGCACATCAGAGTTGAACTATGTACTCTTAACTATTTTTAGCTAAAAATGAAGTAGAAGTAGGGCTTCCTTGGTGACTCAGTGGTAAAGAATCCATCTGCCAATGCAGGAGACACAGGTTCGATCCCTGATCCGGGAAGATTCCGTATGCCTCACTGCAACTAAGCCCGTGTGCCACAACTATTGAGCCTGTGGTCGAGAGCCCAGAAGTCACAATTACTGAAGCCTGTGTACCTTATAGCCTGTGCTCTGCAACAAGAAAAGCCACTGCAGTAAGAAGCCTGTGTGCCACAACTAGAGAGTAGCCTCCACTTGCTGCAACTGAAAAAAAGTCTGCACAGCAACAAAGAGGCAACAAAGCCAAAAATAAATAAATTAACTTTTAAAAAAGTTAAATAGCAATAGATGAACCAATTTGTCCTTCCTGTGCTTTGGAGATTATTATTTGAGAGACTAATAGGTTTTGAGCTAAGGACATCTAAGCCCACCACTGCCATGCCTCAGCTTGCCACTGCTCATGCAGGGTGCTTGTGACCACATGAAGCAGTTATCATTTTTAGACAGTTTTTCCATATATTGAGCTGGCATCTGCCTTGGTGACTCCCCAAGATCCTGACTGCTCCCTCTGAGCTCACAGTCCCACCTGGTCCCCCTGTCCTGGAGGAGCCCTGCAGAGACCTGGGAACAGTGACCAGGTCTGTTTATGCAGTGCTTATCCTTAGGCTGAGCAAGTCGGACATGGCTGTGCACTAACACACCTGCTCCTTCATCCAATTCTCTTGGATATAGTCTCCACACCCCCCTTATCCTCTGAATTATCTTGATTTGTCCAAACTCTTTTCTGTTCAGGACCCAAGATTGAGCCCTAGGATAGGAGATGGTAAGGTAGAGGTCACCTTTCTCACCATGGACTCTGTACTTCTGTTAATATAAACAAAGGCTGTGTTAGCTTTGCTTTGTCATGTCTGACTCTGTGACCCCATGGACTGCAGCATGCCAGGCTTCCCTGTCCTCCACTATCTCCTGGAGTTTGCTCACAGTCATGTCCATTGGGTCAATGATGCCACCCAACCANCCTTTCTCACCATGGACTCTGTGCTTCTGTTAATATAAACAAAGGCTGTGTTAGCTTTGCTTTGTCATGTCTGACTCTGTGACCCCATGGACTGCAGCATGCCAGGCTTCCCTGTCCTCCACTATCTCCTGGAGTTTGCTCACAGTCATGTCCATTGGGTCAATGATGCCACCCAACCATCTCATCCTCTGTTGAACCTTCCTCCTTTTACCTTCAGTCTTTCCCAGCATCAGGGTCTTTTCCAGTAGTGAGATCATTTTACTGTGTACTATCTTATCCACAGCCCCAGGTGAGCTCCAAAACCCTCAGTGAGTGACATTATTTTCTGTGTCAGAGATGAGAAAAAAGGGCCTAGAGAAGAGAAGCAATGGGCCCAGGGGTTGGTGGCAAGGCCCAGCCAGGCCCTCAGTCTCACAACAGCTGACTCCGTTTCCTCCCAACCCCTCCCCTGAAGGTACCAAGAGGATTTCCCACCCACACCGTGGGATCTGGAGCTCTGAAAACACCATTTCTATTCCAAGCCCCTGCTTCCCAGGGTCTCTTTCTGATTCATTCCCTTCCCCAACTGCTTGAAGGGTGGACAAAACCCTGGCCGCCGAAAGCTGACACTGTTCAGAGTGGCCAGTGAGAGTGCCCAGACCTGGATGCCAGGATGAAAAGGCTGGCCCCAGGCATGGCAGGGATTGGAGCAGATGACAGTTTCCAACACTGTGCCAAAAGAAATAGAGCTACATTCTAGGGGAGAGGACTGTGCTCTTGTGTAGTTTGGGGAAGGACCAGATTAGCTTGACAGAAAGAGCTTTCTCTCCTGCAGGCCTTCTCAGAGCCTGTCATATGCGACTGCACCTTGTGCAGTTCCTATCGGAGCCTACGGAGAGCAGCATTGCCCAAACTTCTTTGAACATAAAATCCACTTTTTCTTGGAGTATTTTGAGGGGCCCATAAGATGCTATTTGTAACTCACTTTTAGAACATGCTGTTCTAGGCCTTTACGCAGGTCATATCAACCCTGAGTGCCTTTGCTGATTGAGTGGATGAACCCTGAAGGCTTTAACAGGAGCAGAGCATTAGTATCCTAGAATGTCAGAGCTGGAAGAACCTTGCAGTATGCAACTTCTACATATGGGGGAACTGAAACCCAGGGCAGCCCAGCAACTTGTTTGGAAGAAGGAGACCAGAGGCAGGCAAGCCTCCTGGAAGATTATCATAACACTCAGGGGAGAGGTTCTGACAGTCTGAGTGGACCACACTCTGCCTAGCATGTGTTGCCTTTGTTAATGATACAGATTTCTCTGAGCACCCTAACCCTAACCTTGCTCTGAACATAAGACCCTCTGAGTGAGAGAGTTGGGGGGATCTGAACTACCAACAGTGCTCTGACCATTAGCCAAGTTTGGGAGATGTTGAGCTTGGGGAAGGAAGGGGAAACTCTCATTTACTGGGTGACAGTATTCTGGGCTAGTTGTGGGCATGATATCCTTCAATCCCCACAACACTTGGGGGGAGAGATATTAATACCGCATTTTACAGAAGCTGAGCAGCAAACAGGGATGGGAACACAATAATAACCAGCTCCAAAGCCCTCACTCCCCATGTAGGATCTCTTGGGAAGGAGGCAGTGGGAGTGGAGAAACCAGCTCCTCTTTAAGGAAAATAGGACAGGCTTGGGCTTTGGCTAGCAGGAGAGGAAGGAGCTGGGTCATCCTTCCTGCCTTTGGAGCTTGAGGGCCCAGAAGGATGGTGGAGTCAGAGAAGCTCAGAAGGAAGATGTTTGGCCTCTGAAAGCTCTGGGTTGAGCCAGGCACTGGGTTGAGGGGAGACTGTGGTAGGCAGAGTGATGATCCCCAAAGATGCTTGTGTTCTGATCTCTGGAATCTGTGACCCTTTTTGTTTATGCGGCAAAAGGGAATGGACATCGTAAGTGGAATTAAGGTTGCTCATCTGCTGACCTTAACATATGAGATGATCCTAGGTGATCATGGGTGGTCTGGGTGGGGCCCAGTGTCATCACCAGAGTCCTTAAATGTAGAAGAGGGAGGCTGAAGAGGGAGGCCAAAGAAGTCAAGAGCAGTGCAGCGTGAGGACTTGCCCTGTCATTGCTGGCTTTGAGAATGGAAGAAGAGCCACAAGCCAAGGAATGTGGGTGGCCTCTAGAAGTTGGACAAAGTCGGGGGTGGGAGAGGAAGGAAGAGAAGCAGCAGCAAGGAAATAGGTGTTCCCCTTGGGCCTCCAGAAAGGCAGGCAGCCCTGTGGACACCTGGATTTTAGCCTGGTGAACCTGTGCTAGACTTCCAGCCTACAGAACGGCAGGGTGCTAATCATGTGTTGCTTCCAGCCACTACGTTTGTGGGAGTTTGTTACAGAAGCAATAGAAAACCAGAGAGGCGCCAAACCAGCTCCAAGATGGTCTCTGTCCTCAGCAAGTGTACAGGTCTCAAGGGCAAGATCTTGAAGACAGCTGGCTTGGATGGTTACCACGATGGGGAAACCCAAGAGGTCCCCAACCCAGGCTGGAGTTGTGATAAAACACCTCATATGGTGTGGGGGCCTCAGGGGCCCTGGCCGGCCCGGCAAGCCCCGCTTTGCTGTGCCTACCCTTTCAGAGTGCCCCTCCCGAACCTCCCCCACCACCCCACGACACACACACACACACACACATTTGTCTCAACTCAAGAGCTTTGGCTGCACGTAACAAACCACGACTGGCTACTATAAAAGGGTTTCTTTGGGAGGATATAGGGGTCTTGCAGGACAGAGATGTCATGTGAGGAAGCCCAGTGCCGAGAAGATGGCACCCAGGAGCAGAAACGCGAGGGCCCTGTGGCAAGGCAGAGCAGTGCCGGCTGGTTGACAGCTTGTGTCACTCACGCTCGTCACAAGTCAGATCCCTGGGAGGAAGAGGCTGAGAGTCTGGCCTGGGTGGAGGGCAGTCACCCCTCAAGCACTCCCACATGCTTGTCCTGGAGCTGCGTCTGCCTGGCCAGGATGTGGTTGATGTTACGACGTGGGCTTGTCTGGGTGACTTGAGCAGCCAGAGGACATCATCCAGACCTGTGATTTGCTCCTGGGCTAAGACTAGCATGCGTGAGGTTAGATTGTGGGTACTGAGAACGCCCTGGCAGTCCAGTGGTTAAGACTTCATGCTTCCGCTACAAGGGGCACGGGTTTGATCCCTCTTTGGGGAACTGAGATCCCTCAAGCCGTGCCTCCAGGATCACACCATGCGCTCTCTACTGTCACCAGAAGGGGCTTTGATGCCAGGTGGACTAGTACAGTCCACCCCTCTGTCGGCTTGGTTCCCCTTCCAGCTGCTATTTCTGCTCGCAGCACCCCTTGAATCCCACCTCCTGTCTTGGGCATGTTTAACTGAGCTGGCCCACCATTGGCGGCCCCAAGGCACGACGTTACAGTCCACCTGTTGGAAACGTTGGTCATTAGTTGAGCTTTCAAGGCCCAGGATGATTCCCCAACCTCATGGGGTTCCTACCCCATCACCTCCCCACCACCGCCCACCTCTTCCACTCAACCCTCGTCCCGCTCTGGCCACTATTGAAAATCCAACTGCAGGGACCTCCCTGGTGCTCCAGTGGCTAACACTCCACGCTCCCCATGTAGGGGCCAGGAGTCAACCCCTGGTCAGGGAACTAGATGCCACAGGCCTCAACTAAAGAACTCGCGCGCTACAATGAAGATTGAACATCCCGTGTGCCACAGCTAAGACCTGGCACAGCCAAATAAATAAAGATTTTTTTAAAATCCAACTCAGTCTTAGTCAGCCATCTTCTCCAAAGTGGGACACCTGAGGAAGATAAGCAACCTGTGAATCAGGAGACAGGGTTCTGGAGCCAGCCTGCCCCTGAATCGCTATGTGACCCTGGGCAACTTCTCTCTTCTCAGTTTCCCCATCTGTTAACTCAGACACCGATGCCCCACCCTAGCTGGGTGGGGAAGGCGCTGTGAAGCTGGAAAGGCTTAGTGTCCCTTACTGTCCCTCCCACCCTTGTAATAGCAGGAGCTTAGGAAATCTGTGCTGAACTGAAGTGGAAATCCAGTTTAACAAAGCCTGTGGGTGTAGCGGCCCTGGCACCACCGGTGACTCAGCAGGGCTGGGGTTTGCAGAGAAAAATGCTAAGTGTTGCACGTCCTTGTAGGACCAGCCTCAGAATGGGGGCAGGCGGCTGAAAGAGGGAAGCCTAAAAGCCTCTAACAGGACCAGGGAACGGGGCGCCATGTGAGTAGGGAAGGGAGTGGATGTGAGTCTATCCATAAGCTGGGAGACCTTAAACAAGTCACTTGTCTCTATGAACCTCAGTTTCTTCCTGCGTAAAATAAGAGTAGTGTGCATGAAATGAGATCATGGAAACTGGGAACGCCCTGGTAGTCCGGGGTTAAGACTCCGTGCTTCCGCTACGGGGGGCATGGGTCTGATCCCTGTTTGGGGAACTGAGACCCCCTCCCATGCCGTGCCTCCAGGATCACACCATGTGCTCTCTCCTCTCTGCTTCTTTCTTCACTTCTGTCTCAACTCCCTGTGCTCCATCTTGGCTCAAAAGAGGTCATATGCTGTGAACCTGACTTTCAGAAGCCCCTGCCATCAATCCCTCTGTTTGATGTCCCACCCCTAGAGCACCGTCCTTTTGTCTTAAGCCTCACCCTGCACACTGACTTTAAGAGTATTACACCTTTACAGTCCTGTTGATCCTTTCTTATAGCAGGAATATGGGCGAAGGAGAGATGAGTAAGGACATTAAGAGGAGAAACAGGGCTCCCTCGGGTCCTGCCTCCATGAGCATTCTGTTTCCCCTCCTGTCCATTTCAGTGTCCTGAAAACTGCTTGAGGAAGTTTCCTGGGTTCTCGGGACACTTGCTCAGGGCTCCAGTGGGCTAGGTATCAATAGAAGCCAAGTTGGTGTCATTTGCATAACACTCCAGTGACTGTCAGTGGCTTCTTTCCTGGTGCTAATGACAGAGGCCTGGGAAGAGCTGCCGGCATCAACATGGACTAAGCAACTACGCTTGCTCAACGACTTACTAGCTCCCCGGTCAAGTTTCTTAGCCTCTCTTTGCCTCCGCATTCTTACGTGTAAAGTGGGCACAAGCGCAGTGGGCCCAGATAGAGTTGTGTGAGGTGTACGTGAGGCACGTGTGTCATTTGCTCAGACCCTTGCTTGATACACAGGAAGCACTTACTTGTTGCTGTCTTCATCATTATCCAGGTCATCATTTTTGTTTTCCACCAGGCCTTGTGCAGGGCACAGGTGACATGGATATGAATCAGCTGTAATCCCTTCCCTGGCTGGCTGGTGATCTAGTGCAGCAGACTCACCCTGGGTGTGTCAGACCCTCTCCCAGGCCCTGAGCAGGGATCAGAAAGTGAATAGAACAGCGGCTCCAGCAGTTGTGGCAAGCCAGGGCCTCGAGAAGGAAGATTCTGAAATAAGACACGGCTAACGTAGGCTCAGGAGAGTAACCTGCCCCCTAGGCCCCTGCCAAATCGCGTCCTTCTTTGGAGTTGCTTCGTGCCAACTGCTTCGCATGTGGGCCAAGGCCCCTCGACTCTGTGCCTTTGCACGCAGCTCCTTCTGGCCCTTCCAAGCTCCTCTTCCGCATTTGCTTCTTTAGGAACTCTGACTGACCCTGGTGTGATTTGGCCCCTGGGCTCCCATGGGACTCCCACCCCACCCCCTGTCTACTATGAAACACCTTGAGGACAAGGATACAACNATTTGCATAACACTCCAGTGACTGTCAGTGGCTTCTTTCCTGGTGCTAATGACAGAGGCCTGGGAAGAGCTGCCGGCATCAACATGGACTAAGCAACTACGCTTGCTCAACGACTTACTAGCTCCCCGGTCAAGTTTCTTAGCCTCTCTTTGCCTCCGCATTCTTACGTGTAAAGTGGGCACAAGCGCAGTGGGCCCAGATAGAGTTGTGTGAGGTGTACGTGAGGCACGTGTGTCATTTGCTCAGACCCTTGCTTGATACACAGGAAGCACTTACTTGTTGCTGTCTTCATCATTATCCAGGTCATCATTTTTGTTTTCCACCAGGCCTTGTGCAGGGCACAGGTGACATGGATATGAATCAGCTGTAATCCCTTCCCTGGCTGGCTGGTGATCTAGTGTAGCAGACTCACCCTGGGTGTGTCAGACCCTCTCCCAGGCCCTGAGCAGGGATCAGAAAGTGAATAGAACAGCGGCTCCAGCAGTTGTGGCAAGCCAGGGCCTCGAGAAGGAAGATTCTGAAATAAGACACGGCTAACGTAGGCTCAGGAGAGTAACCTGCCCCCTAGGCCCCTGCCAAATCGCGTCCTTCTTTGGAGTTGCTTCCTGCCAACTGCTTCGCATGTGGGCCAGGGCCCCTCGACTCTGTGCCTTTGCACGCCGCTCCTTCTGGCCCTTCTAAGCTCCCCTTCCACATTCGCTTCTTTAGGAACTCTGACTGACCCTGGTGTGATTTGGCCCCTGGGCTCCCATGGGACTCCCACCCCACCCCCTGTCTACTATGAAACACCTTGAGGACAAGGATACAACTTATTCACCACAGTATCCTTGGTGCTAGCACATAATATGTACTGTGTACTAAGTTGCTCAGTCGTGTCCGACTCTTTGTGATCCTATGGACTATAGCCCGCCAGGCTCCTCTGTCCATGGGATTTTCCAACCAAGGATACTGGAGTGGGTTGCTGTGCCCTCCTCCAGGGGATCTTCCCAGAGACCAAACTCATGTTGCTTATGTCTCCTGCACTGGCAGACGGGGTCTTTACCACAGTGCCATCACCCTAGCCTAAGCACACAGTCGATACTCAATTAATGTATGAAGGCAGGGGAGGAAAAGTATATCAGTCAGAATTATTTTCAGCTACAAATGCTGAGACTCCTGACTGTCGAGGCTTAAACAAAACAGGGTTTGTTTTTCTTAAATAACTAGAAAGCAGGTGGCTGCTGTCAAGGGCCCAGCAGCTCAATGTCCCTGCATTAGCTTTGGCTTTCCCTCAAGGTCACAGAATTGCCACTGCGGCTCCTGCCATCACATTCAAGAAAGAAAGGAGAGGCAAGACACAGCACTAGTACTGTTGGCCTCTTTTGTCAGGAGAAGCAAAACTCCTTCCCAGAACCCATCAGACTTCTCACTTCTTTTTGGCCAAAACTGGATCATATGGCCACTCTTCACAGGGAAAACAAGTATCTACTTGATGCATGCTTGCATGCTAAGTCACTTCAGTTCAGTTCAGTTCAATCACTCAGTCGTGTCTGACTCTGCGACCCCATGGATTGCAGCACAGCAGGCTTCCCTGTCCATCACCAATTCCCAGAGCTTGCTCAAACTCAT
>SJYX01018900.1:3768-35451 GCA_006410675.1 Oreotragus oreotragus
TCTCTCCACCAGGCAGCAGGAAGGTGGGGCTGGAGGGATGCTGTCTCAACAAGCCTTCCATGCTGTGCTGTTATGGTTATTATTGTTAACTGTTCCCATCACTATTAGCTCAAAGGGGAGGGACCATACACCTGGGAATCCTCAGGATGGCAGGGCCATCAGAGGCCCTGGAAAGAGGGTGCTGGGCCAGCATGGCCCCAGGGCCAGGGTCTGTGCCAGATGTGGGTGGTGGGTGTGGAAAGGGTGAGTCACCAGGGCCAGGCCCGCCCTGCTTTGACTTAAGGTCCCAGCAGCCACACCCCCACCGCCACTGTCTCCTGCTGTGCCAGCCATGGACCGGAGCTTTGTGAGTGCTCGTGGTGTGGGGGCTTGAGGGGTTTGGACTCAAGGCTGCACTGGCAGAGGGGAGGGGCTGGGGCTTGGCTGAGGGCTCCTGTTCCAAGGAGAAAGTGGGTGTTCCGGTGTGCCAGGATGTTCTGGGCTGTGGTTTCTGGGTTCACCCAATCTATACCCCTGCTCCCCCCTCCCCCCATTGGTTCCCCTTACTATCTACCTTTCTGTCCCTCTGAGTATCTTCCTGCTGAGTCCCTGTGTTCCTCTGCGCCCCTGGCTCTCTTTCCTGTGTCTCTGTGCCCTTTCTTCTCTCTGATTCTGCTGCTCTGGGTCCTGCTCATGTTCTCCCCACAGCTGACCCACTTATCTCTCTCCTCTGCCTCCCTGATCCACTCTGGCTGCTGCAGAACGTCCCCCACAAGACCTCGCTGCCCGAGGGCATCCGAGTGGGCACCGTGTTGAGAATTCGTGGTTTAGTCCCCGACAAGGCTGGCAGGTGAGACCCCCGAGTGTCGGCAGTAACGGGTGGGAGGTTTCCAGGCTCAGTGAACCCCACTTTTACAGCCCAGAGAACAAAGCCCCAGGCCAATTTTGCCCACCAGGATCTTAGAATCCTCAGGCTATTTCTGCCCTTCTGGAATCTGATGTCTTTACTTATCTGTCCCCATGACTGTGCAGGTGGGGTCCCTACATCATTCTAAGAATCTGGGCATTCCAGGGCAATCATATGACTTCCAGTCTGAGTCCACAGCCACTTTGGAAATACCATCTGTGAATCAGAGGTGCCCTGGGCATATGGAAGGCCATAAGCAATCAATCCTACCACTACCTGGGTCGAATCTTCAGGATCTCTGAGAATCTACAGTGCCTGGGAATACTGGGGTCCCTCGTCTTGTTCTCAGCCCTCTGGGAACTGGGAACACCCTCGTCTTCAGGACCGTGATTCCTTGGTCCTCTCAGACTCTGGAAAGGAGGGGGTCCCAGGCCCTGGTATAGGTGGATGTGTGTCCAGGTTCCCAGTTTTCGGGTGCCCTACAATCTGGGCTCCATGGCCTCCAGTCCATCACCCCTTTTCCCCTGGTGTGGTTCTCAGGTCCCTCTAAATATGCTCTGGCAAAGGGTTAATTCTCTATTGGACGCCCTCCTCTTCCACCACCTGCCAGGTTCTACGTGAACCTGCTGTGCAGTGAGGAACCAGGCAGTGACGCCGCCCTGCATTTCAACCCCCGCCTGGACGAGTCCACGGTGGTCTTCAACACCCTGGAGCGCGGCACCTGGGGCGCAGAGGAGCGGGGCTCAGGCATTCCCTTCCAGCGAGGACAGCCCTTCGACGTGCTCCTCATTGCCACCGAAGAAGGCTTCAAGGTGCGTCTCTTCCACAGGGCGGGCTCCGACACCCACGTCTCTTCCCTTGGCAAGGCCAGGAAGGCCCTTGGCAGAGGTTGGGAGCAAAGGCGTGGCCAAGGCTGGGCAAGGCCTCCCCAGTTCCTCACCTCTCTTGGCGCAAGCGCACTAGTGTCAGAGAGCAGGCATGTAGCAGTGCGCCAAGGACCAGAGAGGGAGAGCCAAGTCCCCAAAAGGTGGGTTTCCAGCCGGGAGGTGTAGACATCCTGGATTCTATTCCCTGTCCACTGGAGACCGAGGTAGCGGCTCTGGGGCAGGAGAATGGATGGATTGGGAGACAGGGAAAGAGCAGGGTGTGGTCGCTGCATATACTCTACCACCCAGGCAGTCTTCACTTCCAATCTGCACATCGAGGGAGGCCATGAACCCCGGCAATGTGGCGACCACATGCACAGCTAAACCTTAAAAGCACGCAGGTGTCAACAATAAATTCATTTAATCCTCAGGACAATGGGTTACAGTGAACAGTAGCCATTTCCCCAAAGGGACCCTGGGGCCTGACAGGGTTCCCACTGTGTCCAGGTCACGCCGCATGAGTACGAGGCGGGAATGACCCCGCAGTTGCCTGGGGAACCTTAAGCAGTGTCCCCTTGCCCCTGCAGGCGGTGATTGCAGACTCTGAATACCACCACTTCCGGTACCGGATCCCGCCAGGGCGCGTGCGCGCGTTGGAGGTGGGCGNCGGGAATGACCCCGCAGTTGCCTGGGGAACCTTAAGCAGTGTCCCCTTGCCCCTGCAGGCGGTGATTGCAGACTCTGAATACCACCACTTCCGGTACCGGATCCCGCCAGGGCGCGTGCGCGCGTTGGAGGTGGGCGGGGACCTGCAGCTGGAGTTGGTGAAGATTTTCTGAGCCTTCCCAGAAGGGCTGGCTGAGACCGGGCGCAGGGGTCTTGGATGGCAAATAAAGTCTTTAGTCGCTCATCCGTGCGCCTCTCTTGTGTCAGTGTCTCTTTCATATGGACTCGAGTAGCAGGTTCAGAGAGGTGAAGACACGGATTAAAGGTCACACAGCAATGCCCTAGCGGGAGCGGGTCGGAGCCTAGATCTCCCAGAACAAGGTAGGGAGGGTCGCGATCTGGTGGGGGTGGGGCCTTGACTCGCCTTCCTGCTGCACTTTGCGGAGCAGCAGGTGGTAGTGCGATGAGGGTGAGCTGATAAGAGTTTGGAGGGACCCTCCCTTATGGGCTTCCCTGATAACTCAGTAAAGAATCCGCCTCCAATGCAGGAAACCCGGGTTCGATTTCTGGATCGGGAAGATCCACTGGAGAAGGGATAGGCTACCCACTGCAGTATTCTTGGGCTTCCCTTGCGGCTCAGCTGGTCAAGAATGCGGGAGACCTGGGTTCGATCCCTGGATTGGGAGGAGGGAAATGCTACCCACTCCAGTATTCTGGCCTGGAGAATTCCATGGACTGTATAGTCCATGGGGTCGCAAAGAGTCGGACACAACTGAGCGACTTTCCCTTTCTAAGCCCACCCTTGGCTTCCCTGGTGGCTCCAGCCTCCTGCCAATGCAGGAATCTCGGTTTCAATCTCAGGGTCCGAAGATCCCCGGAGAAGGACACGGCAACCCACTCCAGTATTCTTGCCTGGGAAATCCCATGGGGTCGCAAAGAGTCGGACACGACCAAGCGATTGAGCACATACACATACACACACACATACACAAGCCTTCCCTTGGCGCCCCTTTACGGGGGTGTAACAGACCCCTCCCAATCGGTTCGTCTCCAATCAGGTCCCTTGGGGACCTCAGGTGAGTGAATCTCAGGCTCCCTGCGCGGATCCCCAGCTTCTTGTCTCTCCCCAGCTTCCCTCACCTCCAGGCGGGTGCAGGTGGCTTCACGAGCGGTTCGGAAGCAAATTGGACTTCACCTGCTTCCCAGACTTCTGGCAGTCGGGTCGAGACAAGCTCCCGCCCTTTGTGCCCCGGGGCAGAAGCGCACTGGCGCGCCAGCCTCCCCGCGGAGGAGACGCTGGACGCGGAGGGCGGGTCTCCCATGTCGAGTGAGTCCACACACTTCGTCCTCCTGGGCTCACCCAAGGCCGCGAGCGTCCCACTCCCAACCCCGTCTTACCCGAGATTCTACGGGAAAGGGAGAGCTGGGTCCCTGCAGACACCCAGTCTCCCCCCACTGCTCCCACCCCGCGACCTCCAGGTTGGGATTATCTGGATTCAGGGGTTCTCTGAGCCGCCACTGAAGGGCTCTGGTGGGGGGCGGGGGTAGCCAGGGCCATACGATCACCCAAACCCCCTCAGCGAGAAGCTCGCAGCTGCCGGGGTTGTCACCTGCGGATGGTGAGGGCGGGTGGGGAGAGGGATACGGAGTTGTGGGCTGCTAAGCTGCTAGGAGGGGTTTCTGCTCAGCTCCCCACCTCTCCTGCCTTCCAGAACCTGATCTCGGGCGGCAACGGCTTAGAGCGGGGCTTGGGTTCCCAGCCAGAGATTGAGGCTGCGTTGTGGCGGTGAGACCACCAGATCCTAGGGATGAGACCAGTGGTCAGGGACAAGGGCCCTGGCCCTTCGACTTTGCAGAAAAGAATTTCCACAAAGATGGAAGTAGTTAAGCAAGTAAAGTGTTTACTAAGAGGGAGAGTACTGCATGTGTGGAAGGACCACGGGCAGACTTAGAGGAAAAGCCCCTGAGTGGGCCCACATTGCATTTTAAGTCACTTATACGGGGCATTTCTGCCAGTTTTCCTTTGGCAAATCATTTTGATTTGCCTGGTTCACAATCCATATGTGGTGATCTCAGGATCCTTCGATGTGTGCGCCCACATCTCTTGGTCAAGATGGAGCCTGCCACAAAGGCTTCTGGGTAGAGTATCCCTTGACATTGCTCCCCCATTGGCCTGCTGCTGCTGCTGCTGCTAAGTCACTTCAGTCGTGTCCGACTCTGTGTGACCCCATAGACGGCAGCCCACCAGGCTCCCCCATCCCTGGGATTCTCCAGGCAAGAATACTGGAGCGGGTTGTCATTTCCTTCTCCAATGCATGAAAGAGAAAAGAGAAAGTGAAGTCGCTCAGTCTGTCCGACTGTTAGCGACCCCATGGACTGCAGCCCACCAGGCTACTCCGTCCATTGGATTTTCCAGGCAAGGGTACTGGGGTGGGGTGCCATTGCCTTCCCCCCATTGGCCTGCAAGGACCCTTTTCTGTGCACATGTGGTCAGGAAGGTCTCCCGACTTCAGGAACGAGAAATATCTTGTCTGAGCGCCCAGCTTCCTGCCTTTATTGTCTCTCTATTCTCGGCTTGGAGTTTCGGTCAACAGAGAATGACTCTCCAATTGCTTTACCCTAGGGGGACCCATCTGCCTCTAGCCTCAAACCCTTTCCAGGATTCTCTTTCTCACCCCACCCTTCATACCTGCATTCCTCTCCTGGAGTCTTGGGCTGTGGGAACTGGAAATGGACCTGGGGTTCCCACTTTTTTATCTCCTTTGATCTGAATCTGGGTGGTCCTCTTCCCCCTCCCCCACCCCTGGTCCTGAACACCAGGTGGGAGAGAAGAAGCAATTTTGGAAGGAGAGGAGCTCAAAGAAAAGAAACAGACAGGCACACGTGAGAGAGAGAGAGAGTCAGAGACGGGGGAGACAGACACACAGGCAGCCAGAGACACAGGGAGTCTAGGGCATCCTGGAGACAGAAGAAACCAGAGAGGAACTTCCAGAGACGAAGAAAGCTAGACACACAGGCTACATGGCTCTGCTTAGCTGTGTTTCTTGGGCACACTGCTTCTCCTTTCTGAGCCTCAGCTTCCTTATCTGTGAGATAAGGGTGATCAGTGGCCTGTCAGAGATTGGTGCTCTCTCCCACATGCAGACAACCCCGAAGCTTGTCACTGGCCCTTCTCATTATCTTTCCTTCTTTCTTTCATCCACATTCACTGAGCACTTACTGTGTGCCAGGCACTGCACTAGGCACCAAGGATACAGCTTTGACCCCTGGGCAGAATATCCTGTCCCTCTTAGCTGCCTTTCCTATCATTATCCTGTTGCCATGGTTATTATTATATTACAGAAGCACCAACTGGAATTTCAGGGGAGACCCATCCTTAGCCCTAGGCAGCAGGTCCTAACCAGGGAGAGAGGGCGCAGAGTTTCAGCTCACAGCTTCACCTCTCAGGACTCAGATTTTCCATGATGAAATGGAGGTGAGAGTCTTCTCTCTCCCAGGCAGCAGGAAGGTGGGGCTGGAGGGGTGCTGTCTCAACAAGCCTTCCATGCTGTGCTGTTATGGTTATTATTGTTAACTGTTCCCATCACTATTAGCTCAAAGGGGAGGGACCATACACCTGGGAATCCTCAGGATGGCAGGGCCATCAGAGGCCCTGGAAAGAGGGTGCTGGGCCAGCATGGCCCCAGGGCCAGGGTCTGTGCCAGATGTGGGTGGTGGGTGTGGAAAGGGTGAGTCACCAGGGCCAGGCCCGCCCTGCTTTGACTTAAGGTCCCAGCAGCCACACCCCCACCGCCACTGTCGTCCTGCTGTGCCAGCCATGGACCGGAGCTTTGTGAGTGCTCGTGGTGTGGGGGCTTGAGGGGTTTGGACTCAAGGCTGCACTGGCAGAGGGGAGGGGCTGGGGCTTGGCTGAGGGCTCCTGTTCCAAGGAGAAAGTGGGTGTTCCGGTGTGCCAGGATGTTCTGGGCTGTGGTTTCTGGGTTCACCCAATCCATACCCCTGCTCCCCCCCTCCCCCCATTGGTTCCCCTTACTATCTACCTTTCTGTCCCTCTGAGTATCTTCCTGCTGAGTCCCTGTGTTCCTCTGCGCCCCTGGCTCTCTTTCCTGTGTCTCTGTGCCCTTTCTTCTCTCTGATTCTGCTGCTCTGGGTCCTGCTCATGTTCTCCCCACAGCTGACCCACTTATCTCTCTCCTCTGCCTCCCTGATCCACTCTGGCTGCTGCAGAACGTCCCCCACAAGACCTCGCTGCCCGAGGGCATCCGAGTGGGCACCGTGTTGAGAATTCGTGGTTTAGTCCCCGACAAGGCTGGCAGGTGAGACCCCCGAGTGTCGGCAGTAACGGGTGGGAGGTTTCCAGGCTCAGTGAACCCCACTTTTACAGCCCAGAGAACAAAGCCCCAGGCCAATTTTGCCCACCAGGATCTTAGAATCCTCAGGCTATTTCTGCCCTTCTGGAATCTGATGTCTTTACTTATCTGTCCCCATGACTGTGCAGGTGGGGTCCCTACATCATTCTAAGAATCTGGGCATTCCAGGGCAATCATATGACTTCCAGTCTGAGTCCACAGCCACTTTGGAAATACCATCTGTGAATCAGAGGTGCCCTGGGCATATGGAAGGCCATAAGCAATCAATCCTACCACTACCTGGGTCGAATCTTCAGGATCTCTGAGAATCTACAGTGCCTGGGAATACTGGGGTCCCTCGTCTTGTTCTCAGCCCTCTGGGAACTGGGAACACCCTCGTCTTCAGGACCGTGATTCCTTGGTCCTCTCAGACTCTGGAAAGGAGGGGGTCCCAGGCCCTGGTATAGGTGGATGTGTGTCCAGGTTCCCAGTTTTCGGGTGCCCTACAATCTGGGCTCCATGGCCTCCAGTCCATCACCCCTTTTCCCCTGGTGTGGTTCTCAGGTCCCTCTAAATATGCTCTGGCAAAGGGTTAATTCTCTATTGGACGCCCTCCTCTTCCACCACCTGCCAGGTTCTACGTGAACCTGCTGTGCAGTGAGGAACCAGGCAGTGACGCCGCCCTGCATTTCAACCCCCGCCTGGACGAGGCCACGGTGGTCTTCAACACCCTGGAGCGCGGCACCTGGGGCGCAGAGGAGCGGGGCTCAGGCATTCCCTTCCAGCGAGGACAGCCCTTCGACGTGCTCCTCATTGCCACCGAAGAAGGCTTCAAGGTGCGTCTCTTCCACAGGGCGGGCTCCGACACCCACGTCTCTTCCCTTGGCAAGGCCAGGAAGGCCCTTGGCAGAGGTTGGGAGCAAAGGCGTGGCCAAGGCTGGGCAAGGCCTCCCCAGTTCCTCACCTCTCTTGGCGCAAGCGCACTAGTGTCAGAGAGCAGGCATGTAGCAGTGCGCCAAGGACCAGAGAGGGAGAGCCAAGTCCCCAAAAGGTGGGTTTCCAGCCGGGAGGTGTAGACATCCTGGATTCTATTCCCTGTCCACTGGAGACCGAGGTAGCGGCTCTGGGGCAGGAGAATGGATGGATTGGGAGACAGGGAAAGAGCAGGGTGTGGTCGCTGCATATACTCTACCACCCAGGCAGTCTTCACTTCCAATCTGCACATCGAGGGAGGCCATGAACCCCGGCAATGTGGCGACCACATGCACAGCTAAACCTTAAAAGCACGCAGGTGTCAACAATAAATTCATTTAATCCTCAGGACAATGGGTTACAGTGAACAGTAGCCATTTCCCCAAAGGGACCCTGGGGCCTGACAGGGTTCCCACTGTGTCCAGGTCACGCCGCATGAGTACGAGGCGGGAATGACCCCGCAGTTGCCTGGGGAACCTTAAGCAGTGTCCCCTTGCCCCTGCAGGCGGTGATTGCAGACTCTGAATACCACCACTTCCGGTACCGGATCCCGCCAGGGCGCGTGCGCGCGTTGGAGGTGGGCGGGGACCTGCAGCTGGAGTTGGTGAAGATTTTCTGAGCCTTCCCAGAAGGGCTGGCTGAGACCGGGCGCAGGGGTCTTGGATGGCAAATAAAGTCTTTAGTCGCTCATCCGTGCGCCTCTCTTGTGTCAGTGTCTCTTTCATATGGACTCGAGTAGCAGGTTCAGAGAGGTGAAGACACGGATTAAAGGTCACACAGCAATGCCCTAGCGGGAGCGGGTCGGAGCCTAGATCTCCCAGAACAAGGTAGGGAGGGTCGCGATCTGGTGGGGGTGGGGCCTTGACTCGCCTTCCTGCTGCACTTTGCGGAGCAGCAGGTGGTAGTGCGATGAGGGTGAGCTGATAAGAGTTTGGAGGGACCCTCCCTTATGGGCTTCCCTGATAACTCAGTAAAGAATCCGCCTCCAATGCAGGAAACCCGGGTTCGATTTCTGGATCGGGAAGATCCACTGGAGAAGGGATAGGCTACCCACTGCAGTATTCTTGGGCTTCCCTTGCGGCTCAGCTGGTCAAGAATGCGGGAGACCTGGGTTCGATCCCTGGATTGGGAGGAGGGAAATGCTACCCACTCCAGTATTCTGGCCTGGAGAATTCCATGGACTGTATAGTCCATGGGGTCGCAAAGAGTCGGACACAACTGAGCGACTTTCCCTTTCTAAGCCCACCCTTGGCTTCCCTGGTGGCTCCAGCCTCCTGCCAATGCAGGAATCTCGGTTTCAATCTCAGGGTCCGAAGATCCCCGGAGAAGGACACGGCAACCCACTCCAGTATTCTTGCCTGGGAAATCCCATGGGGTCGCAAAGAGTCGGACACGACCAAGCGATTGAGCACATACACATACACACACACATACACAAGCCTTCCCTTGGCGCCCCTTTACGGGGGTGTAACAGACCCCTCCCAATCGGTTCGTCTCCAATCAGGTCCCTTGGGGACCTCAGGTGAGTGAATCTCAGGCTCCCTGCGCGGATCCCCAGCTTCTTGTCTCTCCCCAGCTTCCCTCACCTCCAGGCGGGTGCAGGTGGCTTCACGAGCGGTTCGGAAGCAAATTGGACTTCACCTGCTTCCCAGACTTCTGGCAGTCGGGTCGAGACAAGCTCCCGCCCTTTGTGCCCCGGGGCAGAAGCGCACTGGCGCGCCAGCCTCCCCGCGGAGGAGACGCTGGACGCGGAGGGCGGGTCTCCCATGTCGAGTGAGTCCACACACTTCGTCCTCCTGGGCTCACCCAAGGCCGCGAGCGTCCCACTCCCAACCCCGTCTTACCCGAGATTCTACGGGAAAGGGAGAGCTGGGTCCCTGCAGACACCCAGTCTCCCCCCACTGCTCCCACCCCGCGACCTCCAGGTTGGGATTATCTGGATTCAGGGGTTCTCTGGGCCGCCACTGAAGGGCTCTGGTGGGGGGCGGGGGTAGCCAGGGCCATACGATCACCCAAACCCCCTCAGCGAGAAGCTCGCAGCTGCCGGGGTTGTCACCTGCGGATGGTGCCAAGAGGGTGCAGCGTGCCAGCCGCGCACGGAGGGCTGGGCCGGGTTCTGGAAAAGTCCGGGGCCGCGCCTCTGGCGAGATGCACCCAGTTTCCGTGTCCGTGGAAGATGTAAGAGACGTAGGTTCTGATCCTTGGGTTAGGAAAATACCCTGGCGTAGGAAATGGCAACCCACTCCAGTGTTCTTGCCTGGAAAATTCCATGTCCGCTACAGAAGTTTAAAACTTGCTGAGCCTCGGCTTAAGAACAGAGGCTCAGCAAGCTGGGACTGGTTCCCGACCGACCCTAGGATGGTGGGAAGACCAACCCCTGCCGCGCGGGGCTTCAGCCTTTTCTGGACCCATTTTTTTTCTGCCCCTTGAGATCCTTCGGCTGAAGTCACCCCACCCCAGGTCTTGCTCTCGAGAGTGTGTCTCTGGATGAATCGTGGAATGAAGGCTCCCCTCTTCCAGTGGAAGACCCGGGAAAGTCTGAATTCCCCTGGTCCCCTGGGCTCATTGTTTTTGTTTTTGTTTTTGCCTGTTCAAGGATATATACCTGCTGTGCTTAGTCGCTCTGTCGTGTCAGACTCTGTGACGCCACGGACTGTAGCCTGCCAGACTTCTCTGGCCATGGGATTCTCCAGGCAAGAATACTGGAGTGGGTTGCCCTGCCCTCCTCTAGGGGATCTTCCCAACCCAGGGATCGAATCCAGGTCTCCCGCATTGCAGGCGAATTCTTTACCATCTCAGCTACCAGAGACATGTACACACACACACACACACGCGCGCGCGCGCGCGCGCACACACACACAGAGGAGATCTGGTGCCTCAGATGGTAAAGAATCTGCATGCAACACAAGATACTCAGACTTGATCCCTGGGTCAGGAAGATCCCCTGGAGGAGGAAATGGCAACCCACTCCAGTATTCTTGCCTGGAGAATCCCCATGGACAGAGGAGCCTGGCGGGCTACAGTCCATGGGGTCGCAAAGAGTCTGACACCACTGAGCAACTAAACACACATGTGCAACACGTACACTTGTGGTATAAATTTCCAAGTTTGCAGTGAAAAGTAGTCATTGGCACCATGGTAAATGCGGTTGGGGTCTTCAGAATAGATGATAGTTTTCCATCAACCCACTCCAGTGTTCTTGCCTGGAGAATCCCAGGGATGGGGGAGCCTGGCGGGCTGCCGTCTATGGGGTCGCACAGAGTCGGACACGACTGAAGCGACTCAGCGGCAGCAGCAGCAACATCCATCCACGTAGATTTCCTGATTTTCACTGTGGCCTTACAGTGGACATGCAGGAGAATGTTCTTGTTTGTGTGGAAATACCCAGTAAAGTATTTGAAGGCGATCAGGCAACATATTGGCAACTAACGCTCAAATGCATATAGGGAAAAAAAAAAATGTTTGTACTGTGCTTACAACTTTCTGTGTTTGTCATTTCAAAACAGAAAAATATAAATATATAAAACATGCATATGAAAGTCCTCCTTTATAAGAATAAACTTCTGTTACCAATGTGTTCATTTCTTGTGTTTCTTTCTAAAACTCTGTACTTTTTTTTAATATGTTTTATTATTTACCTTTTTAATATATATAAATATTTTATTATTTGTTTCCGGTTTGGCTGTGCTGGGTCTTCATTGCTGCTCGTGGGGCTACTGTCTAGCTGCGGGGCTCGGGCTATTCAGCTGTGATGGCTTCTCTTGTGGACGATGGGCTCCGGGGCACGTGGGTTTCAGTGTTTGTGGCACACCAGCCCGGTTGTCCCTTGGCACGTGGAATCTTCCCAGACCAGGGGTGGAACCAGTGTCGCCTGCATTACAAGGCAGATTCTTAACCACTGGACCACAAGGAAGTCCTCTCTATACCCCTAAACTCATGCATATGCAGTTTTCCTGGCCTTCCCTGCATAAAAGTGAGCTCTCCACCTACTCATCTTGGTTTTGTCACTTAGCAATATACATGTGTTTGGGGGTTTTTTATTCTGTTTTTGTCTGTCTTTGCCATGCCTCTGGGCATGCAGGATCTTAGTTCCCCGACCAAGGATAGAATCCCTGCCCTGCTGCGGTGAACTCGCCAAGTCCTGACCACTGGAGCCCTAGGCAGTTCCCTACATGTGTATCTTTGATGTGTGTATTTGATGTATTGACCCTTGTATCATTATGAAATGTTCTTCTTTCTCTCTAGTAAAATTTTTTAAACATCTATTGTACTGATACAAATTTTGTCCTCACTCTCTTATGCTTACTGTTAGCATGGTATTTTTCTTATCCTTTTACTTTCAACTATTTTATGTCTAAAAAGTTAGATCTAAAGTACAACTAAGCATATGCTTGGGTCTGACTTTCTTATTCAGGCTGACAGTGTATTATTATCTATTGCTTCATAACAGATTATCCCATTAACATCATAAAATAACGCATATTTATTGTCTTACTGTTTCTGAAGTTTGGAGTCCAGGAGTGGCTTAACTAGATGGTTATGGTGCTGAGTTTTTGTGAAGCTACAGTCAAACTATCAGTGAAGTTGCTGTCATCCGAAAGAAGTTTTGGCAAACTATGGCAGTGGGCTAAATCCACCCAATACCTGTATTTGTAAGACTCACAATCTAAGAATGATTTCCACACCTTAAAATAGCTGGGAAAAAGTGAAAAAAAAAAAAGAATATTTCACAACATTGAAAATGATGTGAAATACACATTTCAGTGTCCATAGACAGTTTTATTGGGACATAGTCATGCTCTTTCACTTATGTCTTGCCTATTGGCTGCTTTTGTGCTTCACCAGTGGATTTCAGGAATTTTTCAGGTCACTCACAACGCCTAACGGGTTTACTATGTGGCTTGGCAGCTTAGCAGTAAAGAATCTGCCTGCCAGTGCAGGAGACTCCGGTTTGAATCTGGGTTGGGAAGATCTCTTAGAGAGGGAAATGGCAACCCACTCCAGTGTTCTTGCCTGGAAAATCCCCTGGACAGAGGAGCTGGGCCAGCTGCAGTCCATGGGGTGGCAAAGAGTTGGACACAACTTAGTAACTAGCCAACACAACAACATTATAGAAAAAGTTTGCAACCCCTGTTCTAAAGGCTTGACTGGGATTGGAGGAGCTTCTCCAAAGAGGGCTCACACATGTGAGTGCTGGCAGGAGTTTCAGTCCCTTGCCACAGGAACACTTACCCAGGGGTGTTCAAGAAGTCACTGACTCCTCCGGGAGGAGTGATGGAGAAGTGTCAGCAATAGAGCAAGCCAAGACAGAAGCTGCAGCGTCTCATAACCCAGATTGTGCCGCTGCTACTGCCGTATTCTTCTAGTCATCCACAGCAACACTGGTAGTTTGGGAGGTGTTCACACAAGGGTGTGAGTATCGTTGGAGGCCACTTTGGAAGCTAACTACCACAGATGGTCTCTGACTTTTGATTGGAATGTTTATTTCATTCTCACCTGATGTCATGCTTTATGGCTGCCGTTTTGCTGTCTGTTTTCACTCTCTGTGACTCCTTCACTACCTTCTCCTGTGTTAAACAACTTTTAGTATACTATTTAAATTCCTCCATTGATTTTTTAAAAACTAAATATTTTGAAAGCTGATTCTTAAATGGTCACTCTAGGGATGACAATATTTACACTGTAGATTATCACAGTCAACTTTAGGTTAATACATATTGAATTCCAGTAAAATATAGCAGACTTGTTCCAACCTATCTCCATTTCCCACCTTATTTTGTGCTACTGTTGTTACATCACATCCATATATGTTATACACTCTACAATATAGTGTTATGATTTCCACTTTTACAATCACATTTTTAAAGGAAAAAAAGAAAACATTCATTTAAAAAAATGTTTATCCACATATTTATAATTTCTAGGAGTCTTCATTTCTTTCTTCCTGCGGATTTGATGTCATTTTCTTTCAAAGTGAAGGATTTTCTTTAGTATTTCCAGCAGGGTAGATCAGCTCACAATGAATTCTTGATTTTTGTCTACCTGAGAATGTCTTTCTTTTGCCTTCAGTTTTGTTTTTGTGTATTTATTGAGCTATGTTATTATTTTTGGCCGTGTTGGGTTAGATGTGGTACGCGGAATCTTCCTGAGGCCTGCAGGACCCTTTGTTGCAGCATGCTGGCTTCTCTAGTTGTGGCAAATGGGTTACAGAGTGCTCTGTGCTGTGGCCCGTGGGCTTAGCTGCCCTGGGGCATGTGAGAATTTAGTTCCCCAACCAGGGATTGAACCCTCATCCTCTGTGTTGGCAGGAGGATTCTTAACCACTGGACCACCAGGAAGTCCCTTGCCTTCAGTTTTAAAATGTAGTTTTGTTGAATATGGAATTATTGATGGCTTTCTTTTCTTTAGCACTCTGAATAAGTCATTCAACTGTATTCTGGCCTCCATTGTTTCTGGGAACAATTGTCTCTGTAAACACATGCTGTCCCCCTGTTTGTGTTGAGCTGTTTTTCACTTGCAGCTTTCAAAATTGTCCTTGTCCTTTTTCTCCTCCCTGCAGTTTGGCTATGTTGGGGCTAGGTGTGGATCTTTTTGTATTAATCCTACTCTCGGTACATTGAGCTTCTTGGATCTAGAATCTAATGTCTTCCATGAAACTGGGTAAGTTTGCAGTCATTATTTCTTCAGACATTTTGCAGCAGTGATACAAAACCAGAGATGACCTCCCCAGCTCTTTGGGGGCCCCTCTCCCTAAGCCTCCCTAGGCTCATATCTGATGTGTATCTCCATGGCCATTCCTGGGCAGTGACTGTTCAGTGTGACAAGAAAGAGTCCAGAAGGAGGAGTCTCAGACTGGAGATTGCCCAGGTAATCCCTCCTCCCTTCCTGACCCCTCCTAGCATCCATCCAGGGTCTGAGGAACATCTTTTATCAGAGTCTGACAAATCCGTAGAATCATCTGGAGAACTAAATGAACATATTGATGCCCGGAACCTGCTAATGATTTACTAGGCTCAAACATATGGAATGATGGATATTTAAGCACTTTTAAACCTACAAAAATGGTATTTTTATATAGTTTAATCTAATCATGGTCTGGGTTGGGATCAGATATCAACATTTTTTAAAAGCTCCCCAGGAGATTGCAATGTAGAACTGTTTGAGAACTAGACTAGGTGAATGAATGAGACCATAAACTGAATGAGCAACTGAGTGGGTGCTGACAAGTAACTGGACATGAAAGCAAGCAAGTGAGTGAGTAAAAGAATAAGAGGGAATGAATGGATGCATGAAAGTATAAATAAATGAATCACTAAATCAACACAAAGGTGATGATAAAGGGATGTCTGAATAAATGGCAGATGGTTAGTGGACATATGAAGAGATAAATGGGTGCATACACAGTTGGGAATGAATCATGAAGAGATGAATGGATGACTGAGTGAGTGAAGTCACTCAGTTGTGTCCGACTCTTTGCGACCCCATAGACTGTAGCCTACCAGGCTCCCCCGTCCATGGGATTTTCCAAGCAAGAGTACTGGAGTGGGTTGCCATTTCCTTCTCCAGAGGATCTTCCCGACCCAGNGAGTGAAGTCACTCAGTTGTGTCCGACTCTTTGCGACCCCATAGACTGTAGCCTACCAGGCTCCCCCGTCCATGGGATTTTCCAAGCAAGAGTACTGGAGTGGGTTGCCATTTCCTTCTCCAGAGGATCTTCCCGACCCAGGGATTGAACACGGGTCTCCCGCATTGTAGGCAGACGTTTTACTGTCTGAGCCACCAGGGAAGCCCTGGATAGGTATAAATGGAGAAATGAATGGATGACTGGATGGAGAGGTGAATGGACAAATGGATGGATGGATGGATGGATGTGCTCTGAGGCAGAGAATTGCATGGACAAATGAAGGAGTGAAGAGTTGAATGGATGAATGAATTTGGATGTAAGGATGGCTGAATGGATAGACATATGGACTAATAAACGAGTAAATAGATGCTTGAATAGATGGATGGGTGAAGGATTAGATGATGAGTGGATGAAAAGATAGCTGAATGGATAAATGGAGAGGAAGACTGACTGGTGAGTGAATGAATGGTTGGATATTTAGGTGGATGGATGAACATATGCTTGCATGACTGTTTGGAAATATTCCTGGATGATGAGAGAGAGAGGTGGAGAGATGAATGGATGGGTGAATGGATGAGGGTTGGATGAAAAAATGGCTGAACAGATGGATAAATGGATTAGTGAGTGGCTAGATATTTGGATGTTGAATAGATGTATGGACTTTTGGTTAGATGGATATAGTGGTGGATGGGACAACAGGTTATGTTGCCCTAATGGTCCAGGAGGATGTGATGAGAATGAAGACAGAACATGAAATCTGGTGCAATGGGTCAGGGGAACTGCAGCCTCTATTGGACTGAGGGGCAGAGTCCACTCTGAGTCCAGCTTTTATTCCTAATTGCAGACTACAAGACTTTCTCAGATCTTATCTTTCTCAAGACACATGTTATGTTAATTACGTACTTCTAAACGTAATGAACTACACTGACTTAGTCCAGATCTCCTCCCTTCTGGGCTAGTCTCGGGAACAGTTAGCAAGTATGTAGGCAGCATTCATGCCTGGCGCCAACCCAGTATTTCAAGGTCCATGCTTTCATGATCCCAGTCATACTCCCTTCTGGGTCTGGTCTTGGGGTTTGTAACAAGGTGATTACTCTTAAGAAAAACATGAAAGATAATCATTAACATAATTTCTTAATATATGCTGTTTTTTCAGGTGCTATTTCTGTGAAATTTCTCAAGGCTGTCAGTCAGTCAGTTCAGTTGCTCAGTCGTGTCGGACTCTTTGCGACCCCATGAATCGCAGGACGCCAGGCCTCCCTGTTCATTACCATCTCTCGGAGTTCACTCAGACTCACGTCCATTGAGTCCGTGATGCCATCAAGGCTGTAAAAGTACATTATTAGGAATTCCCACTACAAGACTACACAGTGGTTGAGCATGGAGCTTGATTTGAATCCTGGTTCTGCCATTTATGGACTCTGTGACCTTAGGCAGCGAACTTCATTTTTCTTTGCCTATTTCCTCATCATTTACACATGGAAGATAGTAATAGTTCCTACCTACTGGCATTGTGAGGAGTGAATGGGATGATACACTCAAAGGCCAAGATTTATTATGATGAGAAAATGGATGACCAGATGGCTGGATGGCTGAATGGACATGCCATGACTGAATCGAAAAGAAAGAGACAATGAGGGAAGTGAAAGGAGTCACATACACTCATGAGACACCCTCAGACATTTTATTAGGGGCTTAGAAAGGGTCCTACAGGATCTTCCTCTGTGTTCCCAAGGGTTATGGCGCCAGGAATAGATCAGATCTGGACGTAGGACAAGGTGACATCACCGTGGATCTCCACCAAGTCCACCCTCTGGAAGGCTGAGAGGCGATGGGAAAAGTCGAAGAGGTGCTGGCCATTGGCATAGACCTTGAAGCGATCTGCGCCACAACGCACAGACAGCTGCAGGGAGAAGGGCAGGCATGAGGCCAGGGCCAGGACAGATGCTTCGGAGGGAAGCAGGGAAAGAGACCCCAGACTCACATCAAAGAACTGTCCGGGACCAAATGGGTTGTAGGGGACCTTCCTCTCCTCAGGTCCCCAAGAGCCATTCAGAAAGCTGTTCCGAACCACTGCGCCCTCGGTCATGCGGGGGTTAATGTGCAGAGCCACGTCCCCAGAGGATCCCACCTTGAAGTTGATGACAAAGCTGGGGGCAGAGAGGAAGGCAGGAGTAAGATGGGGCTTTGGGAGGGGGGCTGGGGAAGCACCTTGCTCCCCAAGGAAGGTGGGAACTGGGGCCTGGACGCCCGGGTCTCCAATGGAGGAGGGGGTTGAGGGCTGAGCCTCCTAGGTTTGAGCAATGATGGCGAGCGATTTTGCACCTCAATCTAGATTCTGTACCTCTTGGCTGTGGGGGGTATGTAGCCCTTGATAATGATGGTTCTTCGAGCTATGAGCCCCCCTTGCAGTCTCCCATTAAATGGCACGGGCTGTAGAAAAAAAACACGACACCCCCACATCTCTCAGGTCCCCAGAAGCCAGAGGCAGGGATGAATTTTCCGAGAGGAGCGTTCACGTATCCTGGGAAATGCTCCTAACCTCCAAGCCCCACCTACTCCACCCATCAATTCTACCCTCTCCCCACCCGCCTCCCGTCCCAAATGTGCTCTGCCCGTTCTGTTTCCGACCTTCTCAGGGCTCCCCGTGGTTCAGGACCTCCCACTCCTGTTTTCCCACAAACTGCCCACCACAGAACCCTAAACTCTCGCCAGAGACCTTACCGGGTTGAAGGCTGGGGGTCCCTCCATGGTCTGTGAAGTGAGGAAGAGGAGATATTATTCTGTAATATTCGACAAAAATTAGGGCACACCTATGGCATACAGGGGCCGTCCCTGATGGCTCAGAGGTAAAGAATCCACCTGCCAACACAGGAGATGTGGGTTCAGTCCCTGAGTTGGGAAGTTCGCCCAGAGAAGGAAATGGCAACCCATTCCAGTATTCTTGCCTGGAGAATCCCATGGACAAAGGAGCTTGGCGGGCTACAGTCTCTGGGGTCACAAACATTCAGACACGACTGAGAGACTAAACAACAACTCCTACTACGTGCAGGCATATCTCTAGGTGCTGGATTAATACAACTGGGGATCCGATCTGACCACCCCCCAGCTCTTACCACCCAGCACCCGAATGGCCATACACCGTCCCGCTTACAGGCAGTCTGCTTTGTTGTGGATAGTACTGTCCGGGACTCTACACGGATAGAAGGAAGACATGAGTGGTGAGAGGCTTGGGGCCCCAGGGCCTCCTCAGGCCCTGAACCCCCACCTCGAGGGGAAGTCCATCACCCACCAGCAGGTACTTACTGGGTACGCCTGAGGAGGCATGGGCATCTGTGGGCACAGAGGAGAAGGAGGCAATGAGGGGGGCCCCAAACTAGGGCCTGGAAGGTGTCAAGGATGCCTGCCGCAGGGCAGCCCACCACCACCATCCATGGGCGCTCTGGGTGTACCCAGGTGGCTCACTCATGGCGAGGAACTCATCAAGTTTAGGGGTCTTCAGTGCACCTCACCCCACCCCTGTAGGACAAGGCTGATAAGTTCTATTCTTGTGCCTGCCCCGTCCTGGCTTCCTGCTATCCCAGGATCCTCATCCACTCCTCTTCTCCCCCCTCAATCCAGGAGCCCCGAGATAAAGTGAGCACGCTCAGAACACCTCCCAAGTCCACACAATGCTCTGCTCACTGCATCGCCAACCATGATTTGCCCCTCACTCTGCGTGACCACCCTGAGGCCACCAGAGGTGTTTTACCAGCCAAGTCCCTGCCTCCCTCGTCTGTCTCGAGCTGTCTCAGGCTGTGTGAAGCTCTCTCTTTCGCACTCTCTGGTTCTCCCTGCCTCTGTTTCTCTCTCCCTCGCCCTCACCTTCTCAACTGTGGCTTCTTGTGCCCGGAAAACCTTTTTCCCTCATCCAGACAATTTTTCTTCACCCTTTCTCTCTGTTTCTAATGAACTCCTTTCTGCCTTGACTTCCATGTTAAGCCAGTTATTAAAAATAGCTTCTTTTTTTCCCCTCCTGCCTGTATTGTGCATTTGGTGGGATCTTAGTTCCCCGACTAGGGACTGAACCCAAGTGCTCAGGAGTGAAAGAACAGAGTCATAATCCCTGGACCACCAAGGAATTCCCCCTTTTTTTCCTTAAAGATACATTGATGAGGAAATTCCCTCATTTTTGGCAGTGAGGCCAAAAATGAATAAACAAAAATTTAAAAAATAATAAAATACATTGATGGAGAACAAGAGTAAAATGAGGTTACCATAGGCCTGAGGTTACCTTATGGATGAAGACATTCCTCACTGGGGAGGCAGAGGAGTGAGTGGTTTGATCTGTGCCTCTGCCAATTACAAGGTCCAAGACCTTGGGCAAGTTACTTAAACTCTCCGTGCCTCAGTTCCCACATCTGTAGAATGGGGCTGATGATCGTCAGAGAGTACTTTCCCCTGGAAGGGACTGGGGGACTCACAGGTTGGGAAGGGGAGAGCCCTCAGCTAAAGGACATGCCAGGGGTATGGAGTTTGAGCTGCTCCAAGTTGTGCTGCTGGGGGGAGGTTCTAGTGCCTGTGTTTTGGTGGCCAATTGTTCACTATGGACCTGGGAGTGGGTTTCTTGGTCACTGGGTCTGTGCTTTCTGACTCAGCTCACACACCTATTTCTTCTTCAGAAAGTCCTTCCTTAACACCCTGCAGGGAATTCCCTGATGGTCCAGAGGTTGGGACTCTGCACTTTCACTACCAAGGGCCAGGGTTCAATTCCTGGTCAGGGAACAAAGATCTTGTAAGCCAAGTGGCACAGCCAAAAAATAAGTAAAAATAAATAAAACAAAATGATGGTGTATAAAACGGTTCAAATACCTTAGAAAAAGAAACAAAGACTCTCCAAATCCCCTGTATACCTCCCACCCCCACACTGACCACCTGTGGCCACCACCATCTGGTGACAGAGCCATCTTCCCAGTAGATTGTCTTGGTTGCTGCTGGGTCCATGGAATCACCCAGCAGTGGGTCTGGCACAGAGAAAGTGCCCAGGAAATAAGTAACCATGGGCATTAAGGAAGGAAACAAGCAGACAGGAGAGAGAGACACCACACACCTGGTTTGAGGGGGGCTGGCCTCCGATGAAGTTAATTGACTGAAGCATCAGGTCACCATCCACATGCAGGTGGGTGACCATCTGCAGCGGGATCCGGTGCTTAAATTCATAGAAGGGAGTCCCATTCACCACCACCTGGAGGGCAGGGGTAAGGTCAGAGTCGGCACCCATGACCTTGGGAAGGTAGAAACAGGAAGCAGGCAATAGAGAGCTTTTTGACATGGGGTCAAAAGTCTTAACGGTGAGCTGACACAGTCTCAGAGTCAGGAATCTTAAGTCCACTGGTCAAAGGTCAAAGTTAGGTCAAAAGTCAGCTCACAGATTGGTGGGTGGATAAGCATGGAGAATTCAGACTGAGGATGGAGACTGGGAGAGAACTGAATCAGTCCTAGTTTTGGTACCAAATGACTGGGTTTGAGGTCTAGCCCTAACATGGTCTTGGCTGTGTGACCTCAGGTAAGTCACTAGCTTCTCTGAGACTTTGTTGTTCCCATCTGTAAAATGAGATCTCACTCTGGGGTTGTCGGGAAGGCATGTCAAAGGCACTGTGGAAAATCTCATGCACAGACTTGCACGGTTAGCACATCTCAGAGTACTTTGAGCCATCAAGGTTCTATTTACAGAGCTAAGCGTCCCAGGACCGAGAGCTTCCTACATGCCAAACGCTTGACCCGCTGACATCAATATGGTGACTGGCCCGACAGCTCCTGGAGGCAGGACCAGGCACTGTCTGTGTTGTTCAGGAAAGCAGAGGCCCCAGATGGTAGGGAGACCAGTTCTAAGTCACATGCTGGGGAATGGCAAAGCTCAGACTTGAACCAGTGCTGGTGTCTGAACTCAAGCAGTGATGTTAACGTCTGGTGACGAGGTTAGAAATCTGGTGCCCATAAGAGGGCAGATAAGGTCCAGGTAGGTTCCCCCCAGGAGACTTCCCTCACAGGCCAGGCGGGACGGATGCTCACCGGCTCCACCGCATGTCATTTATGGGGAGCCAGAGGCAGGGGATGGAGAGAACTCAGAGGGTAGACCCAGGGAGTACTAGACAGCCATCAAAAGCGCCAGACCACGTGAGTCGGAGCAATGCGGGGAGCCTCTCTCTCTCACTCACACACACACACACAACCAGTGAGGAAAGTAGAGGGGAATACATAGCACAGGGACATACACACTTAAAAAAACAAAGTCGCAGAAACAGACCAGATCTCACAGTCAGGATCAAGGCCACCCCTGGGGCTGAGGGGATAGGAGGGCTCTGTTTCTCCATCTAGGAGCTGGTTATACAGTGTGCTCTCTTTGTGAACAAGTCAGCTGTGCGCGCAGTTTTCTGTACCTGGGTCACACTTTAACAAATACTTAAAAAAATTCCCCATAATAGTAATCAATCACACTATGTGGGCCTTTTTTGGGATGCTAATTCAAACAAAACGTAGACAACGTCAAACATTACGGCATTCATGAGATGACGGGATCACTGGGTGTGTGATGATCCTAAGGAAGAACTGAACATTTTTTTTTAGGTCTGATAGTGGCAGCCTGCCTGTGTTTTGAAAAACAAAAATATTTATGAATGAAATTATGTGATATCTAGGATTTGCTGTTAAATAATAGGGGAGGGGAAGTGGCAGGTAGAGATGGGAGCAGACAGACTTGGAGTTGACAGCTGTCAGCCCTGGCCCAGGAGAGGAGGGTTTCCCAGAATTCCGTGCTTCCTTTTGTGTGCGTTTGGGCTTCCCTAGTGGCTCAGAAGTTAAAGAGTCTGCCTGCAATGTGGGACACCTGGTTTCGACGCCTGGGTCAGGAAGATCCCTTGAGGAGAAGGGCAACCCACTCCAGTATTCTTGCCTGGAGAATTTCAGGGACAGAGGAGCCTGGCGGGCTGCAGTCCATGGGGTGGCAAAGAGCTGGTTACGACTGAACCGACTAACACAAATCTGAATCTCGCAAGAACACAGAAGGCTCTCCACGGTGGAGGAATGGGATAAGAAAAAGAGATGAGAGAATTTTTATTAAAAAAATTTTTTAATGAGAAAAGAATTAAAAGAAAAAGAGAGAACTGTTTAATGGGCAGTAAAAAAGGAAAAGAAAAGATAAAAGGGAGGAGGGAGGGGAAAGGGAGAGAGGCAAAAAGAAGAAAGGGCGAGGAAGGAAGAAAAGGAGGGAGGGAGGAGCAGGGGGGCGGGTCGGGGAGGCCCCGCCCCCAGGGAAGGGAGGGGAGGCCCCGCCCCCGCGGCTCTGACCTTGAAGTGCTCCGCCAGGACCATGATCACCAGCTCGAAGGCCGCGCCCTTGCGGAAGGGCATGCTCATTTTCCTCTCCTCGTTGCCCCACGAGCCCTTCTGCTTCGAGTTCAAGACCACCTTATCCCAGCCATCAAAGCGAGGATTGAAGTGGAAGGCGACGTCTGCCCCTTGACCTTGCCCCACCTCGAAGTTCACGAAGAACCTGGCGGGACACGGAGGGCTATACCCCTGCCCGCGCTCCAAGGGGCAGTTTCCTACCGCTACCCCTTCGCTCACTCCCTGTCCTTGAGAGAAACCCTTCCCCAACCCAGTTTCAAATAGGACCGCCCCTGGGACTCCTGCGTTTGTCCCTTGCCCCGGCAAACTTGAATCTATCAGTTCAAGCCTCTTTATCCCCTTCGCCAGTTCCTGAAGCCCATTCCCCACGTGCAGCCAGAGGGACTCTCAGTTCAGTTCAGTTGCTCAGTCCTATCCGACTCTTTGCGACCCCATGGACTGCTGCATGACAAGGCTTCCCTGTCCATCACCAACTCCTGGAGCTTGCTCTAACTCATGTCCATGGAGTCAGTGATGCCATCCAACCATCTCATTCTCTGTCATCCGGAAGACCCAAATCCGAGCACGTTGCACAGCTCACTTCACATCAGCATCCCGCAAATTACTGCAAGGGGGCAGGCACAAACCTGCCTGAGGACTTTGCACTCAGATACACCTCAGATACACCCCAGACTCCCTACCTCACCTCCTTCAGGTCTTTGCTGAAAAGTTCTCTTCCCTGGCCACCTTATTTAATGGGACAATGCCACATCCATTCCCCATCTCTCTTCTCTCCTTATTTGTCTCCATAGCATTTATCACCATTTGCCAAATTGTATATTTGAGTTAAATTTATTTTTTATCCATCTCCTCTACTAGGATGCCATCTCCAGGGATCTTCGTCCTGTTGACTGCTCTGTTCCCAGCGTCTAGGCACAGAGTGGGTGCTCAGTGGATGTATAAAAAATGAACAAAGAAACGACGATCCTGTTTTAAAGCCATAAAAAAAATCTAAGGACTTCTTTGATGGCCCAGTGGTTGGGACTCTGCCTGCCAGTGAAGGGGACACGGGTTCAATCCCCGGTCTGGGAAGATTCCACATGTGCCAGGGCAACTAAGCTCGTGAGCAGCAGCTACTGAGTCTGTGCGTCACAGCTATTGAAGCGCGAGCTCTAGAGCCTGTGCTTCACATCAAGCTAAGCCACCACAGTAAGAGGCCTGCACACTGCCACTAGAGAGTAATCCCCACTTGCTGCAACTAGAGGAAAGCCTGTATGCAGCACTGAAGACCCAGGGCAGCCAAAAGTAAATAAATAAAATAACATTTTTTAAAAAGCTAAGTTATTGCAGCACTGATTAGACTACTTTACACACTGAATCCTCAAAACGCATTTTATAGATGAGAAAGTAAAGCACACAGAGCTTTCCCAGTCACACTGCTGATAAGTGACAGATCTGGGATGTGAATTCAGGTGGACCAGTTCTGAGCCTGTGATTTTAATTCATGCTGTCATGCCCATCAATTCCAATCCAGTGTCCCAAGTTTGGGGCCACCTGTCATAGTCTCCCTGACACCTCCCAGTCCCCAGGGTCCCCCTCCTGATCTGATCACCAAGCCCTGGACTCTCCAGACCAGGGCTGGAGAGGCCATCCGATGCAGTGACACAGAGTCCTCTTCTCAGCCAGGGTGGAGGAAGGGAAGTAGGCCTCCTGCATTTGGGCTGGAAGGCCTGTTTGTAGTCACCCCCTCTGCTCCCCTCCTCGGCTCGCCCGGCACAGGGGAGGGTCTTACCTCTTCATGTGCTCGCTAGCCACTCCTTGGATGTAAATGGACATTCCAACTCTGAGACCTCCTGGGATGGGGTTGTGGTAGGGCAGCGTCTGCAGATGGGGTCAGGTGAGGGGCCTCAAAGGCCATCTGCCTATTGCAGCCCTTACCACTTATTCAGAAGCCCCTCCACCCCCACTCCATCAAGCAAGGGAGAGGAAGCCAGAGTAGGAGGGATCAGTGAGATGAAGAGAGCTGAGTTAGAGATGGAAGCAAATAACCTGAGAGTCAGAGTGGGAGTAAGTCAGGCTCCAGGGTCACTATTGGGTAAATCAGCCCCAAGGGTCACAGATGGCTGCCTCTGAGGCTCAGGATGAGGATGAATTGGTGCGTGGAGGTCCGGGTGGAACTAAGCCTGGGGTTAGGGTATCTCACCGGGTTGTAGGTGGGCTGGTAGCCTGGTGCAGGGACAAAGGCCATCTTGAGAGGTTGGGCTGGTGACTTCTCCTGTGAGGAAAGCTGCAGGAGTTGTGAATGGTGGCAGCAAGCAGGTGGGTGGTTTTTATACCTGAGGATAAGGGTGTGGCTGGCAGGGCAGGGTCCACGGTGGGGTCCCTCTTCTCCACATCCCAGGCTCCCTTCTCTTACCAGCCTCACGAGTGACCAACCAGCATCCAGATCACTGGGGCCACACCTGGTGCAACTCAACTCAGAACCCCCTCTAGGCTCTTTTGTAAAGAGGAAGTGCTGGTGAACTTTGGCCATTATCAGAGCATAAAACCTGACTGGACTTTTGTTGGCAGAGAGAAGGTGAGGCCAGGAGGGTTGGGCAGGGCAAAGCTAAAAGGAGTGGCCCAGAACAGATGGGCAATGAAAAAAGTGAAAGCAGGGAGGACCTGGGCACTCTTGGTACTCCCAGGAACTGTGAAAAGACCTAAATTTATTGCTTGCCCACTGCATGGCTCCACTGTGGACATTGTATCATACATGTAGTGCTTTAGATCACTGACTTCTCGAGCCGGACGCTCTGGGTTGAATTCCTTCCTCTGCCATTTCTTGGCCGTTTGATCTTGGGTCAGTGCCTTCACTTCAATTTGCCCATTTGCCCGTCTGTTAAATGGGAGAATATTACTAGTATCAACCTCATAGGGTCCTTGACAGGAATCACTAAATTAATAAATATTCAGAATAGGATGTGGCATATACAAGACACCAAATTAATGCTAAAACACTAAAAAGACAGAGGGAAAACAATACTTTGCTCTCATTCCATACATAAATCCAGGAGGTTAGTTTTTTTTTAATTAATTTTTTTGGCAGTGCCACCAGGCTTGTGTGATCTTAGCTCCCCAACCAGGGATTGAACCCTGGGCCACCGCAGTGAAAGCACCTAGTCCTAATTCCCCAGGAGGTTGGGATTACCTATGGAAAACTCAAAGCTTAAAGAAGTGAGGCAGTTGGCCCAAGAGTGTGTAGCAGTTGACTCCTAGCCACACTCCAGCACTGGATCCCACTATGTTCTGTGGTGAGTGGGTACCAGGCAGGGTAGACTCTGCCCTTAAGCACGAAGCAGGCAGGGAGACCGTCTGTAGCCTTGTCAACCTAAAGGGAGTCACATGACTTTCTACCAGGGCTGGCCTGCCCACCAACACTCTGAATGGTCATCATCTGCACAGCTCCCATTCCCAATTGGTCAAATCTCTATTCCCAACATTCAACACAACCGCGGTCCTTAGAGCCCCCAGGGTCATTGTACTACCTACTCTTTCTGCCTCGCCTCTCCTTCCAACAAGGACACCGGGTTCTTTACATTGCTTTATTGTTCGTGGGGCAAAGATAAGGCAGGAAGAAATGTGTCATAAAGGTATAAACTGGGAGACTTGAGAAGATAGCAAGCTGGACCATCTTTATGAATCCTCCCTTTCCGTGAAAGAGAACATGCAGGCAGGAGGCGGGGCAAAGCCAGACCCCTGCGCCAAGACCTGGGACGACAGGCCTCTCAGAGCTTGGAGAAGGTGACGGTCTTCAAAGCCTTCTTCTCTATTGCGGCCTGGACAGACTTCATGACGTCTTTTGTTTGTAGCATGCTCATGTTCCACGATTTCTGGATAAAGATGGCAGCCGGTTACAGAAAGGACACAGGAAGATTTTTGTTAGACTAATGAAAAATGGGAGGGAGATAGCAGCGAGCCAATCAGAGGACAAAGCCTGTAAAGGGCTGCTGGGCCTTGATTGGTCACTCAGAGAATCAGAGATGGGTGTGATTGGTTGGATGGAGAGTCTCACCATATAGTTGAGGCTCTCCGTCACCGAATGGTCGCGGGAGTAGATCAGGTTGATTTTTGTGCTCTGCACCGCCACGGGGCTCTTGCTGGAAATCTCAGCTGCCAAGGTGAAAGCCGCATCAAGCATGCTCTCCTTGTCTGGGAAGAGCCGGCTGAGGATGAAAGAAATTGGAAATCTGGCAATCTGAGAAGAGCTCTCCTCTCCCTGCCCTGGATGAAGAAGTGACCAATCGCAGTAGAAAGTGGAAGACAGCGCTGGTGAAATGGACTAATCAGAGCAGGGCAGTAGACTCCACCCCAGAGAGAGGAGGCCCCTTGGAATCTGTGGGTTAAGATGCATGGGAATCCAAGGAGCCCCACCCACTGCCCCTGAATTCTTATCCAGCACAGGCCTCAGCCCCTACCTGACCAGTCCACTCTCCAGGGCCTCGTCAGCCATCATCTTGCGGGCAGTGTAGGCCAGCTCGTTGACCAGGCTGCAAGAGGGCAGGACATGCGAGAGGATGGCATCCAGTTTAGGAGATGCTCTGCTGTCCCCTTGCCCAGGTTCCCCTCACCCACCTCTGGTTCCCGATGACTTTGGGCAGTCGCTGCAGGGTTCCCACATCTGCTGCCAAACCTATGTCCACCTCCTGAGGGAAGCGGTGGTGTCAGTGCTTGGTTTCTGCCCAGTATTGTCCCCACTGTGGCCTCAACGCCAGGGAAACTCCGCATTTGCCCGAGTCCCACCACACTCTCCTCGGAGACACCCCTCCCAAACACCCCTATTCATTCCCATCCACAGACTTTTGCCCATATAGGTTCCTTCACTCTAGAACATAGCCCACCTTCCGACTCCTCTGTCCTCCCAGCTCTTTGAAGTCAGCTGCATCTATCTCCAGGAAAAGCCTTGCCCTGACCCCCCCCATCCATGAGCTCCATCCTGCCTCCCACCCGCTCCAGCGCTGACTTGAGCAAAGCCCCCACCTTCTTCCCCTCCCCGNTTTTTTAATCAAGTCTCGGGGGTCTTTTACTGTAGGGCCTTATTTTTAGGTCAGAGGTCAAGAAAGCAAAGCAAGGACCAATCAAGATTATGGTTTTACAACAATTATTAAGTGTTTTTGTTATCTTCTAAAGAGAGACCATTTGCAGGGAAAAGGTATGATTTACTTCAGGAAACTAGGGGCAAAAATTCAGTCTTAAAACAATTCAAAAACTGAACCTAATTCTGTTATATCAAGAGGGGATTCTTTGAAGCTCTTCTATTGTATGTTAAAGGACTCAGTTTGAACAGAGAGCTATGCACATACATACAATTGATTCACCACCAGCTCTGGATTTTTGTTTTTTTGCTGCCTGGTTCAGAGCTATTGTGTAAAAGACTATCCATTTGCACAGGGGACTTTAGTAGGGGAAATGGATTCATCTGCCTGGAAAGGCGAGCAGGGGCTTCAGGATAGAAAACTGACTCCTGATTCCTATCGGGTGCATTTGCCTGTGAAAGGCCCCATTCAGCTGTCGGGAGGAGGAGTTATGGCCCCAGGCCACACTGTTCAGGGAGGTGTCCCCAGACCCACAGGTTGGGTGGGGGTGGGGCTGTTTCCTGGTACCCTCTTGTCTTAGGCTAGATCTTCTTTTTTTTTTTTCCTCTGGGAGGTTGGCTCAGGCCTCCAGAAATCTGCCTGTGGCTCTTTCTCCTGCCAGGTGCTTCTGTCCTTAGGCACAGGCCATCAATACCAGGACAGCTTAGTTAGGACACACTATTTGTATTTTAACTGATATCACATTTCTCCAGATATGCACAGCCTTTCTTCAAAAATATTCTTTCCCCTTGACCTTATTCTTAGAAAGTTATCTTCTTTTGCTATCTTTAAGACATTTGCAGAATCCTGTGTTTATTAACTTAACTTTCCAGCTCCTACTCTGTTCCCCTGTCTTCCCAGAAAATCCCAGATCAGAGCTTTCCACACATCTGGTGCCCTCAGTCTCCACTGGAGCTACATGCTCTTTGCAAGCATGCAAGCAGGTTTGGGGGCTTCCCAGGTGGCTCAGTGGTAAAGACTCCCCTCGCCAATGCAGGAGATGGAAACATGGGTTCGAACCCTGGGTCAGGAAGATTCCCTGGAGGAGGAAATGGCAATCCACTCCAGTATTCTTGCCTGGAGAAACCCATGGACAGAGGAGCCTGATGGGCTACAGTCCATGGGGTCCCAAAGAGTCAGACACAACTGAGCGACTGAGCATACACACACAAGTAGGTTTGAGAGGCTTCTGTACTGAGTCCCTCAAAGCCCCTGTGCAGTCATCACCCATTGATATCAGGCTAAATAGGCACAATTTTTTGATAGGATATAAATTATCAGGAATAGATAGAAAAGACACACATTTCAGGGAGTTAACTAACAAGCAGAGACTGCAAATTTATTTCTTAATTCTACCATCAACTCCTTGTGTGACCTTGAGTTTCTAAGACTTATCATAAACACAGAGATCCTCAGATAACTTCCCAGGGCTGTTTTGAGCAATACACATTAATTGGTTAAGGAATGTAGTGATTACAAATTATTTTGTAAATGCAAAGCTTTATACATATTAAGTAATTCTTCTGCATGACTAATAACTAGACTAAAAGTTATATAGAGAAATCTACATTATCTTTATAATAATATATAAATATATATAATAATATACTTGCTATGTGTGCTGAGTCACTCAGTCGTGTCCAACTCCTTGTGACCCCATGGACTGTAGCCTGCCAGGCTCCACTATCCATGGAATTTTCCAGGCAAGAATACTGGAGTGGGTTGCCATTTCCTATTCCAGGGGATCTTCCAGATCCAAGGATCAAACCTGCGTCTCTTGTGTCTCCTGTATTGGCAGGCGAATTCTTTACCACTGTACCAATAGGGAGCCCCATTTAGCCCCATTTAACAATTTCATTTTAATAAATACTCTTCCCCACTCTGCTGTAACACTCACCTAGATCTGCAAGTCTCTTAAACCACTGCAGAAAAACTTGGTAATTCTGTTTCATTAAAATCTTCAGTCCACCAGATGAAATAATGAATATTTGTTGAGTGATTACTTCAGGCAATTATACATATTAAATCATTTAGTTGTTGTTCAGTCACTAAGTCGTGTCTGACTATTTAAGACCCCAAGGACTGCAGCATGCCAATCTCCTCTGTCCTCCACCATCTCTCAGAGTTTGTTCAAATTCATGTCCATTGAGTTGGTGAAGCTATCTGTCCTTTCATTCTCCACCTCCCCCTTCTCCTACCCTCACTCTTTCCCAGCATCAAGGTCTCCACCCGTAAGTTGGCTTTTTGTATGAGGTGGCCAAAGTATTGGAGCTTCAGCTTCAGCATCAGTCTTTCCAATGCATATTCAGGGTTGATTTCCTTTAANTTTCCCAGCATCAAGGTCTCCACCCGTAAGTTGGCTTTTTGTATGAGGTGGCCAAAGTATTGGAGCTTCAGCTTCAGCATCAGTCTTTCCAATGCATATTCAGGGTTGATTTCCTTTAAGATTGACTGGTTTGATCTCCGTGCAGTCCAAGGTACTCTTAAGAGTCTTCAACACCACAGTTTGAAAGCATCAGTTCTTTGGCACTCAGCCTTTAGGGTCCAACTCTCATATCTGTACACTTACCTCAATCCCAAGAAGTTTGTACTTATTCCTGATTTATGAATTAAGCACAAAGATGTTAAGAAACTTGCCCATGGTCACAGTTAGCAAGTGGCAAAAGCTGGCTTGGAAACAGGAAGCCTAGATTCAAAGTTTGTGTTCTTAATCAAGAAACCCAACTGATGACTGAGAGCAGAGCAATGTGTAAAATCCTGTCACTGACTCAAGGAGTAGCCCTGACCACTTTAAGCTAACTGTGTGATTTGGGGTTGCAGTTTCTTCATCTGTAAAATGGATGTTCTCCAAGGACCCTGCCAGCTCTGTGATTCTGTACTTTAACAAGTCATCATCTCTTAATTGGAGTCTGGAGGGCAGTCACTGCAACTTCTGGAATAAGTGGGTGGCAAATATTGCAATTTTAGGAATTCAAGAAGAGGAAGTCTACACAAGTTTGGTACTTCATGCAGGAACCCTGTGATGCCTGAAATCAGAGATTCCAGTGAGACTGCCAGTAGATAAAGCTTCTTGGCAAGATACCAGTGTTGCATTTCCAGGGGAAGTGAGAGCTGGCGAGCACTGTGGAGGTGTGGTATGGAGGGGTCATGGACTCACCTAGAATAGAAGGTAGGAAAATTGTCAAAAGAACAAGTAAAAGTGGCACCGTGTTTCATGAACTTGCATGTGATGCTGGGAAAGAAAGAGAAATTGCAATGTTATCATCCATAAAATACAATTCTTTCAGTAAGGGGAGCATAGAAAGAGCAACAGACTTTGGAACTGGACTGATGCGGGTTTGATCCCACACCAGTATTCTTGCCTGGGAAATCCAAAGGACAGAGGATCCTGGTAGGCTATAGTCCATGGGCTCGCAAAACAGTTGGACATAACTGAGGACTGAGCACAGCACAGTTCAGTTCAGTTCAGTTCAGTCGCTCAGTTGTGTCTGACTCTTTGCGACCCCATGAATCGCAGCACGCCAGGCCTCCCTGTCCATCACCATCTCCCGGAGTTCATTCAGACTCATGTCCATCGAGTCCGTGATGCCATCCAGCCATCTCATCCTCGGTCGGCCCCTTCTCCTCCCACCCCCAATCCCTCCCAGCATCAGAGTCTTTTCTAATGAGTCAACTCTTCACATGAGGTGGCCAAAGTACTGGAGTTTCAGCTTTAGCATCATTCCTTCCAAAGAAATCCCAGGGTTGATCTCCTTCAGAATGGACTGGTTGGATCTCCTTGCAGTCCAAGGGACTCTCAAGAGTCTTCTCCAACACCACAGTTCAAAAGCATCGATTCTTC
>SJYX01018900.1:42807-53802 GCA_006410675.1 Oreotragus oreotragus
AACTTCCAGATGTGCAAGCTGGATTTAGGAAAGGCAGAGGAACCAGAAATCAAATTGCCAACATCCATTGGATCATTAAAAAAGCAAGAGAGTTCCAGAAAAACATCTACTTCTGCTTTATTGACTATACCAAAGTCTTTGTGTGGATCATAACAAACTGTGGAAAATTCTGAAAGAGATGGGAATACCAGACCACCTGACCTGTATCCTGAGAGATCTGAACACAAGTCAAGAAGCAACAGTTAGAACTGGACATGGAACAACAGACTGGTTCCAAATAGGAAAAGGAGTATGTCAAGGCTGTATATTGTCACCCTGCTTATTTAACTTATATGCAGAGTACATGAAGAGAAACATTGGGCTGGATGAAGCACAATCTGGAATTAAGATTGCTGGGAGAAATATCAATAACCTCAGATATGCAGATGACACCACCCTTATGGCAGAAAGTGAAGAGGAACTAAAAAGCCTGTTGATGAAAGTGAAAGAGGAAAGTGAAAAAGTTGGCTTAAAACTCAACATTCAGAAAACTAAGATCATGGCATTCAGTTCCATCACTTTATGGCAAATAGATGGGGAAAGAATGGAAACAGTGACAGACTTTATTTTTTGGGGCTCGTAAATCACTGCAGATCAGACTGCACCCGTGAAATTAAAAGATGCTCGCTCCTTGGAAGAAAAGCTATGACCAACTTAGATAGCATATTAAAAAGCAGAGACATTACTTTATCAGCAAAGGTCCATCTAGTCAAAGCTATGGTTTTTCCAATAGTCATGTATGGATGGGAGAGTTGGACTGTAAAGAAAGCTGAGCACTGAAGAATAGATGTTATTAAACTGCGGTGTTCGAAGAGACTCTTGAGAGTTCCTTGGACAGCAAGGTGATCCAACCAGTCCATCCTAAAGGAAATCAGTCCTGAATATTCATTGGAAGGACTGATGCTGAAGCTGAAATTCCAATACTTTGGCCACCTGATACGAAGAACTGACTCATTTGAAAAGACCCTGTTGCTAGGAAAGATTGAACATGGGAGAAGGGGATGACCGAGGAGGAGATGGTTGGGTGGCATCCCCAACTCAATAGACATGAGTTTGAGTAAGCCCCAGGAGTTGGTGATGGCCGGGGAAGTCTGGTGTGCTGTGGTCCACGGGGTTGCAAAGAGTCAGACATGATGGAGCGACTGAACTGAACTGAACTGAGGGGAACTGTTTGTTCCCCTCCCTTTTCTAGTACATGACTGAGAGGCATTACAAGGTTAGGCATTGGAGAGGGTACTAGGACTCTTGGCAGCTGTCACAGGCCCGATTTCTGAGAAAACAGACACTGAGACTGAGATTTGTATGCAGGAAGTTTATTGGTTCGTGGTCTCAGGATCAATGCCCATGGAGTATGGGGAAAGTTGAATTGGGTGGCAAGGGGAATGATCACCTGTGATGGAGGTGCAAGCCTCAGCCTACCCAATGGGTAACCCAGAGTTGACTCAGGTTAGGGTGAGGGGCTGAGCTTCTTCTATACACCTGAAAGTAGTCATTATCCATGAGTTGCCTGGGGAGGGGCATGATGTTGGCCAAGGTGGTTCTCTCCCACCAAGGGTATCTCTGGAGAGCACTCAGCAGCAGTCGATGCTTCCAGGAGCTGGGTGAATGCATGCCCCAGTCCTGCAGTAGAGACCTGGGGAGCATACCCTGGTATCTGCTACAGCAGCTAACCCTTCTGTCTTATTAAGTGAAGACCAGAGAGAGAACAGATCGTAAGAGTCCTGACAGACTGTGCAGCTCGCAGGTTCGGAGGCTCTGAGCTTGTGCTTTACAGCAGGTAAGCCTGACTTCAAACCTTTTTTCCACTTCTTCCTGTTGTGTGACTTAGGGAAATCACTGTACCTCTCTGCATCTTTGTTTCCTCATTTCTNGGGGGAGGGGCGGGCGTTGGGCAAACGGCGGGGTTTGCGCGAGGACAAGCGCTTGCGCGTGCGCGCTCTACAGAGCGGGGTGTAGGGGGGCGGAGGAAACTGCTCGCGCTGCAGGTGGTGCAATGCGCAGGCGTCGCGGGCTGGCATGTGGGGGCCGGGCACGCGGCCGGGCCGTTTTTTTTTTCTTTATCATTCTCTTTAGCCCTGTGCGCAGGCGCAGTTCTCCTGTCCGGGCCTCGTGGGCGGTTGTGCGGGGGATGGGGGAGTGGGGGTCGGGGGGACCGCTTGAGCGGGAACTAGTGGGTGGTGGCCTTTTCCGCGCCTGAGTTGGGTGTTATGCCTGAACGCTGTTTAGTTTTTGTAGCGTCATGTTTTGTCTCAATATAGAAATTTATTTACTTGAGGATATTTACCCAGATCAAAGTATACCTCATTTTGTCGACATTGAAAACCGGAAGAAAAAAGTTGTGAAAGGTTTTTTTAGATATTTGGAAATTGAACCATGCTTTGGAGTCATCACAAGTTTGCTTCCAATTTGGGGGGTTAAATGAGTGCGGTAGGTTTGGTGAACGAAAATGTTCCCTGAGAGGCGGTTGCTTTGGAAGGGATTCAGCCTCTTCAGTGTCCTAGTCGAAAAGACAACCAATTGTTACTCCTGGCTTGGAGCCTATTTTTTCTTCCCTGGAAGTTCATGAAATCCTGTCCGGTTCAGCCATTTGCAGGGTTTTCCAGGGTTTGGTGGCGCTCTGTAGCTGTGATTTACAGGCATTTAAACCATGAGAGAAACTTCATTGCATGCATAATAAAGGTTGTGAGATAAAGAATGGTATTACTATTACACATTTGATCTTGTAGCTAAACTAGGGAGCAGCTGGGGTTAGAAGTGATGAGGGCTGTGGAACTCCAAATCGCTGAGCTGGTAACCTCAGGCGGGTGTGGTGCCTGTGGTTTGTGTGGTTCATTCCTGAAATAGAATCCAATTCTGCCCCTGTTACATGGGCTTCTGCCTAGTGGTTCTCAGACGGGAGGCTGGGCCCAGAGCCCAGGAGAGATAGAGCAGCTTAACTTTCCTCTTGATTCTCAGAGACTTTTGTCTGTGGGTGGAGAAATACTTCCCCTGGGAAGGCAAGTGTCCAGGTTTAAGACTTTCCTCACCCTCTTTTTCCCTTAGTTTGGTCTAGGTAGTATTTTTCAATACAGATTTTGGTGGGATAGTAAAGACTAGAGGCAGTCAGGACTGGCCAGGATGCCACAGCATCTGAGGCACCTGCTGGTCCTGGGGATGAGTGGTGGGGAACAGCAGTGTTAGGCTGTGTGGTGATGGCAGGTTCCTCCAATAGAGGATGGGCAAAGAAGCTGGGGTGAATGGAAAGGGAGTGTCCTGGTTCAGGCTGCAGCAGAAAATTGAGTCCCTTTTCCAAGCCACTCTTCCCACATTTCTTTGGTCAGTTGGAAGAGATTGGTTCTGGGAAGAATGAATTAATAAGATGGGGCTTGAGATTTGCTTCATCTTCCATTTTGTCATCTTCAGAAGTTATAGTGAGAGCCATTAGTCAAGTGGCCATCCACTTAGGCCTTTTGCTCTGCTGACCCAGAATCCTTTTGGGATGATTGGTTGAATTGCTGTTCCTTATTGTCTGCCATGTATGTCCTTCCTGGGTGACACGCAAATGTTTTATCCATCTTGAGTCTCCAACAGTGCAGAAGCCAGTAGGCCACCATCTTGTACAGCAGAAAGTAAAGTCTTGGTTTTGCTTCCTTTCTCAGGAGAACTACGATGACCCGCATAAAACCCCTGCCTCCCCAGTTGTTCACATCAGGGGCCTGATTGACGGTGTGGTGGAAGCTGACCTTGTGGAGGCTTTGCAGGAGTTTGGACCCATCAGGTACTCAGTCAGAGGCCAGGGGTTGGGCTTGGGTATTCAAATGAGTTAACTCCTTGGTGTCCTACGTGTCACCGGGTTTCTGGTTGCAAGTAACCTGACTATTTCAATTTCAGTCCAGGTTCCTTTAGCTAGGTTCTGAGGCTTCACTACTCCTGCTGTTAGCCATTGTACTTTGGATAAATTACAGCAAGTTCTGTGCCAAAGACTGTAATGCCAAAGCTGCAGACACCTTTTGCTTGTCATGCCATTTACGGCAAGGGGTGTAAGGTATAGGTCAGGATGCCATGACAGGGCGCAGAGCACTCAAGAGGCCAGGGAGCAGTCAGCTGACAGAAGGCTGAGGCTGTCCTCTGACTCTCATCGTCTCTATCCCCCTAAGACGATTGCAACCTGTGTTCTCTCTGCCAGCTATGTGGTGGTGATGCCTAAAAAGAGACAAGCGTTGGTGGAATTTGAAGATGTGTTGGGGGCTTGCAACGCCGTGAACTACGCAGCCGACAACCAGATCTACATTGCGGGCCACCCAGCTTTTGTCAATTACTCTACCAGCCAGAAAATCTCCCGTCCCGGGGACTCAGATGACTCCCGGAGCGTCAACAGTGTGCTTCTCTTTACCATCCTAAACCCCATCTATTCCATTACCACGGTGCGTGCCAGCGGTTATTTGTTGATTACCTTCTGTACAGTCTCTCTCCTGCCATTTCTCCCTGTTCCCTCTCCCCTGAGTCAGACTGATTGGCTGGTGCCTTTTCATCTTGTCCATCTTTGGTTTCTACAGGATGTTCTTTATACTATCTGTAATCCTTGTGGTCCTGTCCAGAGAATTGTGATTTTCCGGAAGAATGGCGTCCAGGCCATGGTGGAATATCCTTTGCTGGGAAATGGGTGTTCCTTGAGATGGGAGCTCACAGGAGTCCGTATTTTCAAGCTGCATGTGTCTCCTTAAAACCTGCCTTGTGCCAGATACCTTCATAGAGCCCATGGTCTCCTGGGAGGGTTAGTTAATAAACAACCACATGTAAACAGATGACCCTTGAACAGCACAGGCTTGAACACTGTGGATCCTCTTAAGGTGAATTTCACTTACTAAGTGCATACTCCAGTAGTAGGTTATCTGTAGTTGGTTAAATATGTTGGTTTTCAACTGCACAGAGATCGGTATCTGTAAAACACACCCATGTTTAAAGGTTAATTGTGTAGTGTGAAAGTGCAGTGCAGAGTTTAAAGCGTGAGGGGAAGGAAGAGCATGCTATGAGCTATAAGGGGAAGGAATTTACAGAGGTTCTGGGAAGGTCTCTGAGGAAGTGACCTCCTGTTTTCACGTGGAGGTGGGAACTGATATATGCGCCACTGAGGACACCAGCTCTGCAGGGGTCTGCAAGTGGGCAGGCGCTTAGTGTTGGAGAAAACAAACAATCTGACAACTGAGGAGTAGCCAATGGCGGGTTCCCTGAGACATCGGAAGAAGTTAGGGTGGCCCAGGCAGCGGGGTGAAGCTTGGATCAGGGTGCACAGGGAGCTCACTGATGGGTTTTTCAGGACAGGAACATAATCTCGTTGACATTTCAGATGTTCAGGCTTGGTCAAGACATGTAGCATGAGGGGAGGGTTGGGCTGAAGAAGGCGGTTTGACCTTAGATGGTGACAGAAGGCTGATGCTAATATCCGGGTTGAGCGGGGAGTACAAGTCATAGAAGAACTCTAGCTAGTGTCTGCTTCAGCGTAGCACTCTGCCTGTCTCCATAGGAGTGGCTGTGGGCGGTGAGCTCACCCCAGAGCCCAGTTGGAGCTGTCTTTGCTGCCTTGCCCTCATTCTTCTTGGCCCAACTTGAGCTCTTTCCGAAAAGCTCTTGGGATGGGACTTTCCCTTAACTTGATTCACGTTTGACTCTGTACAGAGTGCCCAGCGAGCTAAGGCCTCACTCAACGGGGCTGACATCTACTCAGGCTGTTGCACTCTGAAGATAGAATATGCAAAGGTAGGTCTGGGACATGGCTGCCCCTTGTCCACTTCTCAGGTGAGCCTAGGGCCTGGCTGATCTCAAGCTTTGTTTTGTCCCTGCAGCCTACACGCTTAAACGTGTTCAAGAATGATCAGGATACTTGGGACTACACAAACCCCAATCTCAGTGGACAAGGTAATCCTGATGGCCGCTTTATTCTAAACACACCCGCCTTGCCTTCACTTGACTAGCTCACTTCATAGACCTGGGCTCAGGGTTATGTAATGCCATTGGGCTCCCTGTGGACATGGGAGGGCCTTAAGGATCAGCTCTTGGAGAGTGCACTCCTGTGGAAGAGGGTAAATAAGGGGCCTTTAGGTCCTAGCTGCTGCTTGCGGCCCTTTGACGCAGCTGAGGATGCAGGGTCAAGGCAGAGGCCTGGGTGGGGCGGGGAACAGCAGGGGCCCTGGCAGTGGCTTACAGACCAGTGGCGGCTCCCAGGCGGGCTCCACTGCTCACCTTCTCGGAGCCTGCTTAGGGGTCACTGACTCCATTCTCACTGGGCTAGGAGTGGCCCTCTTGCTGTACACTATTGACAGGGTCTGCTTGTGGGGAGCGAGACGGGAGAGGTGATGAGGGCTCCCAGGCCTTTGCAGCAGAGCCTTTGAGCAAATTGACCTTGTGGAGTTCAGACACCCTGGATTGGAGTGGGGCAGACACGCCTTGCCTCACTTGTAGAGGGGACGCAACATCTCTGCAGGGGGCCCAAATGGACAACCCTCTTCCTAGAATCTCTCAAGAATGGTTTGCCTTGGATAGGAGGGAGAGGTGGAGCATTGCCTTTGAAAAACAGGAGCACCCCCTCAGCCAAACCACCCGTCTGTTTCTGTTTTGGTCTGATTGTTTGGACTAGGCCATGGGCTGAGGGAGGTGGCTGGTCGCTGACATCTCACTGGCCCTGGGAAGCCAGAGGCGCCTGTTCCTAGGCAGGCCTGTTCTGCTTGCCCTTGCCGCTGGGAAGCCGTGGGCCGGGTGGGCTAGACTCTTCCCCAGGACCCTCACAATGGGCGCTGTGGGGCAGGCTGCCCCCTCCAGAGATCAGAGGCAAATTGGTGACCAAGTGAATGTACCAGAGCGGGCAATGGCATTACATGACTGCTAACAGGAACACGGCAACCAACCATTTCTTCTCCAAGGAACATAAGTAGAAGATGTGCAGACCGGCAGGGGCTAGTGGCAGGGGCTGGCTGTGCATTGGTTTTGATGCCTCTCAGCTTTGGCCGCCCCCAGGCCCGGGGTCAAAAAAATCCAAAAACGCGAGCTGATGAGGTGACCTGGAGTGAGGGCGGTGCTTCGCCACCCCCTCGGGAACCAGACTTCAGCGGCTCTGCCTCTGCACATTGCTCACCAACACACAGGGTAGAAACCACTAGCTCTTCCTGGAGAGAACAGAACAGAACACGCAGCCTCCACCACGTCCCCAGAAACAGCCGCAGACTTGAGCTCACTACATCAAGAACACCACCACACCGCGCTCCAAGGAACAGCTACAAGCACAGAGACAGAGGCAGACAGAGACAAAGAAAGAGACGCAACATGGCAGCAGACACAGCTTTTTTACTAAACATTAAAAAAAAAGGTCAAAATCCAAGCAAACTTGAACCCGAAAATGTACACAGAAGTAGGAAACACAGAGAACAGAGCTCTCCCAGCCAGCCAGCGGCGCTCTTTTCGGAGAACGATTCATAGACTGAAGTAGATTCCATGGGCCTCCAAGACAATAGGATCCTCTCCATTCCTCGCCATGTGGGTTTGGTTTTTTTGTTTTGTTTTGTTTTTTAAGTCCTTTGGTTTGGGGAGGGCCTTTTTTTTTATTCTTTTGTGTTTTGATATTTTTTTTTTCTGCAGTCATCGGCTGCCAACATAATCTGCACCAGCTGGAGATCAGAAACCAAAAAAAAAAAAACCACAACAACAGCAAAAAAAAAAAAAAAAACAAAAAGCCAAAACAGACCTAAAACCAAACAGCTCAGAGGTACACAGTTACCTGCTGGCGGGTAACCAGGCGCGCTCCCAAGGCCAAAAGTGCGGGCGTAGTGGGGCCACTGGCACACCTTACAACCAGGAGACACGCACACGGAGCTACACAGCCAGCAGCACCGCACTGCAGCACACTGTGAGGAGTGACAACACGGAGGGACACTACCCACTGCATACACCTTTATTGTCCACTTTCTGGTATCTTCTGAGGACAGAACATCTGTGAGCCATTTTTGACTTAATCGAGACATTGACTTTTAAAACAATTCTTAAAAAAAAAATTGTAGCGGATGTGTACCGTAACTTGTATTTATGACTGTAAAACCATGTGATGCAGGGTCGCAGTGTATGTTTGGTGGGACGCCATCTTTCAGAACTGTGCTAACTCACTGTTGAAGCGTCCAATGGTAAGAGAAAATACAGATTTGTTTTTTGTGACAAATGGATATTGTACTCTGTACTTCTGCTGTAAGTAGCCCTTTTCCATCTTTGTAATGACTGTTGGAAAACAAAACCCAGGCCGGGTGGCAGGAAAGGGCAGTGGCCCCAAGCCCTGGGTTTTTGGAGTCAGCCAGGCCTGGGTTCAAATCCCGGCTCAGTCACTAACTTGTTTTGTGACCTTGGGCCAAAGTGTCTTAACTGCTCAGTTAAAAATTAAGTGCTCATTATCCTTATCTGTGAAATGGGGTAAAATATTAGTACCTACCTCATAGGGTTGTTGTGAGGAATTTAAGAAACGATGCTGTCTGTCTGTAAAGCGCTTAGCACCGTGTCTGCCATTTGAAGTGCTAAGTTAAGGTAGCGATAATGAACTGTAGCTGGGGGTCGGGCGGGGTGGATCTGCGCCATTGTCTTGAGAATGTTGATGCCTTGTACATGATGCTCATTTGAATTGGTTCTGATGATGCCCTGTTTTGTCCTTTCCTACAGTCCCCCCTTGGGGTGAACATGATGAGGGGGGTGGGTGGCTGGGACCAGATTTGAGAAGATCGTCTCTAGAGAGTGGGCCCCAGCGCTCGTAGAACCTTAGGGCTTCCAGAGCCCGATACTACCTTTCTGCTCCTCCCTGCGTTATTTTATGGCTCTTAGCTCCTTTGCCGTTTGGGGAGTTACTTTAGAAAGCTGTTCCTGGCCCCCAGTCAGCTTCCATGGTGGCTGCAAGTTCCCCAGAGCGCCCAAGAGCTGACCTCCCGTCAGAGCTCTGGGAAGTGAGAAGTCCGGAATCTGGCTTCATCCTTCACTGAGAAAGGAGAGCAGCCTGCTTGCAGTGGGCAGGGGTGGGGGAGGGACGGTGGGCTCCAGCCTTGAGAAAAAAAAAAAAAAAATCAAAAAGCCAAAACAGACCTAAAACCAAACAGCTCAGAGGTACACAGTTACCTGCTGGCGGGTAACCAGGCGCGCTCCCAAGGCCAAAAGTGCGGGCGTAGTGGGGCCACTGGCACACCTTACAACCAGGAGACACGCACACGGAGCTACACAGCCAGCAGCACCGCACTGCAGCACACTGTGAGGAGTGACAACACGGAGGGACACTACCCACTGCATACACCTTTATTGTCCACTTTCTGGTATCTTCTGAGGACAGAACATCTGTGAGCCATTTTTGACTTAATCGAGACATTGACTTTTAAAACAATTCTTAAAAAAAAAATTGTAGCGGATGTGTACCGTAACTTGTATTTATGACTGTAAAACCATGTGATGCAGGGTCGCAGTGTATGTTTGGTGGGACGCCATCTTTCAGAACTGTGCTAACTCACTGTTGAAGCGTCCAATGGTAAGAGAAAATACAGATTTGTTTTTTGTGACAAATGGATATTGTACTCTGTACTTCTGCTGTAAGTAGCCCTTTTCCATCTTTGTAATGACTGTTGGAAAACAAAACCCAGGCCGGGTGGCAGGAAAGGGCAGTGGCCCCAAGCCCTGGGTTTTTGGAGTCAGCCAGGCCTGGGTTCAAATCCCGGCTCAGTCACTAACTTGTTTTGTGACCTTGGGCCAAAGTGTCTTAACTGCTCAGTTAAAAATTAAGTGCTCATTATCCTTATCTGTGAAATGGGGTAAAATATTAGTACCTACCTCATAGGGTTGTTGTGAGGAATTTAAGAAACGATGCTGTCTGTCTGTAAAGCGCTTAGCACCGTGTCTGCCATTTGAAGTGCTAAGTTAAGGTAGCGATAATGAACTGTAGCTGGGGGTCGGGCGGGGTGGATCTGCGCCATTGTCTTGAGAATGTTGATGCCTTGTACATGATGCTCATTTGAATTGGTTCTGATGATGCCCTGTTTTGTCCTTTCCTACAGTCCCCCCTTGGGGTGAACATGATGAGGGGGGTGGGTGGCTGGGACCAGATTTGAGAAGATCGTCTCTAGAGAGTGGGCCCCAGCGCTCGTAGAACCTTAGGGCTTCCAGAGCCCGATACTACCTTTCTGCTCCTCCCTGCGTTATTTTATGGCTCTTAGCTCCTTTGCCGTTTGGGGAGTTACTTTAGAAAGCTGTTCCTGGCCCCCAGTCAGCTTCCATGGTGGCTGCAAGTTCCCCAGAGCGCCCAAGAGCTGACCTCCCGTCAGAGCTCTGGGAAGTGAGAAGTCCGGAATCTGGCTTCATCCTTCACTGAGAAAGGAGAGCAGCCTGCTTGCAGTGGGCAGGGGTGGGGGAGGGACGGTGGGCTCCAGCCTTGAGCCTGGGCTTCATGCCCACCCTGGATCTGGCCCTGGGAAGGACGTCCCAGTAACCCTTGTGAGGAAGGGAAGGCTGGTGCCCAGGCCCTCAGGAGCCAAGAGACACTGAGACTATGCCCTGCAGTCAGGAGGGAGGGAGATGCCCATTTCCGAGTCAGCCTCTGACTGTTCTCTCTGTCTACAGGTGACCCTGGCAGCAACCCTAACAAACGCCAGAGGCAGCCCCCTCTACTGGGAGATCACCCCGCAGAATATGGTGAGGGCAGGGGGTTCCCCTCCGTGGACTCCCGTGGCTCATGTGCCTCTGCCCGCCGCCCGACACGCAAATTCTCACCCGTCCTCCCTCTCTTTCCTTCCCACCCCCCAGGAGGGCCCCACGGTGGGTACCACAGCCATTACCATGATGAGGGCTACGGGCCCCCCCCACCTCACTACGAAGGGAGAAGGATGGGCCCACCAGTGGGGGGTCACCGCCGGGGCCCAAGTCGCTACGGCCCCCAGTATGGGCACCCCCCACCCCCTCCCCCACCACCCGAGT
>SJYX01018900.1:60380-115095 GCA_006410675.1 Oreotragus oreotragus
AGTGGAAACAGTGTCAGACTTTATTTTGGGGGGCTCCAAAATCACTGCAGATGGTGATGGCAGCCATGAAATTAAAAGACGCTTACTCCTTGGAAGAAAAGTTATGACCAACCTAGATAGCATATTCCGGGGAAGGCAATGGCACCCCACCCCAGTACTCTTGCCTGGAAAATCCAATGGACGGAGTAGCCTGGTGGGCTGCAGTCCATGGGGTCGCTAACAGTCGGACAGACTGAGCGACTTCACTTTCACTTTTCTCTTTCATGCATTGGAGAAGGAAATGGCAACCCACTCCAGTATTCTTGCCTGGAGAATCCCAGGGATGGGGGAGCCTGGTGGGCTGCCGTCTATGGGGTCACACAGAGTTGGACACGACTGAAGTGACATAGCAGCAGCAGCAGATAGCATATTCAAAAGCAGACATTACTTTGCCAACAAAGGTCTGTCTAGTCAAGGCTATGGTTTTTCCAGTGGTCATGTATGGATGTGAGAGTTGGACTGTGAAGAAAGCTGAGCGCCGAAGAACTGATGCTTTTGAATTGTGGTGTTGGAGAAGACTCTTGAGAGTCCCTTGGACTGGAAGGAAGTCCAACCAGTCCATCCTAAAGGAGATCAGTCCTGGGTGTTCATTGGAAGGACTGATGGTAAAGCTGAAGCTACAATACTTTGGCCACCTCATGCGAAGAACTGACTCATTGGAAAAGACCCTGATGCTGGGAGGGACTGGGGATAGGAGGAGAAGGGGACGACAGAGGATGAGATGGCTGGATGGCATCGCTGACTCGATGGACATGAGTCTGAGTGAACTCTGGGAGTTGGTGATGGACAGGGAGGCCTGCTGTGCTGCAATTCATGGGGTCGCAGAGTCGGACACGACTGAGCAACTGAACTAAAAAGGAAAAAATAGTTCCCACCAAAGTTATCCACATAAGGGAATGTGAATACAGACGGGCCAACGTTAAACTCTGTGTAATCTGAATTGCCCCACCACACCCAAGGAACCCGGTTCTCCTGCATTGCAGGAGGATTCTTTACCGACTGGGCCACCAGGGAAGCCCATCTTCCAGTCCATCTCCCTAAACCAAGGCCCCTAGTCGGCTGGTTGGGGCGAGGGTCTTACTATGTTATATCTACCTCCTCACTTGCTCAGGGTCTACTATTGTACATTTGTATGCAGAAGAAACTGGCTGGGGAGGTCACTAGTTCAAGGTCTCTGAGCTTCAGGAGTGCTAAGGAAGGGTCTTATATGTACAGTAAGTACATGTTGAAACTTCTTTCAAAAATAAAATGAGTTTGGAAAAAGCTAGTTAACCCTAGAGTATTAAAAAACAAAACAAATCTGGGGCTTCCCTGGGAGTCCAGTGGTAAAGAATCCGCCCTGCTATGCAAGGGACAGGCTGGATCAGTGGTTGGGTTAGATTCCATATGACATGGAGCAACCAAGCCCCTGGGCCATTTCTGAGCCAGCACTCTAAAGTCTTTTTTTTAAAGTGCTATTGAAGTGCTTCAGTATGCTTTTGTAGGAGGTGAACAGGTGTCCCTGACACATAGGATTGTAACGGATACTTTGCTTTCTTTCTCCTCTTCTGGCTGCACCCTTGACTTGCTAAGTCCCATTTTGCCTTCTTCACGTGTCAGATGGTAAAGCTTTTTTGGAAGACAGAGAACTGTTTGGTTATCTGGAACTACTAAGCAGGTACGAAGATTTGAGAGAAATTTAGAAGTAGTACATTTAGTTAGGTTGGTATAGACAGTTGTGAAACAATTGAAGGCAGAAGGGGGTTGACAGGATGAGATGATTGGATAGCATCACTGACTCAATGGATGAGAGTAAACTTATGCACACGCTACCTAGGAAATTTAACTTAACATGGGAAGAAAGCTGAGTGCCCCCTGGGAGTCAGAGTAGGGAAATTTGCTTTTTACCCAAGTAGCTTAAAACCTAGATTTTTAAGTTATGGCTGCCAAGTGACTGTAGTTTCTCTCCTTGTTTAGAGGTTCTCTTAAGTTTCAACCCTGATGAAGCAGTTTATCTGATGTCACTTTTCAGTAGATAGTTTAAAAACTCTACAGGAAATCCCCAAAGTGGTGATACAAACACATACAAGTTTGGGATACACATAAATGAGGCACTGGACTTTGTTCCCACTCACGGCTATCAGGGAATATCAACAGTAATTGAACATACCCTTTAATCCAGCAATTCCACTGCTAGGAATTTACTTCTAGATCAGTATCAGGGAAGTTGCTTAAGAAGTTTGTGTAAAGATACACATCACAGTACTGTTTGCAAAATCAAATAACTGGAAATTACCTTCAGGACCAAGTAAACTATGACACATCCATGCATTAGGAGTAAAGATAAGGAGGTTGCCCCGCATGTGATAGGAGATCACCGTACAGTACAATGCATTTTGTTAAAAGACACACAAATTGGAAAACTTTCCTTGTAGACAAAAAAAAAAGACTCTCAGAATTCCCAGCATCACCCCCAAGCCACAGCTCTGGCCCACGCTGCTCCTCGGAGCTGGGTCCGTCCCTCTGGAGGCTGCAGCTGTTCCTAGCCATCCAGCCTGCCTTCAGAGGACTGAGTGGGAGGGAAGCAGACACACCCCAGAATCCCAGAAAGTGACCTTTATTTTCCAAACAATTTTATTGAAATGTGCCAAGAGTACATGGGCAGCACAAATGTATGAACAGGAAAAAAAAAAATCACATGTACAATAATTTTTAAAAAGTGAAGGTTAATCTTGGGAGATATCAGTTCCCCTTCCCCTCCCCCTTTAGACTTCCAGCCAGTCCATTATGGTTAAAGCCTCTACTAAACTAGCATTTAAAAAAAGGAATACAGGAACATTTGCAGAAAAGAAAAAAGAAACAAAACAGCATAAAAGAAAGAAATGTTTTCCTGCTCAGATGGGACTCTTCTTAGGCACCTAATTAGGAGGCGTGCTGAGCGGTGGAGAAACACAACTTCAGAGTGTACGGGTATGGCCCATCTGTAAGAGAGGAGACAGCCACATGACTGGGCCCCTTTCTGGAGCCTCCCCACTCCGCGTGTTTCCCTGGTTTTGCACACATCTTTTCCTGCAATTCGGGGGTCTAAACTCATCCTTGCCAGTTTTGAGATTCAAGAACAAGCCAGATCCACAAGGCATTCCTCCTTCTGTTCCTTAACTGCAAGGGAGGATTCCATTCCCGGCTCTTTAGCTGGTGCATGAGGATAGGCGTGCCCAGGAACGGGGTAGGTGACTTTTACCTGCTGGCTGGCACCCCCGCCCCTTCCCCTGGGTATTATGTGAGCCAGCCTCTGACGCACACAGAATGCCAGCTCCCTGGAGGACAAGCCTAAGTAGCTCCCAAGCTGGCAGAGTGGGTGGCTGCAAGCGGCCAGGCTGGCCCTCCCGTGTGAACAGCAGGCTGCTCTCCTGGCGACCAGGTCCCACCTGCCTGTGTCAGCGACAAGGAGGAAATCTCTGGGGCCCTGTCTTGACGGTAGGAAGGACGGCTCTGGCCAGAAGCCAGCCAACCCACTAGGCCACAAGGGGGATGACTGCAGGACACATAGATACTCACTTGGGTTTTTCATCTGGTAATGGTTCAGGAAGCCCAGAGTCTCCAGGGCATCACTCTTGGATTCCCACTCCAGCAGTCCAGAGGAGCTGCGTTCACCTGATGGGAAAACGAAGGTTTTAGGCTGATCTGAGCAGGAGCCAGGGCGCTGCCTGTGTACCACCAAGGAACAGTGGAGGTCGGCAGGGCACTTCACTCACTTTTGCCTGAGAATACTTTCACAGAAGATGGCCGCTTCACTCCCAACTCATCGCAGATCTGCAACAGAGAGAGAAAACAGACTCAGCAACACAAGAAGTGCCACACGGTGGAATTCAAGTCCACAACCAAATACCCACATTTTTCTGGACAAAGAGTTGCTAAGCTTTTCTCACACATTCTAAGGTATCCCTATGATCCCCCTCCCCAAAGACTAAAGTATAACACTCTATTATGTTGCCAGACACTGGAAAACTGCTTTTTAAATTTCCCATCTTCAGCTGTAATTTGGGTGTGTTGCAGGTACTAGGTAAATGTTTGCTGAAGTGAATAGCAACACCTTAGGCCAGAGTAAGGTCCAAAGTCCAAATTAGCAGTCAGACTCCCACCCTTCCCTGAAGCTGCCTGGTTCCCCTCTGAGAGCACTGAAATGGGACCCTCCCTTTTAATGTCATCTAGGCCCCAGAGGGCCTGACAGCATGGATGTTTCAAGACTGGGCTCCAATCACCAACCTACCATCTAGACAAGAAGAATCCCTCGAAGTAGATGAGCAGCCCCTCTACCTTGCCGAAGATGCAGAGAGCACAGCAGACTCCACTGCTGCTAGGTGCCGTTCTGAGCCTTTCTTGGTCCCTGACATGTGCCCAGCACCCTATCCAGAGCCCAGGAGAGTGGGAGCTCAATAGATATTTGTTAAAAAATAAAAAAAGAAAACGGATGGCCTCCTCACATGGCTGTGCTGAGGGACCAGCTCCGCAGCACCCACCTCAAAGAAGTTCTCTTCAGTCACCTCCAGAGGGGCATTGAAGAAGTGCAGCACATTGCTAGGGTGCTGGATGCGGTTCTTGGCTGCCTGCTCTGGAGTGGAAAACCGGTTGTTCCTTGATTCACTGAAGTCTTTGTAACTGCAGGACCCGTCTTCTAGCCCATATGACTGACCGGGCATGATGGCTGGTTGCTTGGAGACACTGTCGGAGGGAAGCGGAGCCCCGTCAGACCTCAAGCTGTCCCCCACCTGCTACTGTGGCTTTCCCATCTGACAGCACTATGCGCCTCGCAGATGGAAAACCGGTTGTTCCTTGATTCACTGAAGTCTTTGTAACTGCAGGACCCGTCTTCTAGCCCATATGACTGACCGGGCATGATGGCTGGTTGCTTGGAGACACTGTCGGAGGGAAGCGGAGCCCCGTCAGACCTCAAGCTGTCCCCCACCTGCTACTGTGGCTTTCCCATCTGACAGCACTATGCGCCTCGCAGGGCCCTGCTCCACAGCGAAGAGAGGCTGACAGACACTTCCATCACACCCAGTGCCAGCCTGGCTAAGCAACTGGCTGCTCTGTGCTCCTCTGACCCGTCCAGAGTGGGCTCCACTGCTCTTCCCTTCTCCTCAGTCCTGCTCCACACCTCCCAGGCCCACAGAGACTGGGTACCTACCAGACATTCAGCTTCTGCCCAAACATGAAGTTGTTGTTGAGGTGAGTGATGGCCCGGTCCACAGCATAGCCATCCGCCATCTCCACCATGGCAGCCCCCGGCTTGCTTTTCATGAATTTCACCTTGAGAAGAGCAGTCACAGTCAGCACTACTGGCTAGGTACCAGAGACCCCTCTCTTGACCATTCCTAGTTTGTTAAAAGCAAGTCAACTCCTGCTCTGGATCTAGGCTTCTATCTCACTTGTTAAGACAGGTGGACAGAGACACTGGTCTGGTCCACAGCAAGTGCTGAGCCCAAGTTGGGCAGCAGAGACTCACTCGGCACTGTTCCCCTAATGGCAGGACCCAACCCATGAATGGGTCATTTAATGAAGCACAACAGAAAAGCGGCCACAGGGGGAGAACAGCATCTACTCCCATCAACACAGAATATGTACAAATACTGAGTTGTGGTTGTTATACAAACATGGGAAAACAGTAGTGTCAGCTAGAAGTCCTGCTTCCACATAAAGGCATGTGAACCTGGACAAGTTATCTGCTGCCCCCGATGCTTTCAATTCCCCTGCTTGTCTCATTAAGGATTCTTATAATGAATTTAAGCAACTCACAGCACCTTTAACAGCGTCCTGATACAGCAAGAATATTTGACATGTGCTAGCATTGGAGAAGGAAAATGGCAACCCACTCCAGTGTTCTTGCCTGGAGGATCCCAGGGATGGTGGAGCCTGATGGGCTGCCGTCTATGGGATCCCACAGAGTCGGACACGACTGAAGCGACTTAGCAGCAGTAGCTGCTAATATTAACAACAGGCTAGGTCAGGGGCTGCAAAGCAAAAGGCTTTCAGGACCCAGATGGGTTTGACAGCAGAAACAACCTAGCCTAAGGTCGGCAGTCAGCAGGCAGCCCCAGTCACCTGTTACCGTAAGGCAGAGGGCTCAGTGTTGCTGTTATCACCTGAAGCGTTACAAAGAAATTCCTTATTACCCTCTCTGGACCTGCTTGCCTCTAAAGAGGCTCCTGCCCGCTCTGCTCACCGAGGGGTCAGAGGATCAGGGCCTCCCCTGGGCCTGTCAGGTCTATTACGAAAGCAGTGATCCTAGCAGCAGCTCACCTTCTCCACATTGCCATACAAGCAGAAGACGTTGAAGACCCGGTCACAGTTCATCTTAGATTGGTCCAAGCCATAGACCATGAGCACAGGGCTGTCGGCGTGGGGGCCGTACTCGGGTGGTGGGGGNGAACTCAGAGTGTGACTATATTTGGAGAAAGGGCTTTTAAGAGGTGATTAAGTGAAAGTGAAGTCATACAGATGGGCTCTGATGCAACATGAAAGAAAAGAAAGAAAGAAAGTGAAGTCGCTCAGTCGTGTCCGACTCTTTGCGATCCCATGGACTGGTCGTCTACCAGGCTTCTCTGCCCATGGGATTTTCCAGGCAAGAGTACTGGAGTGGGTTGCCATTTCCTTCTCCAGGGATGCCACGTGAGTGGTGTCCTTACACAAAGAGGAGATGAAAACGCAGACACACACGCAAAAGAAAGAGCATGTTGGGACTTCCCTGGCAGTCCACAGGCTAACACTGCACTCTCAGTGCAGGGGGCCTGGGTTTGATCCCTGGTCAGGGAACTAGAGCCCACATGTTGCAACTAACAGTTCACGTGCTGCAACTAAAAATCCCCTCACGCCACAACTAAGACCCGGCATAGCCAAATAAATAAAATAAATATTTCTAAAAATACCCACTCCAGTATTCTTGCCTGGAGAATCCCATGGACAGAGGAGCTTGGTGCTTGGCAGGCTACAGTCCATGGGGTCGCAAAGAGCTGGACACAACTGAAGCGACAAAGAAAACTGTACATAAAATAAGTAAACAACAAGGACCCAGTGCATAGCACAGGGAACTGTACTTAGCATCTCATAATAACCTGTAATGGAAAAGAATCTGAAGAATATATATATATACACACACATATATATTCTTTAAATATTCTTAACATTAACACAACATTGTAAATTAACTATACTTCAGTTTTAAAAAACAAAGTCAAAGGCTGAGTCCCCTCTGGGATTCCAGGGGACAATCCATACCTTGTCTTTTCCAGCTTCTAGAGGATGCCTACATTCTTTGGCTCCTAGCCACATCACTCCAATCTGTGTGTGCATCATGATACCTCCTCCTCTCACTCTGATCTCCCTGCCTCCCTCTTATAAGGGGATTTACACTGGGCCCACCTGAATCCAGGATAATCTCCCCATCACAAGATCCTTAATTTAGTCACATCGGTGAAGTCCCTTTTGGGCTTCTCTGGTGGTTCTGACAGTAAAGAATTCACCTGCAATGCAGGACACCCAGGTTTGACCCCTGGGTCAGGAAGATTTCTGGGAGAAGGGCATGGCAATCCACTCCAGTATTCTTGTCTGGGAAATCCAATGGAGAGAGGAGCCTGGTGGGCTACGGTCACAGAGTCGGACACGACTGAGAGACTAACACTGTCCCTTTTCCCACTGAAGGTAAAATATTCACAGATTATGGGTATCATCAGGTGGATATCTTGGGAGGGGCATTATTCTGTTTACCCTAGGGAGGATCCAGTCAGAGAAGCTGTAGTTTTGGACAGCAGTGCCTGAGAGAGCCTCACTAAGAAGGTGACGTCTACCTAAGGGTCTGAAAGAAGGGAAGGAAGGAGCAAGGTGGATATTGGGGAATGGCATGCCAGGAACCGGAACAGCCAATGTAAAGGTTCAGAGGTCTTTCCTCAGACCTGTTTCCTTTTCCTGGAAACCCCTGCCTCTAAACGACAGGGGTCAGAAGTTGGTGCTGTCCCAGATGCCTCCTGAATCTTGCTCGTGGGGCAGAAGGGTTTGAGATCTCTAATCATCGTTGGTCTCTCACATAATCTCTGCCGCCCATGGTTCCTCAAAGGGCAGCTTGGCCTGCGGAGAGAGGCAGGAGCCTGGGTCAGAAAGGAAACAGGTCCAGCCCCCCCTGCCACCCGCAGTCCTGAGGAGTGATCACCTGCTCCCCAGCGGGGCTCTGTCTATGCAGCGTCCGCCTGCGGTGCCACTGGTGCAGGGAGGCCTGGACCTCAGAGCTGAGGCCCTTGGGCGCGCGGGCCGTGTCGGGCTCGTAGTGGGCAATGTGGTACAGTGCCCCAAACCACGTGGTCAGGTAGTACCCGGCTACGGGCAAGAAGAGGAGGTCAGCGCAGCCATCTCAACTCCCCCGAAGCCCGCCCCCACCCCGCAGGTTGCCCGCTTTCCCTCCCACTGCAGGCAGGGGGCCCAGGGCGCCCCTTGTCGGCTCCCGGGGTTCTGGGGCTGGGGGCTCACCTTCTCCCTGTAGTTCGTCCGGATCCAGGAGCTCCATGAGAAACTCAACGTCCAGCTGCGTCTCTCCAATGTCTGGACTCCAGATCAGTTCCTCTGTCAGCGCTGGCAGGAAGGCGTCGGCCCCCAGGGGCTCTAAGGGAGGGAAGGACAGGCTCTGGGATTGGATGGGGACGTGCTGGCAACTTCCATCCCATCCCCAAGACCGCGAGTGCTGGCTACCCTTCCACTTTGCGGGATATGCAAACGACCCTCACTCGATTCCCCAGGTTCGCGTAGAGCTTGCCATCTCCCGCTCGACGTGTGCACAGCCGCTTGCTGCCTGGCTCCCACAACCCTCAAGTCACGCCACATACAGGTAGACTCAAGACCTCTACTTTACCTTGGTTCTCCCCACGAGCCAGACCCTCGTAGACGTCACTGCACACCGCCAGCAGGAGCGACACCTTGCGGCGCGGGGCGCAGGCCGCGTGGAGGTGCGCCAGGCGCGCATGAATGCGGCTCCGTAGGGCGGGGGCGGGGCTTCGCCTCTCACGCCCCGCCCCCTGGGCTCCCGGAGGCCCCGCCTCCGCCCGCAGGGCTACCTGTCGCCGCCGTAGTTGCCGCAGCTCTGCGGCGCGGAGCGTGCGGAGTCGCATCCACAGGGCGGGCTTCAGAGGCGCCAGCACCGCGCGGTACAAGGCCGCCTCCACTGCGGGGCCTGTAGGGGTTGAGATGGGGTTAGGCAGGTCCGCCAGGTTGACCCATGCCACTTTCTCTCCACTGACCCACCATGACCAATCACCACCCCTCCCTAGCCTCTGTCCACCCACTTATGTACACGTAGGCTGCAGTCCATGGGGTCGCTGAGTCGGACACGACTGAGCGACTTCACTTTCACTTTTCACTTTCATGCATTGGAGAAGGAAATGGCAGCCCACTCCAGTGTTCTTGCCTGGAGAATCCCAGGGATGGCGGAGCCCAATGGGCTGCCGTCTATGGGGTCGCACAGAGTCGGACACGACTGAAGCGACTTAGCAGCAGCAGCAGCAGCAGGTGTGAGTACATGTAGAAGAATCCTGGGTATGAACAACCTCTTGGGAGAGAGAATATATGCTGTCACACATGCGTGAAATGGAGGAGTGGTGAACAGAGTAGGTGTTGCTACAGGTGGGACAGGGAGCGTGAGTAGAAAAGGAAACAGATGTGCTCAGAGATGGAGAGAACGAAGTTGGATGTGAACACCGATGCAGGGCCAAGAAAAGGCAAGTGTGATCCTGTGGGGGTTTGGAGAGTGCCCCTCAGTTCCCTCTCAGCCCTCCCCCTTACCTAGATCCTCCTCCTTCTGGGGGGCCCCAGGCCCCCTGCTTGCGAAGACAGCCCTGACATCGGGATCCTTTGCTAAGTGATCCTGGAGGTCAGTAAGGAGGTGCCGGACGTCCTGAAGCAGCTCTGTGGCCGGGTCCCCAGGCCTGTGGGGGCCCCCAGCATCTGAGGTGAGGCGTGCCCGGAAGCCCCGGAACTGCTTGGCCACATAGCTGCTCCGGGCCCTGGCGAGAGCCCGGACGTGCTGAGTGAGCATGTCCTCAGGTCCTTCTTCGTCATCTTTGTCATCCTCCTCCTCCTCTTCCTCCTTCTCCTCCACCAGGCTGGCCAGAGCTGGCCTAAGATGGTGTTCCTCTGGGCTGAGCGGGCCTTCCACCCAGGAGACGCGGTGAGGGGCTGGGTTCCTGGGGGCTGACGTGAGGAGAGAGTCGGGTTCCACAGAAGAGCAGCAGCAGCTCCTTCACCCCTCAGGGGCCCCGGCCCTGCTTATCTAACCTGGACCGTGCCTCTCTGCAGTCTCTGGAGTTGCCCCTGGCGGGATCTGCTCCATCCCCCATCCTTTGTGGGTCTCCAGGTAGAGCTTGTTCACCAGGAAGACCACCCTCCTTGAGGTGTTGAGTTGGATGCTGCCGATCTGCAGAGGATCTGGGGGACAGCAGAAGTGAGGTGTCCCAGGTGTCCAAGGGGCCAGCCTTGGAGTCTTAGTGTTCAGCCTCATTACTGGAGGAACTGAGATTCAGTTCCTGGTACCTCTTCACTCAGACCCAGGAGCTGAGCACCATCCCCCTCAACTTTTTCAGGTCCCCTTGTGCTGTGGACTTAGTCGCTCAGTTGTGTCCAATTCTTTGCAATGCCATGGACTGTAGCCTGCCAAATTCCTCTGTCCATGGGGATTCTCTAGGCAAGGATACTGGAGTGGGTTGCCATGTCCTCCTCCAGGGGATCGTCCCAACCTAGGGAACGAACCCAGGTCTCTAGCATTGTGGGCGGATTCTTTACCATCTGAGCCACCAGGGAAGCCCCTCCAGTCCCCTTTCAGTTCACAGTCCCCTTTTTCCTCCCTTAAACCCTGTAGTTCGGTCCCCCAGGTACCATCCTCCTGGATGGAGGAGGTGGATAGGTGGACTCTTTCTCCGTTAGAGAATCATGTCTCACCTGTGTTTTGGTCTTCAGGCCCCAGGGTAGGAGGGGGCAAGAGCAATGTTCTAGGCAAAATATCCCTGAGAAAAGAAGCAGGAGCCACAGTGTGGGTGGGGTGTCATAGGGAAGGATCCTCCTTAGCACCTTTGATGGATGACCTGTACCTGCTGGCTGATAGGAAGGCCAGGAGATGGGGCAGATCTGGCATGCAGAGCTTAGAGGATTCCAGACACACACCTGGGGTAGTGGAGGGGAAAGAGGGCAAGAAGGAATAAGTTAGAAAACTTGAGGGGTAGCAGCATTCTTTTTTCTGGGACTCTCTCTTCCCCAATCCTGCAGTTCCCCCCAAGAACCTTCAGAACAGAAAAATTTCTAGCCGTTGCAGTCCCCTTCTTTTCCTGTGTTCTTATGCTAGCATCCCACTTATACCACCAAATATGATTCATTCATTAGGCAATGCCATCTATGGGGTCACACAGAGTCGGACATGACTGAAGTGACTTAGCAGCAGCAGCAGCATTAAGATAAGCGGTGGGGGGAGGGGGAGAGAAGGGGCCCCTCCCCTCCCCGCCCCTGCGCCTGGCCCGGACGCCCCTCGCGCCAGCTCGCGCCGACGGGACGCGGCGGAACCGTCCCCCGCGCGACACGTTCCAGGCCGCTCGCCCCCTCGAGCGCGTCCACGGCGGGCGACCGAACGGCCGCGTTATCTGCACCCCCGAGCTCCCAGCCTCCGCCCCTCCCCCACCCGTTGCACGCGGACCGCGGCCGCGGGCCCGGGGCGGCGCCTCCCTGGGATGCCCCCGCACCCCTCCCAGACCCCTCGCCCCCAGCCCCTACCAGTTCGGCGGCGAGCCTGGCCGGCCGTCCGAGATCGAAAAGAGAGCAGACACTGGGAAGTTTTGGGGGAGGGAGGGGCGGGCCTTAAAGGGACCACGACCTTTTTCCAGCCGGGGGAAAAAAAACGTAGGGGGGTTGTTGCGGGGGGAGACCAAGAGTTGCCCTGCAATTGAATGGAGGAAACAACGCAAAGAGAGGATGGGAAGACTCCGCGCCCCTTTTCCCCAAACAACCCCAACCTCTCAACACCCGCTCCACATCCCTCACAGAAAGTGGCACAGTTGTTTGGGAATCAATGCCTCTTTGCTCCTGGTTAGCCAAGTGTTGTGTTCGTTGGTTATACAGACAGGGAAATGAGCTCAGGGGACGCTAGCAACTAACCCAGGATCCCAGCGCTTGTAAGTGGCAGATATAGAAGAATTTGCCGCAAAGATGCATAACCACTGCAGTGCCTGTTATGGTTATGGGGTGGGGGTGGGGTGGGGCTGCAGTATACCCTGGAGAATAAGAGCGTGGGTCCCGGGGTCAGACTGTCAGCTTTCAGATGTGGACGGTGAACCTACTATGTGGCGTTGGAAAAGTGATTTCGCATTCTGGGGCCTCTATTGAGTTTGGGTGCAGGTGCACTCAACCTGCATCGTTGGCTGGTCTTGAGAGGTGCTGAGAATGTCCAAACGGGACCTCAAATCTACCTCCAGTTCAGAGACTGAGGCCGGGAGAAGGAAGAGACCAGCTGAAGATTAACTAGCCTCTGAAAAAAATCCTCCCCTCCTTAGCACCCCCAGGGCCTAATCTAACCTTTGTGGGCCCATCTAAATCCACGCCTAACCCTTTCCCCTTGTCCTCCACATGGCGTGAACACTGGTTTTCCTTCTGTTCATCAAATGCCCAAAGCTCATTCCTGATGCTGCACTGGCTACTAGTCTGCCTAGAGAACACTTTTCTCCCAAATCTTTGCTCCTCATTTGACAGGCCTTGGCTCATATGTCACTTGCTGAGCACCCTGCCTAGTTAGCCCCGATACAGAATCATGATTTCCCATCTTTGCTCTTATTGACATGTGAAAATATCTAGTTATTTAATTTTTGTCACCTTACTAGCATCTGGGCTCTTTGGGAGCCAGAAGTAGGTATGTTTTAATTCCTCCAAGGACTATTCATTCATATATCAGATGTTTATTGAGCTCACACTATTTGGGGCATCTGGGATAAAATGATGAACAAGATAGGGAAAAACTCCCTTCCTCCTGGAGTTTACAATCTAGTGTAAAAGATGCACAATTCTCAAGTAAAACATGTATTAGATGATGATAACTGCTATGAAGACAGTAAAATAGGGAAGGAGGATGAGATGTGCATGAGGGGAGTTGGCTCAGAAGGGTGTTCAGGGGAAGCCTCGCTGAGAAGATGATATTTATTTTATTATTGTGTTTAAAAAATTAAAAAAATTTTTTGGCTATTCCACACTTAGTTCCCCAACCAGGGATTGAACCTGAGCCCCCTGCATTGGAAGCACAAAGCCTTAACCACTGGACACCAGGGAAGTCTCTATTTTTTTATTATTATTATTATTTACAAGATGACATTTTAGCAAAGCCCTGAAGTGGAGAGAGAGGAGGTCATGTGGATGCTGGGGGAAGAGCATTCCAAGGGAACATCCAGTGCAAAGGCCCTGAGGTGACAGTGTGCCTGATGTGTTCCAGGAATTGGGGCTTCCCTGTTGGCTCAGATGGTAAAGAATCTGTCCACCATGCAGATCGGGATTCGACCCCTGGGTCAGAAAGATCCCCTGGAGAAGAGAATGGCTACCACTATTCTACAATACTCTTACCTGGAGAATCCCATGGACAGAGAAGGCTCCAGTCTACAGTCCGTGGGGTCACAAAGAATCAGACACTGCTGAGCGACTGACACTTTGTGGCAGGAGTAAAGGGAGGAAGGGGTAAATGGTAAGTGATGACATCAGGGAACAGGGAGAGGGCAGTTTGTGAGTGTCCTCCTGGGCCACAGGGAGGGGAGGATTTTGAGATGAGGTCTCAGGATGGTCATGAGCAAGGGAGGGCCCTGGTCCGGGTTGGGTGTTCATGGGAGCCCTGCGGCTCTGGGCTGTGGGTGTGGCAAACTGACTGTGGGAGGTGAGATGGCAGCAGGAAGACAGTGAGGAGGCTGAGTCAAGGGAAAGGCTGGAGAAGGTGGAAGAGATCAGGATGGGAGCTGTGGAGGGATTGAAGTGAGCAGGTTATGGATGTGTTTTGAATGTTGAGCTCAAACAGGATGGTCTGAGGGGTCAAAATTCCTCATGATTCAAAACTACCCCAACTGCAGGGCTCGTGGTGGTTTAGTCACTAAGTTGTATCCAACCCTTGCAACCCCCTGAACTGTACCCGGCCAGGCTCCTCTGTCCATGGGATTTTCCAGGCAAAAATTCCAGAGTGGGTTGCCATTTCCTTCTCCAGGGGATCTTCCTGACCCAGGATCGAACCCACATCTCCGGCATTGCAAGTTGATTCTTTACCACTGAGGCACAAATAATGCCTGCAGGGCTCATAGCGGTGGCCAACATCCCCAGCTATTTTTGGTCCTCTATCTACTAAGAGATGCTGCATTTTTAAGGAGAATCTCTTCTCCCTCTCCGTTTGACAAAGACCCGTTCCATGGCCTCCCAGGACCAACCCTCCTGGGAGTGTGTCCATGTCAGTGTTGGGGGTGTGCATAACGACTCTAGGACACTTACAGCAAAACCCAGTCCAGAGGGCGGTGGGGACTTGTAGCCTTAAAAAAAAAACAAAAAACTTCTTAATTTAAAAATTTTATGTATCTACTTTTTGACCGCTGCATGGCTTGTGGGATCTAAGTTCCTGGACCAGGGATCAAGCCCATGCCCCTTGTAGTAGAATCACCGATTCTTAACCACTGGGCCACCAGGGAAGTCCCAATAATTTTAAAAATTGAAGTATAGTGGATTTATGATATTGTGTATCCCTCCCATGGCCACACTTAGACCTTGTCTCACTAACCACGGCCTCTTTAGAAGCTCAGTTTCATGTGTGTTACTCTGTACCTATTGCCCATCTATTTCATTCCTTTCAGAAGCTCAACTCCAATAAGTCATTAGCCCTACCATGTTTCCATGGTCTCTCAGCTCCCTCGTATCTTCCCACAGATTAAATTCCTAGACCAACCACTGTAAGCACCGCACCTGACCTTATGCCCATTCTCTATACACTCCACCCTACTCATCTTGCAAAAGAACAATCCTTATTAAATCTAAGGCTCCATCTATCACGTGCCTGCATCTGTGCAGGTGAATGTGGGTGGAGAAAAATATACAATCATGTTGACTGATCTCACCCCAAATTCATTCCCATGGACTTGGAATGGATGCACAATGGTGTGTAATAAATTTTCCTGTGTCCCTGGTCCCTTGGGCTTCCCTTGTGCCTCAGATGGTAAAGAATTCACCTGCCACGCAGAAGACCTGGGTTCAATTCCTGGGTTGGGAAGATCTCCTAGAGGAGGGCACGGCAACCCACTCCAGTATTCTTGCCTAGAGAATTCCCTTGGACAGAGGTGCCTGGCGGGCTACAGTCCATGAGGTGGCAAAGAGTCGGACAAGACTGAGCAACGAAGCGTGCATGCGCGTGCGCATAGACACATGCACGCACACATACACATGTCCCCTGACTCTCCCAGAGGATATATCAGATCTTCTCCTCAAATCTCTACCAGTGAGTCTTCCCTGGTTATCTAGTGGCTAAGACTCCATGCTCCCAATGCACAGGGCCCGGGTTCCATCCTGATCAGGAACTAGATACCACATGCCACAACAAAGACAGAAGATCCCACGTGCTGCAACTAAGACCCAGAACAGCCAAATAAATAAAATAATCAAACCCTCTAACAGCATATTCCTCTCAACAGTGTCTTTCTTCTTGCTTCCTGAGAGAACCACAGCCACCCTCCCCCCACATCCCCTCTGCTGCATCTTCACCGCCCACTCCACCTTCCCACTTTTAAGTGGGGAAACTAGCCATGTTCCCATCTGCTGAGCTTCTTTTTTTTCCCTATGCATATTCTTATTTTTTTCTTCACCTATTCAAGAAATTGGTCTCCTGTGGGCTCAGGGTCTCAGGAGAGAAATGTGACAAGCCCTAAAGCAGGAGTAGGTCAGCTTTCTTTTCTTTTTTTAAAGCCTCTTCAGGGCTTTGAACGGAAATTGCTTCATGGTCTGTTGGGCCTCAAATTGAAAACTCAGATGCCTTTAGGGGTTAATGGGTAAAGCCGGCCTGGTAGGGGAAAAATTCTCAGTTGCATTACACAGTTGTGACTTAATTTTCCTCAAGCTTTACTGAGATATGCCTGACTTTCAAGAAACCATACATATTCAAAGTATACAGTTGACGGGGACTTCCCTGGCAGTCCAGTAGTTGAGACTCCTAACGTCCAGTGCAGGGGGGGCAAGTCTGATACCTGGTTGGGACCACACATACGCTAAGGAGACAGATGACCTGGTCCAAATCCTGGCTCTGCCATTTCCTAACTATGTGGCCCGGGCAAGACCCCTTATCTCTGAGTCTTACACTGTGAAAAGGGGATGCTGATAATACCACCTGTACCTCCTAAGGTTGTGGCATTGTTGATTCACAAACTGGCCCCTGGACATAGAGGGTCAGAAGACCAAGAAAGAGGCATGTCCAGACAGAAAAGTGAAAGTGTTCATCGCTCAGTCCCATCCGGCTCTTCGTGATCCCGTGGACCGTAGCTTGCCAGACTCCTCTGTCCATGAAATTCTCCAGGCAAGAATACTGGAGTGGGTTGCCATTTACTTCTGCAGGGGCTCTTTGTGACTGAGGGGTCGAACTCGGGTCTCTTGCAATGCAGGCAGACCCTTTGCTGTCTGAGTCATCAGAGCAAATCTGGTGGTAGATGGCAGGTGTAACAAGCAAGGGAAAGTTCACAGGAGGCTTATCTTGGGCAGGTCTCTGCACCCACCTGCAAGAATCTTCCAGCTCTATGTACAGAGGCCTTGACTGGGCCATCAGGTATACCATCTAGATAGTCTCAACCACACCCTACTTTCCCAAGGTTGTGTGCCCTTGGAACAACTCCCATTGTGGGAACAGTGGGCAGTGTACATTCCAAGGACAGGGAAGGGGGTGAGGAGCCTCTGATGGCCTGGGTCCAGCTCTCAGGTCAACTGGCAGTCATGTGTGCTCTCTTGATGACCTCCTCCAGCAGGCAGGCAAGCCACTAAACATTAGTTAGTATCTACCCTTGGGTTGCTGGGAAGCCAGAGATTAACATACCATGCCTCTTTAAGGGTCATGAAATGGTGGCTTGTAGTGATTTTGATTTGCACTTCTTGAGTGATGAGTGATATTTATTATCTTTTCAAGGCTTCTCTGATGGCTTGGCGGTAGAGAATCTGCTTGCAATGCAGGAGATGTGGATTCTATCTCTGGGTCGGGAAGATCCCCTGGAGGAGGAAATGGCAAGCTGCTCCAATATTCTTGCCTGGGAACTCCCATGAACAGAGGAGCCTAGTGGGCTACAGTCCATGGGATCTCAAAAGAGTTGGACACGACTGAGCACATTATCTTTTCATGAGCCTTTTAGCCACATGCATATCTTTTTTGGAGAAATCTCCATTTAATTCCTTTGCCTGTTAAAAAAAATTTATTGTTTGGGTTTTGTTATTGTTGTTGCTGAGTTTTAGAAATCATATATATACATACATCATATATATTCTGGATATTAACCCCTTATGATTTGTGGATACTTTCCCCTATTCCATGGGTTGATTTTACATTCTGTTGATTGTTTCCTTTCATGGATACTTTTTTTTTCCTCCCCCCTGGCCATGCTGTGTGGCTTGCAGGATCTTAGTTCCCCTAGAAGGGACTGAAACCAGGCCCACAACAGTGAAAGCAACAAGTCTTAACCACTGGAATGCCACGGAATTCCCCACACTTTAAAATTTTTAATGTATTCCAGTTAATCTTTGTTGCCTGTCCTTTTGGTGTCATATCCAAGAAATCATTGCCAAATCTAATGTCACAGAACTTTCCCCCTATGTTTTCCTCTAATAGATTTATAGTTTTTACATTTAGGTCTTTCATCCATTTCAGGTTAATTTTTGTATACATTTTTAGAAAAGGGTCCAACTTTATCCTTAAAAAAACTTAAAAATTTTTTTTCTTGGTTGTGCTGCACAGTATGAGGGATCTTAGTTCTCTGACCAGGGATCTAACCCAGCCCCCTGCATTGGAAGCACGAAGTATTAACCACTGGACTGCAAGAGAAGTCTCCCAACTTAATTCTTTTGCACATGGGTATCCATCCAGTTTTCCCCATTCCATTCATTGAAAAGACGATTCTTTCCCAGTCAAATGGTATGAAGCCCTTGTCAAAAATCATTTGACCCTACTTGCTGCTGCTGCTGCTGCTACATCTCTTCAGTCGTGTCTGACTCTGTGCGACCCCATAGATGGCAGCCCACCAGGCTCCCCCGTCCCTGGGATTCTCCAGGCAAGAACACTGGAGTGGGTTGCCATTTCCTTCTCAAATGCATGAAAGTGAAAAGTGAAAGTGAAGTCACTCAATCGTGTCTGACTCTTAAGAGACCCCACGGACTGCAGCCCACCAGGCTCCTCCGTCCATGGGATTTTCCAGGCAAGAGTACTGGAGTGGCTTGCCATTGTCTTCTCCATTGACCATATTTGTGAGCATTTATTTCCAGAATTTGTATTTTTAACAAATTGCTACGGAGAATAACTGATACATAGTATCAGATTGTTGCAGGAAGAGGTACTGCTTCTGTTACAAATTCCAAGCTCTTTCTACTGGTCCTAGGCCATGAAGACAAGGTGTTGAGACAAGGAATTCGACTTTATTTAGAGAGCTGACTGACCAAGAAGATGGCATGCTAATGTGTCAAAATAACCATCTTATCTGGGTCTGGATACCAGGTTCTTTTAAATATCAGAGATGAAGAGGAGAGAAGGAAACAAAGTATCATGGTCATTAATCTTGCAAATATCTCCTAGAATGGTAAACCTCAGGGAGATGTGTTAATTTCTTCCTTCCTGCCACCTACAGGTGGACAGGGTTCTGAACAAAGGTACTTTAATTGTCAGGCAGAGGGGCAGGATTCTCTGAGGCAGGCCATTATGTATGATCATAATAATAAAAGCAAAGGAAAGCAAGTCAGAGAAACTGTTTCAACATGGAATCGGAACTGACTTCTCCATGCAACACTTCCAGGGTCTGAGTGAGGACTCTTTTCTAACACTCAGAGATGAATTGTTTGAGGAGACACCCTTGCTGATAAAGCAAGAGACTTTATTGGGAAGGGGCGCCCAGGTGGAGAGCAGCAGGTTAAGGGAACCCAGGAGATCTGCTCTGCCACATGGCTTGCACTCTCAGGTTTTATGGTGATGGGATTAGTTTCCAGATTGTCTCTGGCCAATCATTCTGACTTAGGGTCCTTCCTGGAGGCGTGTGCATCTTCCAACCAAGATGGATTCCAGCGAGGAAGATTCTGGGAGGTTGGCAGGACATGGCATCAGTAGCAGTAGCAAATTCTTCTGAGTTAGTTTTTTTTACAAGACATAAAATGGGCTGGTGTGTCCTCCCTCCTTTTGTCTCCTCCTGAATTCTGGTTACTTACTGGTGACAGCACCCTATTTTTTTTTTAAATCAGGACCTCCTGTTGTGAGACAACTCAGGCAAGCAGTTAGCATCATGCCTGGCCAAGGCAGGTGGTTTTGGTCAATGGTTCCCTAACAAGATAAACAGGAAGGGAGGCTGCACTTTTTGAGAAGTCATAGAGTAGATGATGCAGAGATGCGAGTTCAATCTCTGGGTAGGGAAGATCCCCTGGAGAAGGAAATGGCAACCGACTCCAGTATCTTGCCTGGGAAATCCCACGGACAAAGGAGCCTGGCAGGCTACCATCCATGGGGCTGCAAAAGGGTTGGACAAGTTGAACGACTAAACATCCACTGCCACAAGAACAAACTTTGAGCCTTATTATGTGCTCATTGTGACACATTCAGTTCAGCCGCTCAGTCGTGTCTGTATACATTAGCACATGTTAAATGACACACCCACAGGCACCGTGACAGTTCCAAGGCTGACCATAGAAGGCCCAAAACTGGGCAGTGGTGGCCCAATTCCTGGAAATCCCTGCCCCTTCCCCCAAATAGTTAGAACATTGTTTGTTCATTAGCATATGAAATTACCCAGCCTATAAAAACTAACACCCGCTGTCCCCTTACCCCAGAGCCTCTCTCACCTGAGATGACACACATTCTGTCTATGGAATGTGTGTTTCCCAAGATTGCTTTCAGTTTCTGAGATGACCGTACTTCTGCTTGTGGAATGTGTTTCTCTCTAAATGAAGTTGCTTTCACTTTACCCCAGCTTGCCCTTAAATTCTTTTCTGCCTGAAGCCATGGACCATAACTTGGCAGCCCATCCTGAATCCTTGGCAGCCTACCCCATCAAGACCTGGGATCTGACCATTCTCTCGCTCCCCCTTCTCCTGCAACACAGGTAGAGGAAAGTCCAGCAAAGGCCCTGGGCTGGGTGGATGCCTGGCAGGTATGGGGAGCAATGAGGAGGTGAGTGAGGCTGGAGCAGGTGATGAGGGGGTGAGTGGGAGGAGATGAGAGTCTGGCAGGTCCTCTGGGAACCTGTGGGCTTCCAGGGCCCTGGGCAGCGCTCAGGCCTTCTCCTGGAGTGACCTGGGCCATGTGACCCGGGCAAATGGTGGAACTGCAGGATGAGAAGAGGCCTCAAGATCAAGTGGTGGGTTGTCTCCAGCTGACTTCTGTGACTAGGGCCTAGGATGAACCAGGGGGAAGTGGGAAGCTTATGGTATTAATCAAATTAAAATTTCCTCTCAGGTTAAAATTTCTTCCCAACATGGTGGGAGGAGGGCTCAACTTAGATATCAGAGAATAAAGAAATAAAATTGTGTTTTGTGCAAACCTAATTTTTGGCTTGAGAGGTAGACCTCCGATCTGTTTTTAAAATTTCCTCTGGCTGCCACTTGGAGGGCATGGGACAGGATTCCCAGGACTGGGAACCAGGAGGCAGGGGGAGGCTGGGGCTGGACCATGATGGAGCTGTGGAAGAGGGGAAAGTGTGGGAAAGAGGGAGGAGAGGAAGGGTCCAGGGTGAGGCTTGGGCTCTGGTCTAGGGACTTGGGGATCATGAGGGACCCCTGAAATGTGGACTAGAAGGAGGAATGGGTTTCTGGGAGATGCTGTGGCCAGTTTGGGACATCACGGGAATGGGAATCCAAGAGAAGGTATCCAGTAGGAAGTCCAGAGCTTCAGAGTGAAGCCAAAGCCACATTTAACCAATGATACTCCAAACATCAGCCATTTAGTTTCACTTTCCCATACTTTGCCTCGTATCCATGTGTCACCTATACTCTTAGCTAGTTAATCACTTTCTTTAAATTGAGTCACTTAAAAAAAAATTAAACATGTTTATTTATACAGGAAACATCATTTCACTCCAGGAAGTGGAAAACGGCCATAAACAGAATAGAATAGTACAAATAAACCCAATGATTCAGCAAGGATCAAAGAGAGGTGCTGAGAGCATGGGCTAAAAAGTTGTTGGTGGACAAGTTATTCAGGGTCTCAAGATACCGCCCACAGAGCATCAAAAAGCTGAATTGTGTCCCCTCCCCAAATTTAAATGTTGAAGTCTTAACCCCCGGAACTCAGAGTGTGACTATATTTGGAGAAAGGGCTTTTAAGAGGTGATTAAGTGAAAGTGAAGTCATACAGATGGGCTCTGATGCAACATGAAAGAAAAGAAAGAAAGAAAGTGAAGTCGCTCAGTCGTGTCCGACTCTTTGCGATCCCATGGACTGGTCGTCTACCAGGCTTCTCTGCCCATGGGATTTTCCAGGCAAGAGTACTGGAGTGGGTTGCCATTTCCTTCTCCAGGGATGCCACGTGAGTGGTGTCCTTACACAAAGAGGAGATGAAAACGCAGACACACACGCAAAAGAAAGAGCATGTTGGGACTTCCCTGGCAGTCCACAGGCTAACACTGCACTCTCAGTGCAGGGGGCCTGGGTTTGATCCCTGGTCAGGGAACTAGAGCCCACATGTTGCAACTAACAGTTCACGTGCTGCAACTAAAAATCCCCTCACGCCACAACTAAGACCCGGCATAGCCAAATAAATAAAATAAATATTTCTAAAAATACCCACTCCAGTATTCTTGCCTGGAGAATCCCATGGACAGAGGAGCTTGGTGCTTGGCAGGCTACAGTCCATGGGGTCGCAAAGAGCTGGACACAACTGAAGCGACAAAGAAAACTGTACATAAAATAAGTAAACAACAAGGACCCAGTGCATAGCACAGGGAACTGTACTTAGCATCTCATAATAACTTGTAATGGAAAAGAATCTGAAGAATATATATATATACACACACATATATATTCTTTAAATATTCTTAACACTAACACAACATTGTAAATTAACTATACTTCAGTTTTAAAAAACAAAGTCAAAGGCTGAGTCCCCTCTGGGATTCCAGGGGACAATCCATACCTTGTCTTTTCCAGCTTCTAGAGGATGCCTACATTCTTTGGCTCCTAGCCACATCACTCCAATCTGTGTGTGCATCATGATACCTCCTCCTCTCACTCTGATCTCCCTGCCTCCCTCTTATAAGGGGATTTACACTGGGCCCACCTGAATCCAGGATAATCTCCCCATCACAAGATCCTTAATTTAGTCACATCGGTGAAGTCCCTTTTGGGCTTCTCTGGTGGTTCTGACAGTAAAGAATTCACCTGCAATGCAGGACACCCAGGTTTGACCCCTGGGTCAGGAAGATTTCTGGGAGAAGGGCATGGCAATCCACTCCAGTATTCTTGTCTGGGAAATCCAATGGAGAGAGGAGCCTGGTGGGCTACGGTCACAGAGTCGGACACGACTGAGAGACTAACACTGTCCCTTTTCCCACTGAAGGTAAAATATTCACAGATTATGGGTATCATCAGGTGGATATCTTGGGAGGGGCATTATTCTGTTTACCCTAGGGAGGATCCAGTCAGAGAAGCTGTAGTTTTGGACAGCAGTGCCTGAGAGAGCCTCACTAAGAAGGTGACGTCTACCTAAGGGTCTGAAAGAAGGGAAGGAAGGAGCAAGGTGGATATTGGGGAATGGCATGCCAGGAACCGGAACAGCCAATGTAAAGGTTCAGAGGTCTTTCCTCAGACCTGTTTCCTTTTCCTGGAAACCCCTGCCTCTAAACGACAGGGGTCAGAAGTTGGTGCTGTCCCAGATGCCTCCTGAATCTTGCTCGTGGGGCAGAAGGGTTTGAGATCTCTAATCATCGTTGGTCTCTCACATAATCTCTGCCGCCCATGGTTCCTCAAAGGGCAGCTTGGCCTGCGGAGAGAGGCAGGAGCCTGGGTCAGAAAGGAAACAGGTCCAGCCCCCCCTGCCACCCGCAGTCCTGAGGAGTGATCACCTGCTCCCCAGCGGGGCTCTGTCTATGCAGCGTCCGCCTGCGGTGCCACTGGTGCAGGGAGGCCTGGACCTCAGAGCTGAGGCCCTTGGGCGCGCGGGCCGTGTCGGGCTCGTAGTGGGCAATGTGGTACAGTGCCCCAAACCACGTGGTCAGGTAGTACCCGGCTACGGGCAAGAAGAGGAGGTCAGCGCAGCCATCTCAACTCCCCCGAAGCCCGCCCCCACCCCGCAGGTTGCCCGCTTTCCCTCCCACTGCAGGCAGGGGGCCCAGGGCGCCCCTTGTCGGCTCCCGGGGTTCTGGGGCTGGGGGCTCACCTTCTCCCTGTAGTTCGTCCGGATCCAGGAGCTCCATGAGAAACTCAACGTCCAGCTGCGTCTCTCCAATGTCTGGACTCCAGATCAGTTCCTCTGTCAGCGCTGGCAGGAAGGCGTCGGCCCCCAGGGGCTCTAAGGGAGGGAAGGACAGGCTCTGGGATTGGATGGGGACGTGCTGGCAACTTCCATCCCATCCCCAAGACCGCGAGTGCTGGCTACCCTTCCACTTTGCGGGATATGCAAACGACCCTCACTCGATTCCCCAGGTTCGCGTAGAGCTTGCCATCTCCCGCTCGACGTGTGCACAGCCGCTTGCTGCCTGGCTCCCACAACCCTCAAGTCACGCCACATACAGGTAGACTCAAGACCTCTACTTTACCTTGGTTCTCCCCACGAGCCAGACCCTCGTAGACGTCACTGCACACCGCCAGCAGGAGCGACACCTTGCGGCGCGGGGCGCAGGCCGCGTGGAGGTGCGCCAGGCGCGCATGAATGCGGCTCCGTAGGGCGGGGGCGGGGCTTCGCCTCTCACGCCCCGCCCCCTGGGCTCCCGGAGGCCCCGCCTCCGCCCGCAGGGCTACCTGTCGCCGCCGTAGTTGCCGCAGCTCTGCGGCGCGGAGCGTGCGGAGTCGCATCCACAGGGCGGGCTTCAGAGGCGCCAGCACCGCGCGGTACAAGGCCGCCTCCACTGCGGGGCCTGTAGGGGTTGAGATGGGGTTAGGCAGGTCCGCCAGGTTGACCCATGCCACTTTCTCTCCACTGACCCACCATGACCAATCACCACCCCTCCCTAGCCTCTGTCCACCCACTTATGTACACGTAGGCTGCAGTCCATGGGGTCGCTGAGTCGGACACGACTGAGCGACTTCACTTTCACTTTTCACTTTCATGCATTGGAGAAGGAAATGGCAGCCCACTCCAGTGTTCTTGCCTGGAGAATCCCAGGGATGGCGGAGCCCAATGGGCTGCCGTCTATGGGGTCGCACAGAGTCGGACACGACTGAAGCGACTTAGCAGCAGCAGCAGCAGCAGGTGTGAGTACATGTAGAAGAATCCTGGGTATGAACAACCTCTTGGGAGAGAGAATATATGCTGTCACACATGCGTGAAATGGAGGAGTGGTGAACAGAGTAGGTGTTGCTACAGGTGGGACAGGGAGCGTGAGTAGAAAAGGAAACAGATGTGCTCAGAGATGGAGAGAACGAAGTTGGATGTGAACACCGATGCAGGGCCAAGAAAAGGCAAGTGTGATCCTGTGGGGGTTTGGAGAGTGCCCCTCAGTTCCCTCTCAGCCCTCCCCCTTACCTAGATCCTCCTCCTTCTGGGGGGCCCCAGGCCCCCTGCTTGCGAAGACAGCCCTGACATCGGGATCCTTTGCTAAGTGATCCTGGAGGTCAGTAAGGAGGTGCCGGACGTCCTGAAGCAGCTCTGTGGCCGGGTCCCCAGGCCTGTGGGGGCCCCCAGCATCTGAGGTGAGGCGTGCCCGGAAGCCCCGGAACTGCTTGGCCACATAGCTGCTCCGGGCCCTGGCGAGAGCCCGGACGTGCTGAGTGAGCATGTCCTCAGGTCCTTCTTCGTCATCTTTGTCATCCTCCTCCTCCTCTTCCTCCTTCTCCTCCACCAGGCTGGCCAGAGCTGGCCTAAGATGGTGTTCCTCTGGGCTGAGCGGGCCTTCCACCCAGGAGACGCGGTGAGGGGCTGGGTTCCTGGGGGCTGACGTGAGGAGAGAGTCGGGTTCCACAGAAGAGCAGCAGCAGCTCCTTCACCCCTCAGGGGCCCCGGCCCTGCTTATCTAACCTGGACCGTGCCTCTCTGCAGTCTCTGGAGTTGCCCCTGGCGGGATCTGCTCCATCCCCCATCCTTTGTGGGTCTCCAGGTAGAGCTTGTTCACCAGGAAGACCACCCTCCTTGAGGTGTTGAGTTGGATGCTGCCGATCTGCAGAGGATCTGGGGGACAGCAGAAGTGAGGTGTCCCAGGTGTCCAAGGGGCCAGCCTTGGAGTCTTAGTGTTCAGCCTCATTACTGGAGGAACTGAGATTCAGTTCCTGGTACCTCTTCACTCAGACCCAGGAGCTGAGCACCATCCCCCTCAACTTTTTCAGGTCCCCTTGTGCTGTGGACTTAGTCGCTCAGTTGTGTCCAATTCTTTGCAATGCCATGGACTGTAGCCTGCCAAATTCCTCTGTCCATGGGGATTCTCTAGGCAAGGATACTGGAGTGGGTTGCCATGTCCTCCTCCAGGGGATCGTCCCAACCTAGGGAACGAACCCAGGTCTCTAGCATTGTGGGCGGATTCTTTACCATCTGAGCCACCAGGGAAGCCCCTCCAGTCCCCTTTCAGTTCACAGTCCCCTTTTTCCTCCCTTAAACCCTGTAGTTCGGTCCCCCAGGTACCATCCTCCTGGATGGAGGAGGTGGATAGGTGGACTCTTTCTCCGTTAGAGAATCATGTCTCACCTGTGTTTTGGTCTTCAGGCCCCAGGGTAGGAGGGGGCAAGAGCAATGTTCTAGGCAAAATATCCCTGAGAAAAGAAGCAGGAGCCACAGTGTGGGTGGGGTGTCATAGGGAAGGATCCTCCTTAGCACCTTTGATGGATGACCTGTACCTGCTGGCTGATAGGAAGGCCAGGAGATGGGGCAGATCTGGCATGCAGAGCTTAGAGGATTCCAGACACACACCTGGGGTAGTGGAGGGGAAAGAGGGCAAGAAGGAATAAGTTAGAAAACTTGAGGGGTAGCAGCATTCTTTTTTCTGGGACTCTCTCTTCCCCAATCCTGCAGTTCCCCCCAAGAACCTTCAGAACAGAAAAATTTCTAGCCGTTGCAGTCCCCTTCTTTTCCTGTGTTCTTATGCTAGCATCCCACTTATACCACCAAATATGATTCATTCATTAGGCAATGCCATCTATGGGGTCACACAGAGTCGGACATGACTGAAGTGACTTAGCAGCAGCAGCAGCATTAAGATAACTATTTATTTTCAGGCACTGGAGATACATTGGTCAAAAGGCAGATACAGTCACTGCCTGCCTGTAGCTTACCTTTTAGTGGCGGGAGACGAAAATGAATGAGCAAACAAATAATGCTAAGTGTTATAGTGTATTGAATGCCAGAAATGAAATAGAGTGATTGAAAGTGACGAGGGCTATCATTAGCTGTAGTGGTCAAAGAAGATTACATTTCTGTAGAGGTCGAAAGGATGGAGACTAAACTAGCCATTCAAGGAAGGGCACTCATACAGGAAAAAAATACAAAGGCCCTGAAGTTAGGACACATTTAGCCTGCTCAAGGAACAGAAAAAAACAGTCTCTAGAGCAGAGAGAATGACGGGCAGTAGTGAGAAGTGCTAATCATAATCTTACAGGCCATGATAAGGAGTTTATTTTTTAAATATTTATTTATTTGGCCATACTGGGTCTTGGTTGCAGCCTGTGGGATCTTCATTTTGGCATGAAAACAGCTGCAGCATGCAGGATCTAGTTTCTCAACCAGGGATTGAACCGGGCCTCCAGCATTGGGAGCATGGAGTCTCAACCACTGGACCACCAGGGAAGTCCCATGAGGAGTTTACTGTTTATCTAAAATGTTGCAGGGCTTCCCTGGTGGCTCAGAGAGTAAAGCGGCTGCCTGCAACGCGGGAGACCCGGCTTTGATCTCTGGGTTGGGAATATCTCCTGGAGAAGGAAATGGCAACCCACTCCAGTATTCTTGTCTGGAGAATCCCATGGATGGAGGAGCCTAATAGGCTACAGTCCACGGGGTCGCAGAGTCGGACATGACTGAGCGACTTCACTTTCTTTTTTTTTTTTAAGATGTTGCATGTCCTTTGGAGGGTTTAAGGCAGGAATGTATAACATCCGGTTGATGTTTGAAAATACCGCTCTGGCTGCTGTGTCCAGAATGGACTGCAGGAAGAAAAGGGTGGGAGCACAGAGACCAGAGAGGTGGCCGCTGCAATTGTCTGGGCAAGAGGTGATGGTGGTTAGGATTAGGGTGATGGATGTAGAGAGGATTAGGAAGATTCAGGAGATACTTTACAGTGAAAAATGACTGATCTTGGTGATACATTTGTTGTGGACTGGAAACTTGAGGGTAGGCTCCTTACCTCCAGGAAGCTTCTGGATCTGGTAGGTGTTGACTTCCCCTGATGAAGGTCCTGTCTTCAACACCAGGACCTGTCCGGGATCATGTCCTATGACCAGGAAACTCTGGGGGAAGGGAGACAAAGGCCAAGCTGAAGAGGAATGCTGCAGAAGTCTGTTACTATTGCCTGCCTAGTGTCTGTTTCCTTTATTTTGAGTCCCACATTCCAAATTTCCTTTAGAAAACTCTATTCCACTCTCTACTCTAGGTCCTGCAGGTTGGATTAACTCTCCCAAGACCCATAAGGGTGGGTCCATGACCTGACCTAGCCAATAGGATTGAGTGTTCTCTGACCATTGTGGCTGGTTCAGAGATGGGCATGTGTACCAAATGCAGCCAACGGAAATCTCCTACAGGAGCTCTTTGGAAAGAGGCCTCATTTTACACTGGGGTTGCTAACCTGGTAAAATGTGGCCCTGTGCTTGGGCCAGCCATCTAGAATTGCTTTATCCAAATCTATTCCCTACTCCTTGCAGAACTCTAGCTTTGTTCAGGGCATTAACAGGCCCAGCCATGGAAGATAGGTAGTGATCAATGTAGGCATTGGTTCTCACCTCTGGCTGCATAACTCCCAGGAGAGCTTTTATTTTTTGGTTTGTTTGCTTTTTGGCTGCACAGCATGGCTTGTAGGATCTTAGATCCTCCACCAGGGATCAAACCCGACCCCTCAGCAGTGAAAACTCGGAGTCCTAACCACTGGACTGCCAGGGAATCCTTTCCAGGTGAACTTTTAAAAAATATTGCTACCTGGGCCTTGTCTGTATATTCTGAATAAACTGTGAAGGCTTTTGTTTTTGCTGGTAAAAGGAAAAAATGCTCCTTTCTTCCTCCTGCCTGGCATGCACACATGTGCTTGGGTCTGGGGCAGCCACTAGGCAACCATAAAGGAAGTCTAGGAGAACTGCTGAGATGTCCTTGATGTCGTTTGAGGAGCAGAACTAGAGCCTTCAGCTGTCTTTCTGGTTATGTTAGAAAGATAAATGCTTACTTATCAAGATATTGAAGAACAAGTGTTTATTTGGAATGAAAAATATTTAGAATTTCCCAAAGTTTAAAGCAAAGCCAAGGAATTCCCTGGAGGTCCAGTGTTAGGACTCTGCACTTCCATTGCAGGGGGCCTGGGTTCAAGCCTTGGTCAGGAAATTAAGATCTCAGAAGCTGTGCAGTGTGGTTAAAATTTAAAAAAAAAAAAGCCAAGAAATGGGATGAAGAGAAATATACATATATTGTTTGATGTTCCAGATCCAGACATCCCTAAAATGACTTTTACTTCTGGACTTTTTTTGCTTCCCTGGTGGCTCAGATGGTAAAGAATCTGCTTATAATGCAGGAGACCCGAGTTCGATCCCTGGGAAGATCCCTTGGAGAAGGGAATGACTACACACTCCAGTATGCTTGCCTGGAAAATCCCAAAGACAGAGGAGCCTGGCAGGTTACAGTCCACGGGGTCGCAGAGACTCAGCCATGACTGGGCGACTGACACTTTCACTTTCACTGGTCTTTTCAGTCATGTGAATCAATAAGCAGGGCTTCGGTTTGCCTGGTTTGTGTTGTGCTTGTCACTGGCAACCGGCGGGGTCCTAACTGGTTCAGGGTGTCATGGGGAGGGTCAGAGAGGGTTCCTAGGGGTGAGTACTTACCCCTGGTGGCCACAGGTCCAGAAGGGCTTTCGCACCGTGGGCATCCAGCTCTGGGATCTGCCACACCCTCCATGTCCTCTGAAGGCGAAGGAGTGACTCTGGGGTCCCAAGGACCCTTAAGGGGGTCTCACCAGCTCCATTCGCCTGTGATGGGATTAGTCTGGGACAAGCAGGGACCAGGAGACCAGGGGACAGAGGAAGGCAGTTGGACTCTGAGATGGGGTCAGAGATACAAGAAGGGGAAGCCTGGGGGCAAAGGGTCAGAGATGGGGTTCTGGGTCCTGTCTGGGGGTGAGTGGGACTTGGATGGATGGGGCTTCTGAGTCCAGGGAGGCGGAGACAGCCTTGGCAACCCTCACCTCTCCTGGTCCGTGGGGCCTGCTGAGGCCTTGTCCTCTGGCTGGGCCATCATCCTCAGGATGCAGGAGGCCAGGGAGCCATGGTCTGGCCTCTGGCAGGGAGGAAAGTATGTCTCAAGGCTGCTCCAGCCCAGGGGTAATATTCCAAATATTTACAACCCACATGGCAGAGACCTTGACCAACCAGGATGGACTTGAGACCCCTAGCTGTGCCAGGTGTTAATTCTTCAGTTCCTGGGTGGTGGGGAGATCTGGGGATCCTAGCGGGACGTCGGTAGGGGGAGAGGGAGGGGGAGGTAGGGGGAAAGGAAGAGGACTCAAAATAGCAGCTATTTACCAAGTGGTAGGGTAATATTTTTTTTAGGGAAGCCCAGGTGTTCAGCTGTAAAGAATCTGCCCGCCACCGCAGGAGAAGCAAATTTGATGCCTGGGTCAGGCTGATCCCCTGGAGAATGAAATGGCAACCCACTCCAGTATTCTTTTTTTTTTTTAATTAAAAAAATATTTACTTGGCTGCACCAGGTCTTATTTGCGGCATGTGGGATCCTCAACGTTTGCTGCAGCCTGCAGCTTCTTCAGCTGCGGCATGTAGGATCTAGTTCCCTGACCGGGGATCAAACATGGGCTGCCTGCATTGGGAGCGTGCAGTCTTAGCTACCGGACCGCCAGGGAAGTTCCCCAGTCCAGTATTCTTCCCTGGGAAATCCTGTGGACAGAGGCGCCTACAGTGCATAGGATCACAGAAGAGTTGGACGGGACTTAGTGACTAAATGGCAATAACAGGGTGACATTTTATATTTTAACATCCGGTGAAGCCTTATGAAAGTGGGCCAAATGAATAACAACCATTGTCAAAACCCAGGGCCTGGAAAAGGGCTCTGCCCATTGTAGACACTCTGTAAATGTGATAATATTTTTATCACATCATACGATGTCTCTTCTTCCTCCCTTCCCTGATCACAAAGGGGCCTTCAAATATTTTCTCCCAAGGTTTTATCGTGAGAGCTCTCAAACAGAAAAAATAGGAACTTCCCTGGTGGTCCAGTGGTTGAGAACTGGCCTTCCCGTGCAGGGCATTCAGCTTTCATCCCTGGTCGGGGAACTAAGACCCCACATGAAAGTGAAAGTGCTAGGCGCTCAGTCGTGTGGGACTCTGCGACCCCATAGACTGTCTCCCCATAGACTGTGTCTCCGCCACAGCCTCCTCTGTCCATGGGATTTCCCAGGCAAGAATACTGGAGTGGGTTGCCATTCCCTTCTCTAGGGGATCTTCCCCACTCAGGGATCGAGTGTGGGTCTCCCGCACTGCAGGCAGACGCTTTACCTTCTGGGCCACCAGGATACCACACTGCAGAGCAAGTAAGCCCATGTGTGNCTGTCCATGGGATTTCCCAGGCAAGAATACTGGAGTGGGTTGCCATTCCCTTCTCTAGGGGATCTTCCCCACTCAGGGATCGAGTGTGGGTCTCCCGCACTGCAGGCAGACGCTTTACCTTCTGGGCCACCAGGATACCACACTGCAGAGCAAGTAAGCCCATGTGTGGTGCAAATACTGAGCCCAGGAGTTCTAGACCATGCTCCTCAGCAAGAGAAACCCTCATGCCCAAAAAGACCCAGTGCAGCCAAAATAAGCAAAAAACAAAACAAAACCGGAAATGATTTTACAGGGAACATTTATGTACCCACTACCTAGATCCTACTATTGGCGTTTTACTCTTTCTGCTTTGTCGCATACCTGTCCCTCTAGCCACTGGATCCCAACTCTTAACCCGGTATAGCTTCCTATGGTGGGTTATCAGTTAAGGAGGGCATTCTAAAGTATTTTCCCTGCAGCAGTCCCAGGAGCAGGAATCCTAGGTCCTTCCATCCATCCATCCATGTGCCCATACATCCAACAAATATTTACTGAAGTACAGGACCACAGTTAGGCGCCTGGGGAAAGGGTGATGGGCAGAATAGGCCCCTGCTCCCAGTGGCTTCCCTTCTTCTTGGGGTGGGGATAAGGGATGGATAATAAACAGCTAAACCAACCCATCAGCCCACTGTCCCGAAGTCCAGGGTGTTAGGAAGTGAGGGACAGAGAGCAGGTGCCCTGCCTAGGGGTGAGCAGGCAGGAAGGGTGGGGAGAGGGAGGCAGAGGCCTGCCCGGGCCCCACGAGAAGGCAGGAGACGAGGGGTGCTGGGCAGGGTGTGACGGGGGCAGCTGCCTGACGCCACAGGGAGGCTGCGGGTCAGCGTAGCGGAGGAGGGTGGTGATGCCAGCTGCTCGGTCCCTGGGGGCCCATACCTGTTCTCCGAGGGGAGGCCTGAAGTAGCAGGAAGTGAAAGTTCCTCACAGAGAGAGAGAGGAAGCTGAGCTGACAGGGGAAGAGGCGGGGCTGGGGGGATCTGAAAGGGACCCTCCTCCCTCTTTCTGGGGGCTCAGGCCTTAGGTGACCCGGCTTTGGAGGAAGGGACTCTGGCAGGTGCCTGGGAGTCCAGGGGTAACAGCCACGACACGAGGCTCCCACGGCCCCAGGAGTCTGCTCTTGGGACCTTTCAGCACTCTTCACGCTGCTTCTCAGGATGGTTTCCTTAGCGGCCGGAGATCTAACCCCCTCCGGCAGCTTCCCTGGGCCCCAGAAAAGAACAGCGAGGCCAGACAGCTAATCGTTAATTGTTTTTTGTTTTTAATTCGTCTCTAATAAGCAACACCATCTACCCACCCCCGCATGGGAAGTGGGACCCAAGAGAGGGGGCCTAGCACCCACTTTCAGAGTTGGAGGCAGAGGCCTGGGAGGCCTTGAGGCTTGGATCTCCCCACTGGGTGCGTGGAGGGCACAACGCCCCACCCAGGGTAGGTTAGGTTTCATCTACTTGGCCAGGGACCCTTGGGAGCAGTAGAGAGCATGCGGGCCCTGGGGCTCTTGTCCTGGGACAGTTAGCAGTTTGGAGGTACCCGTGGCCCCCTGAGCAGTTAGAGATTAGGGGGGCTGATCCTCGGCCGTAGGGGTGGTTAGAGGCTGTGGGCTGTTAGAGACAGGCTGGCCAAGCCTCTGCCCCCAAGAATGTTAGAGATCTGCTGAGGTCAGGGGCGCTGGGACACCAGTTTTGGGAGGGAATCATTAATACATTGAAGAAATGTTCTGAGCTCCCCAGAAAAGAGCTGTAAGTTAGAGGAGGGCCAGGGCTGGTTGGGGCTCGGCTGTCCCAAGGCTGGGGGTCCTGCCTGGGAGACGCGGTGGTCACTGGGGTTTCTCTCCCTCAGTGGTCCTGGGCTCCTCCTTGGTGGGAGGTGGTGGAGAATTCCTGGGGGAAGCTGAAGTAGTGGGGTTGGGGGACCGCGACCCCAAATGGGCATCTATGCTGGCATGCTCCTTCCGAACAAGGTCCTCCAGCTCCTTCTGCAGGGGGCAAAGTTCACAGAGGTCAGAGGTCATCATGTGTCACTGGGTCAGAGGACCTGTGGGAGGGGGATCCAGGGACTGGGCTCGAGGTGAGCCAGGGTGATAGCTCCTCACCTTCCATCCGAGGAGGTCGGCAAGGGCCAGGCAGCCCTGGTCGCAGTCGCCCAGCCAGGCCACATCCCTGAGGGCGAGGGGCGAGTCAAAGCTCCCAGGCTTGTGCCAGCTCCGGTGGCTCTGCCTGTCCTTTGCCTCCGTGCCTTCCCTCCCACCTGGGCCCTGTCCCTCCCAGGCTCCACCTCACCCCGCTGCAGGCCCGGGCCTCACCTGTAGGCCTTCTTGGAGTCAAAGTCCATGCCTCCTCCGAGGGCCATCATCATCCCGAGGAAAGGGTCAGTCTGTGGGGGAGGGGGAGCTCAGAGCACAGACTCCAGAGCCAGGGGGCCTGGGTTTGAATCCCAGCTCTGGGACTTCACTCAAGTGGGCTGGCCTCTCTGAACCTGTTTCCTTCTCTGTAGAGTGGGGGTAGTCACCACACCCACTCCTAGGATGATACTATCAGTGGGTTAATAGAGAGAAAATGCTGAGCGCAGTGTCTGCCACACAGTAAGTTTTTTGCCTGCTGGAGGGAACAGCTGACCCCGGGAGGGAGCCCCTCCTGGGACAGAGGTCACCTCAGTTTGAAAAGAGCTGAGAGACGCCACAGTGACTCCTGACGGCGCTGCTGCCGGCCCGGGGACCAGCAAGCCGACTCTTCAGTCACAGGAAGCTCAAGGTTCCTGTTTTGGCTTAAGCTGCTTTGAGCTGGGGTTCAATCATCCCCTCAAAAGGGTAAATGGGACTTCCCTGGTGGTCCAGTGGTTAGTGCTTAAGCATCCGCCTGCCAATGTAGGGGACATGGGTTCCATTTCTGGTCTGGGAAGAGCCCACACGCTGCGGGACGACTAAGCCCGTGTACCCCAACTACTGAGCCCGTGCCCTAGAGGCTGTGCTCTGCCACAAGAGAAGCCACCACAATGTGAAGCCCGCCGGGCAGTGCAGTCAGAGTAGCCACAACTAGAGAGAGCCCAAGTACAGCAACGAAGGCCTGCCACAGACGAAGAAGAAGATAAAAAGGGGGACTGACCCGGGGGCCTGTGGCGCCCTGGAGCCGGGGTAGCCTGGAACCTGACCCTGAGCATTCCGAGATCCCCAGGTCTGAGCTGGGGGGCCCAGAGGATTGGGCGTCCCCAGAGACCTGTCCCCTGGTTCCGGGGGGCCTGGGGGAGGTGATGTGGGGCTCGTGTGTGGGGTGGCAGGGTAGGACGAAGGACTCACCTGGCCAGTCTTCTCCTTGTTGATGAGCAGGCGCGGGGTTGACAGCGGCGCCCTGGGGGATGGTGAGCTGAGTGGTGAGGGCCTGTCGCGGCTCCCCCAGCCCCCCAGCAGCCCCCCACAGCCCCAGCCCCCCCCCCAACCTACTTGCCGATGAGGGACGCGAAGGGCTGCACCTGCAGGGAGATGTCCATGATGATAAGGAGGTCCACCTTCAGGAAGTCCTACGAAGCGGGAGCGGCCAGTAAGGTCAGCTGCCGGCCCCCGTCCCCCACTGCAAGCCCACCCGCAGCTACTTGGGGAAGCCACCTGCTGCAGGGAAGGACCTAGGCTGCCCCCGTGTGGGCCAAGACGGGGCGGCTGGGACACTTACTGACTGCATGCAGGAGAAGAAACGCGCTGGGAGGTTCTCGCCAAAGAACACGATATCTGAGGGGGAGACAGATGGACAGACAGACGTGGGGACAGAAAGAGATGGTGAAAAAGTGGGGGACAGAGACAGGGAGGGGGAGAGAGAACGGGCAGGAGCAGGAGGAGCACCCCAGGGCTGGGGCGGGAGTGTGGATGGGGCAGTGGGGAATAGGGCAGGGGGCTATGGCACCCCCTCCCCTAGTCAGGGAGAGAGGGTGATCAGGGTGGAGTGGATGGATGGGGAACGTGGCCTTCTTGGGAAGGGGTTAGCGGGTGTGCACGGTCCCAGGCCCCAAGGCTCACCAGGCTTCACCACGCTTTGACATTTCTCACACTTGGGAGTCACCTCGGAGAAGATCTTCTCTGGGCATGGGGAAGGGAAGGAGGAGGAAGAGGTAAGAGGTTCTGGGTTGGGGCTGCAGCCTACCCACGCCACCCGCTTCACTGTCAATACAAACACATCTCAGTCATGGGGGAGCCTCCTGGGGCGTTTGCCTTGCCCAGGAAGGACCTCCTCCCAGCACCAGTCCACAGCTATTACATGAAAGAACAAACAAATAAGCAGACATTTGTCCCCAAAAGGGGCAACTGGGTTCCACCAACCCCCAAATCGGGGAATCTGGACTTGGGAGTGAAGTTCTTCCCATGGGTCCTTTTTTTTTTCTTAACTCATTGATTTTTGGCTGTGCTGGGCCTTCACTGCTACACGGGCTTTCCTCCAGTTTCGGCGAGTGGGGCCACTCTCTAGTCGTGGCGCATGAGCTTCTCATTGAGGTGGCTTTTCTTGGAGCATGTGTTCTAGGGCACATGGGCTTCAGTGGTTGAGGCTGCAGGACTCAGAGCACAGGCTCAATAGTTGTGGCGCACACATAGCCTTAGTTGCTCCACAGCACGTGGGATCTTCCCAGATCAGAGATCAAACCTATGTCTCCTGCCCTGGCAGGTGGATTCTTTACCACTGAGCCACCGGGGAAGCCCTTCCCGTGGGCCCTTGAGGGCAGCCCTACTTCCATCACAGGTCAGGTCAGAGAGACCTGGTGGGTGCTATGTCAGTGGCAGAGAGGGAAGAATTATGCAGATAATCCTGGGACGGGGACAAAACCTTAGGTCCAGGTGCTTCCCCCTCTTAGGCTCGGTGACAGACCCCCTCCCCTCAACACACACACCATGCTATGACAATCCTCCTCATTGCTTACTGATCAAAGCTGTAAAGGCCTCTGTCACTTGCGACCCACAGAATCCTAGCTTGTTCATTCAAACATTCACTCGTTCCTTCAACAAATATTTATATAGAGCAATGCGTTAAGGTCTGCCATTTACTTTAAAATATTTCTGCATTGACAGCTCATGATGTTTTGTGGGTGATGCTTGTGTTACTGCTGGAAGGGGCAGATAATGGGGTAATGTTAATTGTACGTGACCCCCAGCTGCTTGCACTTGGGCTATTCAGGAACCCTTGCCCCAGGGGCAGTCAGCTGGCATTTTGTCAGAAGGGCTACATTCCAAAAGCCCTGCTCTCAGCACTGCAGCTGTCCCTGTCCCACATGGACACCAGAGGCTTTGTGAAATCAGCATAAAGAAGGTCAGAAATGGGTTTGCATGGATGAAGTAAGTGGCTTCTTAATTAGCACAATGGGTATCAGAAATCAACTCTCACTGGCATTCTAGAAATGTGGATTGACGGGGTTTTTCTTCTTCTTCTCTTTCTGGACACTCTGCCCTCACGTGAACAGGGACAATGACTTTTAGCAAGCCCTGGAGTCTCTTCCCTTAGAGACAGCCCCCATCCAGCCTTCAAACCAGCGCTGTGCACAGCTTCACATGTCATGGACTCCACTCACCTGAATCCGGCTAATGGGCTGGCTGAACCCTGTGTCTCTGGGGCAGTGCTGTCCAATATGGTGGTTAGAGCCACATGTGGCTTTTACATTTTAATTAATACAAGCTGAAGAAAGTTAGAGATTTGGTTCCTTGGTCATTTTAGCCACATTGTAAGAGCTCAATTGCCTCATGGAGCAGATGGCTGCTATGTTGGACAGTGAGGATATATACAGAACATGCCCCTCGCCACAGAAAGCTCTCTTAGATACTTCTGCTCTTCTCAGAATGTCGTTGTGTTGGCCTGGATGAGGCCCTCATGTAAGAAGGGGTCAGAGCACCCAAAGGACAAAGGGCTAGGGTTTCATGACCTCATGCAACAGGCTGCATGACCACGTGGAGGCCAGTATGCTAACACACGTCGCCGTGTCTGGAGCCTGCATCCATTATACCCTGGCTATGAGATGGGGTTGGGAGCAGAGAACCCCCACTCCACCTCACATCTTTAGGGGCTGCCGTTACCTGTTAAAAAGAGCCGCAGGGACTTCCCTGGCAGTCCAGTGGCTGAGACTCCACACTCCCAATGCAGGAGGCCTGGGTTCAATTCCTGGTCAGGGAACTAGATCCCACATGCCCCAACTAAAGATCCCGCATGCTATAATAAAGATCAAAGATCCTGCATGCCCCGATTGAAACCTGGCACAGCCAAATACATAAGCAAATAAATTTTAAAAAAGAGAGAGAAAGGAAGAGCTGCAGAGCTGCTTAGGATGAGCCGGTGTCTGTGTATGGAGGCCCTTTCCCTGGCGCTGAGGAGCAGACAGTGGACAGGAAGCCTGCCCGCGTGGGTAACCTCCAGCCCCTCACCTTTCATCCAGCTCAGAGAGTACTCCTGCCGGCAGCCTGAGCTGATGCAGTGGGACGTGTAGAAGGTGCCATGGGCCTCCACCAGGTCTTCGGGCTCCAGCCCAGCCACTCGCTCCAGGGTGTCTATGTTCTGGAGGGAGACACGGAGGGGAGCGGGTCAGGAGTGAACCACCTTCCCCTCCCAGGGGTCAGAACACAGAGCAGGGGACTGCAGCTGAGAGAGGCAAGTGGGATAGGCTGAGAAGAGAGGAGCGGAGAGGCAAGGAGCAGGGGTGTGTCTAAAACTCTTTGGTTCCCCCTGATGGTGACTCTGAAAAGTAAGTCATGGATGCTTCAAGGCAGGGGCCCAAATTCAAGTGCCTATGAACCCAGGCCACTGCCACCAACCAGCTGTGGTGTTTTTCTGCAAAATCAGGTCATTTTCCTTCCCTTTTGCGCAAAATTTGTTCTGTTAGAACCAGACTCTCTAGTGGCACCGGCCAGAAATTTGGTGAAATAAATGTACCAATCTTCAGTGTGTCCACTGTAAACACAGCCCTCTCAGATATGGCATCCTTGTGCAGTACCCAACCTGCAAAGCTGTCTGTGGCAGGCTTGGCCAGATATTAACACAAATCAATGAATCAGGAAGTTTTTTTGAGTTTTAATTACAGTTTTCCTATTTAACAGTCAGGTTTCTTACTGTAATCTGCTGCATAGATAGTATATTAAATTCTTTTCAGACAGAATTACTTTCCTTAGTCAACATACAAGGATGTTTGTCTCTTTCACATTTGTGCTTTCTCCAGCCATTTTGGAGCAGCTCTTGTTTGCCCACGAGGAAAGCCACTGAGGCAGGTGCTTCTGGAGGACCTAGCGGATGTTACAGAGATGGCCAGGAACATGCGGTCCACAGCTGACCCAATAAAGTTTCCCAGAGACTCTGTGAACCACCATTCCATTTCCAACTGCCCTCTCTGCTTCCACTCAGCCATCAGTTTATCCCCATAACATGCAGACAAGAGTCTCTGTTTCCAGACTTTCTGCAGCTTTCCCTTGCCCCAGCCTGGTAGAAATGCTAGTTTTGCCTTTGCTCCTGGACTTAGTTTACCAACTTCCTCACACGTGAGTAAGCAGTGTGTATGCAAATAACTGGGCTTCCCTGGTGCTCAGATGGTAAAGAAGGAGGGAGACCTGGGTTCGATGGCTGGGTGGGGAAGATTCCCCTGGAGAAAGGAATGGCAACCCACTCCAGTATTCTTGCCTGGAGAATCCCATGGACAGAGGAGCCTGGCGGGCTGCAGTCTGTGCGTGGGATCGCAGAGTTGGACATGGCTGAGCAACTGACGCTACTCACTACTACTTGTGCAAATAACTAAGTGGCACATCAAGGGGCTACCTACGGGCCTCTGTGTTTCCTTCTGATGCCCCTCAAGAGAGATTATCTATTTGGTTGCACCAGGTTGTGGCGCGAGGGATCTCTGATCTTCGTGGCTGCATGCAGGCTCTTTGGTTGTGACATGCAGGGTTTTGTTCCCTGACCAGGGATAGAACCTGGGCTCCCTGCATTGGGAGCCTGGAGTCAGCCACTGGACCACCAGGGAAGTCCCTTGATGCCACTTTTGATGGGGCACCCACAAATAAACAAAAACGAACGTGGCTGGGGAGTTCCCTGGTAGTCCAGTGGTTAGGACTTGGTCCTCTCACTGCCATGGCCTGGGTTCAATCCCTGGTTAGGGAACTAAGATCTTGCAAGCTGTGAGCACAGCCAAAAAGAAAAAAAGAACGTGCCCAGACTTCCTGAGTGTTTTAGTGGTTAAGCATCTGCTGACAATGCAGGGGACATGAGTTCGATCCCTGGGCTGGAAAGATTCCAGATGCCTTGGGGCAACTGAGCCCAAGTGTCACAACTACTGAGCCTGTGCTCTGAGCCCACACACCAAAGCTACTGGAGCCAGCACATCGAGAAGCCTCGGCACCATAACGAAGAGCGCAACTAGAAGGCACTCTTCAGCTAGCGTGCAACCAATGAGGAGCAGCCCCTGCTCATGGCAACTAGAGAAAGCCCACAGGTAGGAACAAAGACTCAGTGCAGCCAAAAACCAAACAAATCTTGAAAAAAAAAATCTATCTTAAAAAAAAAATGATGTGGCTGACCCGTATGTACTGGTACGAAGGAATCTCTTCAAGATGTTAGAAGGCTCTGTGTACAAGATGTGAAAAAATTAACATATGAGTTTTTTTGTTTGTTTGCCTAAGTCTGGACTATTTTCAAAGGAAACCCAAGAAGCAGGCAACAGTAGTGGCCCCCGGGGAGGGAAGCTGGGGCTGGGGAATACGGCCCAAGAGGCTCACTATAAAGGACAAGCAGCAATGACCGCATGGAGACACAGAGCAGCTGGCGTCTGGCCTCAGTGCCAGGCAGGGAACAGGGTGTGGTGAGGAGGTGGGCCACTCAGCTCTAGTCAACTGCTCCCCCCTCCTCTCCCCCAGAAAGCCACCTGGGGTGCAGCCAGCTCTTCCAGATCTGAAAGAGGAGCCTGAAGTCTGAGTTTTCATCTGTAATCTCTTTTGATTGTCAAACCTTAGCTCACTTTCGGTTTATAGACATCATGTCTCTGACTGACATGTTTTTAAAAAGCATGAATTGTGCTTCTCCAGGGGCTCAGTGTTAAAATATTCGTGTGCCGACGCAGATGTGAATTTGATCCCTAGTCTGGAAAGAGCCCATATGCCAAGGGACAACTAGGGACAACTGAGCAACTACTGAAGCCCAAACAAAGCCCCTAAAGTCTGTGCTCCACAACAAGAGAAGTCACTGCAACTCGAGAAAAGCCTGTGCAGCAACGAAGACCCAGCACAGCCAAAAAAAAAATAATAATAATAGACTTCTCCCCTATAAATGGGAATTTTTTTTTAAATTAATAAAAAACATGAAGCTGCTATGTGGCTGAGTATAAGGAAGGGTCTTCTAGATAAGGGCTTAAAGAAAAGAAAGCTGAGTATAAATCCAATGTATAATGTGAATGCCACAGATATGGATTCAAAAGAGTGGAGATCACAGTGACTTGACTGAAGGAGACAACCCTTCTTCTGTTTGAATGGATACTTGTGTCTTGAGATAAAAATAGCATCTCTTCAAAAGTGCTACATCATCACAATTCAGGAAGACCTGAAGACAGTGTGTTGCAGAAAACTGGGTCAATGTCTCAAAAAGTGGCTGAGGTTGAAGAAGAGGGTGAGGAGGAGTTGAAAAAAAGAATGGTTTCTTGAAACATGAGAGTGGAAAAAATGTTTCCACCTGTGTGTAATGTAATGCCCCAGTGTGAATATATATGTAGACTTAAATCTGTGTGTGAAGTATTCTAAGTAAGGGGAAATGCCACCACATTTCACACTGACCCCAGAACACATTCATGCTGGCTTTCATGTAAAAATACCCTGCAGCTGGTGTGCTTTCGTGGTTTGGGGCAGGGGAGAGGGGTGCCTCATAGGGAGGTGGGGAGTTAGCCCTCTGAGCATCTGGGATGAACCACGTGGTCCTGGGCCTGTGTTTCTTGTGCTGGGACTGCTGTGATCTCCTGGTCTCTCTTGCTCTCCAGCTCGAGTCCAGAAGCCTTAGTGTCTAGCTCTCTATCTGCCTACAGCTCCATGTGACTGTCTAATGGACATCTCAACCTCGACGTGCCTTCAGCCAAACTCCTCCTCTGCCCCCAACGCCTGCACATTCCACCACCTCAGTAAAAGACAGCAGGTGCTCACGCTGAGATGTCCAACCATCCCTGACTCTTCTGCTTCTCTCAAGAACCGTTCATTCACTCCAACAGCAAGTCCTGTTAGCTCCACCTTCAAAACGGGTTCACAAGTGACCCACTTCTCCCCTTGGACAGCCTCCTCCCTGGCCTAGCCTCCATCCTGCTTGGGCCATCCCTGCAGCCCCCTTCCTGGCCTCTGTACCCACTCCTACCCCCATTGCTCCCTCCCACAGTCTGCCCTCCACATGCAGCCAGAGGGACCCTGTGAACACGTGGGGCAGGTCACGTCTCGGCCCTGTCCAGAGCCCTCCTGTGGTTCCATCTCCCACCAGGGATAGGACAAAGCCCTCCCGGTGGCCCCCAAATGCCCACATGGTCCACCTGTCACCTCCCTGACCCCATCCCCTCTGTCCTTTCCTACTACTGTCGTCCTTGCTCACTCAGATCCAGCCATTTGAACGTGCCAAGTGCAGCCTCACCTCAGGGCCTTTGCCCTGGCTGGCTGTTCCCTTTGCCTCTCTCCCTGAGATGATCCCATGGCTCCCTCCCTCCCCTCTGACAGGGCTTTGTTTAAATGTCCCTTTTTTCTGTGAGGCCTTCCCTGACATTGTTCACAGCAGCACCCTTCACACACAGCTCCCCACTCACACACACAGAACTTCTGATTCCCCTTTTCTGCTCAGCCCAGTGCTCCACAGACACCTCAGCATTAAACAGACTAGATACTCGACTCATCCATCTCGTCCACTGTCCCTCCGCACCCTAGTGTCAGCTCCAGGAGGGCAGGGATGTCTGCTCCTTCTGTCTACTGCCTGCAGGGCCTGGCACTTGTTGGCGCTCAGTAAACACCGGGACAGAAGCTGATGAACAGGACTGACAGCAGGGCCATGGTGAAGATTTCATGAAATCACACGCAGAAGGTGCTTGGCTTCAGGTGAGCTGTTTGTATCATGTCTGAGCGCATTCCATGGATAAAAGGTCAAGTCTATCCTGACCTGGGGCTCCCCCGCAACCCCTCCCAGCCCTAGGTGGGAGTACCTGCCCCCTTCTGAGAATCCTGGACCTGAACAAAAAAGACTTCATCCTCCCCCTGGTGGCAGATTCTGAGGCTGCAGGGTCCAGATTGCCAGGCCAGGAAGAAAATAACAGAACACCTATTTCTACCCATGGGTTCTCTGTTTTATAAATTTGGGTTCTGAGATGTGAATTAGAGCAGGCATGGTATCACTGCTCTAGCAGATCATGTAATTCAACACGTATTTATAAAACAAAAGTAGAGGCACACTTTTCACTATTGGGTGTGTGAGACCCCGAAAGTGTCACCAACTAGGAAGCCAAGAATGTGACCTCTCGATGAGGCCCTCAGCTAAGTGCCTGACATACATAAGCCATGGCCCCATGGCCCACACAAGGCCTTTGTGCAAATTATAAGAAGGTGCCCCTTTCTTAAGACTCTATAGCCACCAACTGAAAAATTGTCAGGGTGCAGCGACCGTGTTGGGCTTCCCTGATGGCTCAGATGGTAAAGAATCTGCCTGCAATGTGGGAGACCTGGTTTCAATCCCTGGATGGGGAAGATCCCCTGGAGAAGGAAATGGCAACCCACTCCAGTATCTTGCCTGAGAAATCCCATGGACAGAGGAGCCTGGTGGGCTACAGTCCACGGGGTCACAAAGAGTCAGATACGACTGAGCGACTAACACTTTTACGCTTCAGTGATCATGCTAGACCGAGTCACTTCAGCTCATCTGATGGAAAACCCAAAAACTATGGTGCCAACGGTGTCTGCTCAGAGAAGGGGTCCTTTCTCAGTACTCAGCGGTGGCCCTGAGGGAGGGCACTGCCACGTTACCACAGGCCTGAGACGGTGAAGTGGTTCTGGCCTCTGCTTTTCTTTTTCATCCATCCTGTGTGGCATGTGGAATCCTTGTTCCCTGAACAGGGATCAAACCTGTACCCCTGCATTGGAAGCAGCATGGAGTCGTAACCACTGGATTGCCAGGGAAGTTCCTGGCCTCTGTTTCATAGAAAGGGAAACTAAGGCTGAGAGAGGGGACGTGACTCACTGCAAGTCACACAACAGAGAGGCTGCGGCCTGAGCTCTTGACCCCTCCTGCCCGCCCGCTTCCTCCCAGGATGCCCGAGGTCCTGCCTACCTGTGTGTAGCAGCGCAGGAGCAGTCCTTTTTCCTTCAGCAGGCGGATGAAGTAGTGGCAGATGGTGGGCTGGAGGGAAGCAAGCACGGCAATGCTGAATGCGCACCTCCCTGTGCCAGGAACTGTTCCAGACCTGTTTCTCCTCATGGAATCTTCACACCACGAGGCACAGACCTTCGTTATCCCCATTTCACAGGTAGGGAACTGAGGCTCAGGGAGGGTGACTGGCTGGCCAAAGTCATACAAACTGTGGAGTCGGGGATAGCACAGAAGCAGCCTGGCTCCAGAGTCTGGGCTCTTACATGTATCATTAGCTCATTTAAGCCAAACAGCGTTTCTTTTCATGGATTATTATCTGCTCCATTTTACAGATGGGAAAACTGAGGTCCAAGGACACAAGAGCATGAAATGAGAGAACAGGACTTGGACTCAGGTAGTCTGGGCCCAAAGCCCACACTGTTTTGTTTTTTTACTATGCTTCAAGGCTTGCAGGATCTCAGTTTCCTGACCAAGGATTGAACCTGGGCCATGGTAGTGAAAACCCAGAATCCTAACGATTAGGCCACCAGGGCCCATGTATTTAATAGCTGTAGGATATTTGTCTAAAGGGTCCTGAAGGGGTCCTTCCCATGCCTGCTGGCCCCAAATTTTTCCTGTCCCCCCTTCCACAGAAAAGAGCTCACCTTGAACTGCCCAGGATAGAGTTCCTTGGCGAGAGCAAAGAAGGGCTCTGGATGTTTCTGTGGGAGAGAGAGCCGGAGGGCAGGTGGGCACCCAGATGGCCCTGGTGAGATGTGAGCAGGAGCCAGGAGGCCCTGTCCACCCCTCATCACTACAGACCTTCCTCCCTGGGTGACACGCACCTTGAAGTAGCTGATTTCAAAGATGGCCTCCGGGTAGGGAAGACGGTATTTCTCCAGGTTGGCGTAGAGGCCCGTGTTTGGGGAGCGAAAGTCAGGGATGCCCGCAGCTAGGGGAGGAGGGGGAATCAATAAGGGACTCTGGCTCCTTTTCTTTCACACCCCCCAACACAGCTCCTCCCCAGGCCCTCGAAGGGGCGCCCCAACCAGGAAGTGGCTTTTGGGGGAGGGGAGCACTTACAAGTGGAGATTCCAGCTCCCACCAAACAGATGACCCTGCGACCTGGAGGAGGAGAGTTTAGGCAGCATGTGCTTTTCTCTTTTTCAACTTATATTTGTTTATTGTTGTTTTGAACATCAAACATTGCTCCAAAATACGAACCATTTACCTTAAGAGAGTTGTCTTTGCCATAAATTAAGTACTGAGCTGATGTTTTCAATTGATTTTTGACAACTTAAAAAACTTATTAGTGGCACTGCTGTCTAATAATCAGATATATTATCAGAGATTGAATGTAATGATTAAGAAAGTAAAGTTTACAAAAAAAGAGCAGTGTTTCCCCTTCCCATTTTTACCTTTAAGTAATTTCACCTATCACAGTCCCTGAAGCCATTTACTCTGTGCCAGGCCCTGCAGCGAGCACTTCAGATCCCTGAATGGCTCTCCCAGCCATCTCAAGGTGGGTGGTGTTAACATTCCCATTTTACAGATGAGGAAACTGAGGTTTAGACAGGGGAACGGGTCATACAGTTGACTGAGGGAAGAGCCAGCATGGGGTCAAAGAATCCATTGGTTAAGATTACACCAGTGTAGTAAGACTCGTGAAAAGGCCACTTGGAGAGAAATTTCTCCTCCTAGCTAGATCTAGACAAACATAGGAGATCTTCGTGAGAGGTAGATCTTAGGGAGAAGGCCAGGAGGGTGTGTTCCCCTGGAAGTGCTGCAGGTTATTGTGAAAAAAAATCTCTGGCCACCTCTTTATCTTCTGGACACAATATTGGACAGCCATCTATTTCCAACATATGATACACATTCCTCCATCCTATTCCTTCCCTCTATAATCAAATGCATGTTAGCCACCAGAAGTCAATAATTTTCAAGTGAGGATCCAAGCTGGGCTATTCTCAGCTCACACCCTGTGAGCAGCAGAGTGGATAAGGGCTTCCAATCCTGGCTTTCCTGTGCACCAGAAGAGTTGTGGAGAGGGTGGGGCAGGGGTGGGTCTTAGTTCAGATCACCACACTGGGCTTTAGCTTTCTGCTCTGTAAAATGGGCACAATCACTGTACTAGCCTCGCGGGGGCTGTTGAGAGAAGGAATTCTCTCCTGTGAAGCTGAGATCAATGCCTAGCATTAATGATTCTTTGAGACACTAGTACTCAATTTCTTCAGACCCGTGATTCGTATCCCTATAAGCACTTTGTTCCCCCAATGTCATCAGCTTTTGGAAAAGATGGGAAGATGTGGGAGGGGAGAGGTGGAATCATTTCACAAGCGTGCAGGGCTGTGCAGAAATAGCCTGACTGCCTCTCTGGTGGCTGGCTGGCAGCCCTGCCACGCAGCACCCTTGGCATCTGTCAGTCGGCTGATGGACACACATGAGTGTGAGGGCCTCTGGGCTGTCAGGATGCCATCGGAACAGCCTGGCAGACCCAGTGGACCCAGTGGAAGGGAGTGAGTGTGCACTCTCGCCAGCTATGTAACCCTGCCCCAGGTTACAACCTCTCTGTGTCTCAGTTTCCTCCTCTGCCCAGCTGACTCCTCACAGGTCTCCTGTGAAGATCATATGAGGGGACGCCTGCCAAGTGCACAGCCCAGGGCCTGGCAAAAGGTGAGAGCCCAATTCATTGTTATTATTTATTACTGTCCCCTCACAGGCACCATCAATTCTAAAACCCAGGTGCAGGAGGACGGACGGAATGAAAGCTTTGTAGCCACTGCTTGTATTCTCTTTGGGGCCCACCCAAGCCAGAAGATGGGGCTTCCTGAGTAGCTCCGTGGTAAAGAATCCACCTGCCAACGTGGGCGATGCGGGTTCGATCCCTGGGTCAGGAAGATCCCCTGGAGAAGGAAAGGGCAACTGACTCCAATATTCTTGCCTGGGAAATCCTATGGACAGAGGAGCCTGGCGGGCTACAATCTGTGGCATTGCAAAAGAGTTGGACATGATTGGACTAAATGACAATAACAAAGGCAGGAGATGGATGAAGGCCATCAGGGTGAGGACCCCCAGGAGAGGGGGCTCAGGACGTCCGGCCTGGCTGCCTGAGGAGGGACGGCAGCAGCTAGAGGGCAGGGAAACTGCGGGAGACGTCCTCAACAAAAGGCTGTTCAGGACCCTCAAAGGGTTGATTGTTCTAGTCAAGGACTGCTTAGGGCTCAGTTTCTCAGACTCTGGTGACCTCAACTCGAGGCAAGAAATATAAATTACCTGGTGACCTGGTAAAAAGATCTCTACACCAGCCTCTTATAAGACTTGTCATGGGGAACACTTAGGCAACGCTTGCTCTGTTTCAGGCATTTACATCTATGAATTTATGTTACCCTTCTTTATAATCCTGGGGCTTCCCTGGTGGCTCAGACGGTAAAGAGTCTGCCTGCAACGCAGGAGACGAAGGTTTGATCCCTGGCTCGGGAAGCTCCCCTGGAGAAGGGCATGGCAACCCACTCTAGTATTCTTGCCCGGAGAATCCCATGGCCAGAGGAGCCTGGCAGGCTACAGTCCATGCAGTCCCAAAGAGAAGGGAGGAAGCCATGGGGATCCCTGGGGGAAAAGCCTACTCCATAATCTTATACGGTAACTACTATTATTAGCATCTTCACTCTAATAAGCAAGCCTGACCAATAGAGACACGGTGATTGGNCAGAGGAGCCTGGCAGGCTACAGTCCATGCAGTCCCAAAGAGAAGGGAGGAAGCCATGGGGATCCCTGGGGGAAAAGCCTACTCCATAATCTTATACGGTAACTACTATTATTAGCATCTTCACTCTAATAAGCAAGCCTGACCAATAGAGACACGGTGATTGGTTCGGGGGTAGGACTGTGACCCAAGCTGGGCCAATCAGAGTCAATCTTTGCTCTTGTGCTTGAAACACTGGGAGAAGGATGCTGTTTTTCAGTGGGAGATGATAGGCTGGTGGAACTTGTTTTTACAGCTGCCAGGAGCTCCCAATACAGAGAAGAGATGAGAAAGGGCTCAGCATAGCAGTTGCTGAATCCAGCCACACTTCAGGATCAACAGTTACAGGATCAACACACTCCCTTTTTGGCATGAGACAGTTTGAGTTGGGTTTCTTGCGACTTGCAGATGTAAGGTGTGAATGGTTTGGGGCTGAGAAGTCATGAGAAGTGGCGGGGTTGGGTGTGGGGAGAGTCACGCAGAAAGGGGCCCAGGGTGGGGAACTCACAGCGCTCGCTCTGCATGTAGCGGCTTACTCCTTCCAGGGTTAGTTCATCTAGGAGTCGCTCCTTCTGGGTGCCCAGGCCCAGAGTTTGGGAGAAGAAATTCCGCAGGAAGTCCACTGCCCAAAAAGAAGAGAGACAGTGGTTGGGTGGGTGTTTGTTCAAGGGGACACAGAGGCCCTGAGTGTCCCTGCCCAGCCCTGGGGTCTCCTGTCTTCCCACGACTAAAGGTTGGATGCCTGGCCAAGCCAGGGATCCTGAAACGCTGCATCTGTTCTTACGCACTTTGCATGTCACCCCCGGTGGAGGTGAACACCCGGATCCCTGCCTTAAACCGCCCTCCAGCACCCCCCAGAACCTGCTCCCAAGGCAGATACTCACTCTCTGCTTCTCCGCCAGTGGCTCCTGCTTCAGTGTCTGAATCTGAATCCTGGAAGGGGTGGAGGTGGGGTTACGAGGCCCCAGAAGTGGGGTTAGGGAGGGGAAGAGGAGATGACACCAGGGTTCCGGGAAAGGCTGTGGCTGGGAGGTGGGCCCGAGGGAGTGAGGGGCAGCGGGGATCGTGCTGGGGGCGCGTGTGGGCTCTGGGACAGGCCGCCTGTGTAGGAAACCCAACTCTGCAACTTGAGAGGAGCGCGGCCTCCTGTGGGTGACTGCGTTTTTTCTGAGACTCCNGGGGTGGGTCTTAGTTCAGATCACCACACTGGGCTTTAGCTTTCTGCTCTGTAAAATGGGCACAATCACTGTACTAGCCTCGCGGGGGCTGTTGAGAGAAGGAATTCTCTCCTGTGAAGCTGAGATCAATGCCTAGCACTAATGATTCTTTGAGACACTAGTACTCAATTTCTTCAGACCCGTGATTCGTATCCCTATAAGCACTTTGTTCCCCCAATGTCATCAGCTTTTGGAAAAGATGGGAAGATGTGGGAGGGGAGAGGTGGAATCATTTCACAAGCGTGCAGGGCTGTGCAGAAATAGCCTGACTGCCTCTCTGGTGGCTGGCTGGCAGCCCTGCCACGCAGCACCCTTGGCATCTGTCAGTCGGCTGATGGACACACATGAGTGTGAGGGCCTCTGGGCTGTCAGGATGCCATCGGAACAGCCTGGCAGACCCAGTGGACCCAGTGGAAGGGAGTGAGTGTGCACTCTCGCCAGCTATGTAACCCTGCCCCAGGTTACAACCTCTCTGTGTCTCAGTTTCCTCCTCTGCCCAGCTGACTCCTCACAGGTCTCCTGTGAAGATCATATGAGGGGACGCCTGCCAAGTGCACAGCCCAGGGCCTGGCAAAAGGTGAGAGCCCAATTCATTGTTATTATTTATTACTGTCCCCTCACAGGCACCATCAATTCTAAAACCCAGGTGCAGGAGGACGGACGGAATGAAAGCTTTGTAGCCACTGCCTGTATTCTCTTTGGGGCCCACCCAAGCCAGAAGATGGGGCTTCCTGAGTAGCTCCGTGGTAAAGAATCCACCTGCCAACGTGGGCGATGCGGGTTCGATCCCTGGGTCAGGAAGATCCCCTGGAGAAGGAAAGGGCAACTGACTCCAATATTCTTGCCTGGGAAATCCTATGGACAGAGGAGCCTGGCGGGCTACAATCTGTGGCATTGCAAAAGAGTCGGACATGATTGGACTAAATGACAATAACAAAGGCAGGAGATGGATGAAGGCCATCAGGGTGAGGACCCCCAGGAGAGGGGGCTCAGGACGTCCGGCCTGGCTGCCTGAGGAGGGACGGCAGCAGCTAGAGGGCAGGGAAACTGCGGGAGACGTCCTCAACAAAAGGCTGTTCAGGACCCTCAAAGGGTCGATTGTTCTAGTCAAGGACTGCTTAGGGCTCAGTTTCTCAGACTCTGGTGACCTCAACTCGAGGCAAGAAATATAAATTACCTGGTGACCTGGTAAAAAGATCTCTACACCAGCCTCTTATAAGACTTGTCATGGGGAACACTTAGGCAACGCTTGCTCTGTTTCAGGCATTTACATCTATGAATTTATGTTACCCTTCTTTATAATCCTGGGGCTTCCCTGGTGGCTCAGACGGTAAAGAGTCTGCCTGCAACGCAGGAGACGAAGGTTTGATCCCTGGCTCGGGAAGCTCCCCTGGAGAAGGGCATGGCAACCCACTCTAGTATTCTTGCCCGGAGAATCCCATGGCCAGAGGAGCCTGGCAGGCTACAGTCCATGCAGTCCCAAAGAGAAGGGAGGAAGCCATGGGGATCCCTGGGGGAAAAGCCTACTCCATAATCTTATACGGTAACTACTATTATTAGCATCTTCACTCTAATAAGCAAGCCTGACCAATAGAGACACGGTGATTGGTTCGGGGGTAGGACTGTGACCCAAGCTGGGCCAATCAGAGTCAATCTTTGCTCTTGTGCTTGAAACACTGGGAGAAGGATGCTGTTTTTCAGTGGGAGATGATAGGCTGGTGGAACTTGTTTTTACAGCTGCCGGGAGCTCCCAATACAGAGAAGAGATGAGAAAGGGCTCAGCATAGCAGTTGCTGAATCCAGCCACACTTCAGGATCAACAGTTACAGGATCAACACACTCCGTTTTTGGCATGAGACAGTTTGAGTTGGGTTTCTTGCGACTTGCAGATGTAAGGTGTGAATGGTTTGGGGCTGAGAAGTCATGAGAAGTGGCGGGGTTGGGTGTGGGGAGAGTCACGCAGAAAGGGGCCCAGGGTGGGGAACTCACAGCGCTCGCTCTGCATGTAGCGGCTTACTCCTTCCAGGGTTAGTTCATCTAGGAGTCGCTCCTTCTGGGTGCCCAGGCCCAGAGTTTGGGAGAAGAAATTCCGCAGGAAGTCCACTGCCGAAAAAGAAGAGAGACAGTGGTTGGGTGGGTGTTTGTTCAAGGGGACACAGAGGCCCTGAGTGTCCCTGCCCAGCCCTGGGGTCTCCTGTCTTCCCACGACTAAAGGTTGGATGCCTGGCCCAGCCAGGGATCCTGAAACGCTGCATCTGTTCTTACGCACTTTGCATGTCACCCCCGGTGGAGGTGAACACCCGGATCCCTGCCTTAAACCGCCCTCCAGCACCCCCCAGAACCTGCTCCCAAGGCAGATACTCACTCTCTGCTTCTCCGCCAGTGGCTCCTGCTTCAGTGTCTGAATCTGAATCCTGGAAGGGGTGGAGGTGGGGTTACGAGGCCCCAGAAGTGGGGTTAGGGAGGGGAAGAGGAGATGACACCAGGGTTCCGGGAAAGGCTGTGGCTGGGAGGTGGGCCCGAGGGAGTGAGGGGCAGCGGGGATCGTGCTGGGGGCGCGTGTGGGCTCTGGGACAGGCCGCCTGTGTAGGAAACCCAACTCTGCAACTTGAGAGGAGCGCGGCCTCCTGTGGGTGACTGCGTTTTTTCTGAGACTCCGCGCTCCTCCTCTCACAAGTGGAGCTCGGAGGACTGAGGAAGGCCACCTGGAGGGCTGTGAGAAGGGGGTTTGTATGTGAGGCTCTCAGAACAGCCCTGGTTGGGGGCGGCGGTGGTGGTGAGTGCTCAGGAAGTGCTCGTTACAGCTCTCATCACCTCCCATTGTCCATGTCCTCACCTTAAATCCCCTCCAGTCCCCTGCCCTGCCCAGCGGCCCGCAGCCCGCATCACCTACGTCAGTAATGCTGGTAGAAACACCTCGGTCTCACCCTGTGGTCCCTTCCGTCTCCTTTATCAACTCCTCTCTTCACCCAGGTGCCCAAATCGCGGGTCTGGGACTCTGTCCCGGGCCGTCCCTCCCGTCTCTGTCCGCCTTCCCTGGGCCAGCTCCCCCATGCACACCAGTGGTCTCAGCCTAGTTTCTGAGGATGCCACCTTTCTTTCTGCAGATCCAGGGTTTCCGCAGCCCCCAGATGCCTCCCCCTAAGTGTGACCCCAGACCCCTCACTCTTACGGTGTCCCAGACTGGCCTCAGTATCTCTTCCAAACCTGTTCCTCCCCCTGGGGCCCTAACTCAGTGTGGCTTCTGTCCCCGTGTTTGCCAGATGTCTCCTGCCTCCCTCGCCTGCCCTCCTGCCATAGCATGTCCCCTCCCCGGGGCTCCACGTGGGCTAGCCTGCCCCTCCAGGGGCCCTGCCCCAGCCTCCGCCCTAGCTCCCAGTCTCAGTCTCCATCTCTGATCTACTCTTCTCCTCTCTCTGTGTTGACCTGTCTGGGTCCACCCTTTGCCCTCCACATCAAAGGCCTTTCTCTTTGGCTTCCCCAGTTTAATCATCTGATCACAAACATCTGTGGCGTTTACCATGATGCCCGCTCCAAGAAGTCTGGGATTTTTCACGGTCACCACTGGGTAAAAACGTGTGAAGTCCCTCAGTTGTGTCCGATTCTTAGCAACTCCACGGACTGTAGCCCGCCAGGCTCCTCTGTCCATAGCATTCTCCAGGCAAGAATATTGGAGTGGGTTGCCATTCCCTTATGTGGCGTTTACCATGATGCCCGCTCCAAGAAGTCTGGGATTTTTCACGGTCACCACTGGGTAAAAACGTGTGAAGTCCCTCAGTTGTGTCCGATTCTTAGCAACTCCATGGACTGTAGCCCGCCAGGCTCCTCTGTCCATAGCATTCTCCAGGCAAGAATATTGGAGTGGGTTGCCATTCCCTTCTCCAGGGGATCTTCCCAACCCAGGTCTCCCACATTGCAGGCAGATTCTTTACTGTCTGAGCCACCAGGAAAGCCAGGTTTCCTTGCTTTAAGATTGTGTCTATAAGCTTTACAAAACTCTGGCCATTAGGTAGTGTATAACTTGAAGGTGCTTGCCTCCTGAGTCCCTCACCCACAGCCCCGCCTCCCCCACCCCATCCTCCCCTTCAAGATAGCCACTATTAACAGTACAATGGTAATTACTCCAGATTTTTTTCTCTGAATTGGTGATAGACAGGGAAGCCCAGCATGCTGCAGTCCATGGAGTCGCAAAGAGTTGGACACGACTGAGCAACTGAACTGAACTGAAAACTCATTATTTCCCCAGAAATGGGTCACCCCACAGTACAACGCTGCGCCTCGCATTTTCCACCAAACAATATATCACAGACCCGCCAGCTACAGAGTGTTGCATTGTACGGTTCATAGTTCATTTAACCCATCAACTGACAGTCGTTTGGGCTGTTTCCAGTTTGGCTGTATTGCACAATGCTGCAATTCACACCCTCGGATCTCTCTCTTTAGGACTGAGGGTCCCTTTTCCACATGAAACCTTTTTCTCTGACAGTGGCCAGGCTTTGGGAGCTAGGCGAGAGAGAAGTCTGGCCTGACAGGGAGCTCTTGTCCCCTCGGCGTGGCTCGGCCGTGCATCTGTGGGGCACTCTCTTCACAGCTTCTGCTCTGCCCTACATGTGAACCGCGACCTCGTGTCTGTGGGTGGGCTGGCACGATTTCAGGCCGCAGACAGTGAAGCTCTGTGGAAGGAGGCGAGGGCCCTGCCCAGCACGTGGGAGCAACTTGGTCTCGGGGGAAGCTGAAGGTGATGGTGGAGCCTCTGTGACCCCTGCTTCCAGTGAAGCGTCTGGGAGGCAGTATTTCAAGGCGCCGAGGGTTGCAAACCTGTCCCTGCTCTTCTAGCCAATGGACAGAGGACAAGTTGTTAAAGAACTCAGTTTCCAGTTCCTTGGCTATAAAATGACCACAGTAGACCTGTACCCCTCCCCTCCACCACTGCCTCCGGGATGCTAGGATGCCCATCAAACACAAAGCAGAGTACCCAGTTGGCTTAAACACTCGGTAAATGCTAACCATCAAGGTAATCAGCCACCTGAATCCTGAACACATGACACTCTTTCATGCCCCCCAGTATACCCTCTGCCTGGGACACCACTTCTCACCTTGCCTAAGAAAATCCTAAGTTACTCTACACTGACTACCATGTGCTGTATCTCAGTCTGACTCTGAGATCAGCCTGTGGATTCTTGCCGGGAAGGGACTGGCTGGAATCTGTGTGATCTCACAGTTTACTCTGTGCTCCCAAAGTGCCCTGCGCTACTTTCATGATCACCAGTAGAGTCATTTCATTGTCAAGTCACACATCTGTGAGATCTGTGAATTCAGGAAACAAATCTCTTCCATGCCCACTGGGAATGAGGTTCAGGAGGGAAGACGGGTGGGAGGGGTGTGCAGGAAGAAAGGAAAGTTGCAAGGGCAGGCCTAGGCTTGAGGCCACACACCCTTCTCTGACAGGCCCCAGAATCCACCATTCCCCCAGGAGCTGAACCACAAGGGGAGGCAGGGTGAGGGGCTGGGGTAGTGAGCTGAGGGCCCTGGGGTATCTGACTCCCCTCTGCCACCTCCCCCCCGGTGTGGGGAGTGGGAAGTCCATCTCTCTCCTTCCCTCCACCCTTGTCCCCATCTCACCTGAGCCTCCTGCACCTTCCCTGCCTGGGTCTCCTCAGGGTCAGAGGCTGGGGAGGAGGGGGAGCAGACGTGGTTACGGTGAAGGGAGTGGTTAAGGGGGAATGAAGGGCTTCCAAGNGTGGGAAGTCCATCTCTCTCCTTCCCTCCACCCTTGTCCCCATCTCACCTGAGCCTCCTGCACCTTCCCTGCCTGGGTCTCCTCAGGGTCAGAGGCTGGGGAGGAGGGGGAGCAGACGTGGTTACGGTGAAGGGAGTGGTTAAGGGGGAATGAAGGGCTTCCAAGTGGGGGTGCAGAGAGGGGCAACAAGACCCTCCAACCTAGTTATACGGGTGGGGGTATAAAAAGGGAGTAGATGGAGGGAGGGAAAGGAAGAAAAGCAGATCTTACTAGTGGAGAGTGCTGGGAGGAGAGGTGGTTGGTGAAGGACAAAGAGGCTGGGACAAGGAGGCTTAGGAAAGCGAAAAGAAAGTAAAGCATATAAGGGCATGAAGGAAGACTTAGGAGGAGTTAGGAAGGACACAGTAGTGTGTGAGTGCGTGCTGGGAGGGTTAGGTTTACAAGCAGAAGAAAATGTAGAAAGAAAGAGAAGATAAGGGATACTGGGCCTGGAGGCAAGTTTCCAAGAAGAGGTGGTGGCGGAACGGAAGGGCGA